>JAVIXY010000054.1:11774-171951 GCA_033030565.1 Fusarium nematophilum | reverse complement strand
GGATTTTTGTCCAAGCTTTGGCTTCGTTGTTTTTTGCCCTGGACCAGGCCCCCCCCCCCGTCGATCATCGGGCTCTTTGACCGACGATAGCAACATTATCAGGTCATGGTCAGAGACAGCGGGAGGGAGAGAGAGACAGAGCCGAAATGCACAATGCAAAGATATGATGGGATGGCCCTCCTCTGCATAAACGACGGCGGCCGCATCGGGGCTGGGGACCAAGGGCCAGACCATTGATGCGTCTGTCCCACCGTCCACGGTCATCATGTCGGATCCCGGTTCAGGTTATGAGCAAGATGCACTTGAACCAGACGACTCGTCACAAATTGTCGGCGTTTTCAGACCTTTGAAATACGTATCGCGGTTCAGAAAAGCCATGATGGCGAGGCGCTTTCGCGAATTCCCCTTCTTGGCCTGGGCTCGTTGACAAGTGGGGGAATCGTGAATGACAGTTGCCGAAGCAAGCCTCATTCTGCACTTGCGTCCCATTTGGCCTCCTGGCGTACCTCGGTTGGGAAAGGGGGCAAGACGACAAAGGGCATGGGAATGACATGCAAAACCTTCAAGCAAGGCGAGAGAGCGACGAAGAAAGGGGCGAGGCACTGGAGAAAAAAAGTTCCCGATGTCGTCGGACAATGGACAAATGGCTGACTGGCTGATGGAATCGTCCCGTGCGTCGAACATGCGGTGGAACCCGCTCGCCCACATCAAGAAACGCCGATGACGATCATGGGAATCTAGAACGGTCCTTTCCCTCGCTCGCTTTCGCCCTGGATGACGGCCGAGGCCCCGCATGGCCCCAGTGCCCCTGTCTGCCTCCTCACAAACGTGTCCACGAGTCCGCACCAAACACGGTCTCGAAGAGGCCACGGGTCTTGGCTCAAGAGTTGGCCTTGGCATTTGGCCCCAGAAAAGCGGAGCGCCAGAAGAGTTGTCCCTCCAATACGCGTGAGCACAACGTGCTGAGGGCTCGGTCCGAAGCCCAGTATTCCCTTGGAGGTTTGGAGGCGCCTTGTCCGTTGAGAGGAGAGTTTGTCGGCCGAGTAGGTCTTCAAGCGAGCGTGTCAGCCGGCAGTTCGGTCCCGTCAGCTAGGCTTTTTGTCACGCCCAAGCATCGATTCCTCGATATTTCAAGGCGGTGTGGATAACCCTTGTTTATGCCAGGCGAGCGACTTTTTTTCTTTTCTTCTTCATCCCGTGCAGCCAGCCCGTTATTCCCACAATACCGGAAACCCTACCCAAGCACACAGGTGGTGAAGTGACGCCAGTGGCTATCTGGCATGGGTATTATCTCGCCAGCCTCTCGTCTTGATTGTCTCGCGGCGAAGGGCTCAGCTTCCGACAGTACTGTCTTGCTGGCGAGGAATTATTCCGGGCCATTTGATGTCTCCGTGGAGTATATCTACACCAGACCCCATTGGGTCCTCCTTCCGTCGTGAATTATACCAAAAATATTCTAGGGGTGTCATGAACTGGGAACACTTCTCGCTAGTCCATCGGGTCGAGTTGCGAAAACCGATACATGAAGGATGCAACAACATCAGTTCCCCATGCGAGTGTAGGGTAGCCCGCTTTCTGATCCTGGGCAGTATCTTTGGTCGAAGCCAATCTCTACGTACAATACCGCATCGCTCGTCGTACTTGTCAGCACAGCCATGAGAATTGCCCCCTGTCCGACCATACACTTTGTGATATTTTTAACATCATGGTTGCAGTCTGTTGGACACCCGTCGCACACGTCCGGCAGCCCACGATGATTCTATTACGCGGCTCCAGCATTGCCTCTGAGACGATTGAATCCAAAACTCGGCTGACAGAGAACATCAGCGGCTATAACCCTACCTATCGTGCTGGCCAGGAGCCAGAACAAGTACGACAGAAAACCGATCACAAGATGTGACAACGACGAGGCGCGGCAATTTGTACAGAAACCCCCACATAAAGCAGAGCGCCGCCCTAAGATCACCTCACTTTACGATCTGCAAGCTCTTTGAGCATGGCGGAAAGCGAATGGCAAGAACCGGACCCCTGCTGCGCAACAAGCCGACGTTTCCCAAACGCACGGCATTCTCTCGAAGCACATCTTCAAGCGGTAGTACGGAACTCCCATTGGTCGCTCCACCACATCCCGTTTCATGCCCAGCAACAGGCTGGACCAATGGGACGGCTTAACGGCGACCGGGGCTCCCCAAGCTTCCCACCCGGGCGCTTAACAGAGCAGAGGGATTGGGGATGGCACCTCGTCTTGGGCCTCTCATTGGCTCTGGAGGGTTACTGCTCCTCCTCGAGATGCAGCGATGGGCATCTGAAAGTCGCTCCAGGCGCCCGCCTCCCGCAGCGACGCCAGCGCTCAGAGGCTGGTCACAGGGCTTCCACATCCCATCACAGGAGTCTCTTACAGCTCCCCAGGGATCGGGAGCCTCTCACAGCGCATCGGACATGGGGGCCACGCCCCATCCGATTCCGTGGTGTCCTCTGAGCCCGGCCACCGTCATGGCCCTTAAACGCCTGCCCACCCCCAACCTGCCTCCCTGTTGGGATAGAGCTTCTTTCTTCCGACATCTCCAGCTTGAAATTAACGACTTGATTGCAGGCCAACAAACTGGCAACGAGTTCGGAGACCACGTCAACATTCAACCTGCGACAACTTTCTCATGCGGACCTGAGTATAGCTGCTTCGCCAGCAGCCAACAGTCGAACCAGCGATACCGAAACACGCAACCCAAGCTCCACCACTGGAAGGTGCCTATAGAACACAAGCAGCCTTGTCGGGTATATCGAAGTAATACAACTGTAAACTAAACGAACGGGAGAGAGAAGAGAATCCGCCTCGGAAAGATGAAGCTTCCCGTCTTCAACCGCTCAGCCAAACCGTCTGGCTCGAGGACATACCGCATCATTCACCGAAAATGGCCTCGCATCTCGAGGAGGGCAACCTGGTGGCTGATGCCCCTCGAGCTGATCGGGCTGGTTCCTATCCTCGTCATATTCGGCATTTCTCAGCCTAACCTCTATCGTACCGACATGTGGCA
The DNA here is from genome assembly GCA_033030565.1 of Fusarium nematophilum. Taxonomy (NCBI): domain Eukaryota; kingdom Fungi; phylum Ascomycota; class Sordariomycetes; order Hypocreales; family Nectriaceae; genus Fusarium; species Fusarium nematophilum. The sequence continues at coordinate 168,919 of JAVIXY010000054.1, read as the reverse complement.
GATTGGATGGGAGAACAAGCTCAACTCGAATCCCGCCGTGATCCTCTACGCCTATGCCAACCACCGACCACTGCCCAAGATCGCTCTTATCTGGACTCGGACGTGAGTTGGCTCCCTGCCCGGGGAAAAAAAGGTGTTTGGCTGACAATCGACACAGGTTCACCGACTTCAATGTGGCCATTTCCGTCATCTCCCTCTTCTTCCTGCTGAGCAAGCTTACTGCTTTCATCATGAAAGTCTGGTATCCCGCGCTGGCCACCTTTATCAATGTCAGCATGGTTGCCCTGTACACTGTCAGCGTCTACGGGCAAATCGGACCCGACTATACCGACGAGCGGTATCCTGCTCCGGCAGCCTGGTACTTCCGCCAGGGTTGTGGTCTTGCCAAGAGATATGGAAAGTACAAGAGTTGTCAGATTGCCCAGGGCTCCCTGGGAATCACATTCTACATGCTGTGAGTTTCCAGCGCCTGCATCCCCTCCGAGCATTGCTGACAACGCCCAAATAGCATGATATACGTCTTCAACTTGGCGTTTGCTATCTATGCCATGTGGCCCAACAAGATCAATGACGTGCGCGACGACGATGACGAGGAGGGCTCCACGGCCTCCGAACCCAAGGAAGGAGGCGTCTGGGAAATGCAGGGTATGAAGTCGCCTGTTAGTGTTCGGGGGATGCCCTTCACACCCAGGACCCAGGCCTTCCACACTCTGGATCGCCAGCTGCCGCTGCGGTCTCAGCAGGCGAGGTTTGCATAGGCTGGAGGAAGTGAAAGGTTTAAAAAGGAGGAACACATCTCGAAGAGAGTCGGTCCTTGACAGAATCACCAACCGTGTGGTGGATTTATTTGGATAGCATCGGGTGTCTGGAGTTTGGGGGTTTGCATGACATACCACGAAACAGAGGGCAAGATGCCCGGGGAATGCCTATGGCATCTGGATTTTATTTGTGCCAAATTTATATGTATATGATACTAATCACTTGCTGAACCCGCAACGTCCCAGCGATGACTTTCCTCTTTCGTTCGCCGACACGGCCACTAGTCGACAACGCGGGGAAAGCTCAAACCAACCTGGAAGTGGTGAAAGTTCCCGGTGAGAACCGGAGCCGGCCTGCTATGGAAGCTAGGCCCAGAAACTCCACATTGGGCCCAGTGATGGAGTTTACTATGATCCGGGCACCCTCTTGGTGCTGTTCTCCGTGGCATTGGTATCTGTAGAAAGATGCTCCAAAGTTGTTATGTATTGTGTATGTCACTGCATACCTACTTGTGCTCGCTGAGGTCAAGGGAATCGAACTGCTCAAGCAGTATCGCAGATACTTACCGGGATCCGAGTGGCCCTGAGGGTGATATCTATGGATCCTTCTTATGAGCAATCACGACCTCTTCCAGCCCCGGTAGCGGCCAGTGCTTGTCTGTTTCGGCCTCCGTTGCCGGTACCGCCCGGCATCATTCCCGGCTCCGGCAGTCGGGCCCCACACAAGCTTCGATTGCTCTTTTAAGACGTCACCCCGCCGAGACCAGCATCATCAACCTCCATCTTCCAAACGCGGGCGCAATTGATATAGCCCTTGTCTACGCCCGCCTCGCTAGTTTGTTGTCGTTGGGCAATTGATAGGTATTTGCCACCGAGGCTTGGGTCTCCCACAATGGCTCTCCTCCAACGCCTGGTTGCTCCCTCGTCGCGAGGGGCGCTGCGACAGTCTCCAGCCATTGCCTTGATGATTACTCGAAAAGCTTCCAACATCGCACCCCCAAAGGTACGCGGGGATGCCAAGCATAGGCATGGCGCAGCAATTTCTCCCCGATAGTTATACTGACACCCCACTCTAGCTCAAGGACCCATCACTGCTCAAGGAGGGCGTCTGTTACGTCAATGGCGAATGGGTCAAGGCAAAGTCGGGCAAGACGTTCAAGGTCACTGGTGAGCCCTCAAACTCGTTCGCACGCATCGTTCTACCCAGACTGACATCAATTGAAAGATCCTTCCGCGGGTGCCCTCATCGGAACCTGCCCCGAGTTCAACTCCGAGGACACCCAGTCAGCGATCCGCGCAGCTGCGGATGCCTTTCCTTCGTTCCGTGCCAAGACTGGCCGCGAGCGCTCCAAGCTGTTGCGTGCGTGGTATGATGAGATGACTGCTAATGCCGAGGATATTGCCAAGCTCATCACCTGGGAGAACGGCAAGCCCATTGCCGATGCGAAGGGCGAGACAACCTACGCAGCAAATTTCCTGGAGTGGTTCAGCGAGGAGGCCCCGCGAGTGTACGGTGACACGATCCCCAGCTCGGTTCCCGGAAACCGCGTGTGGACTATCAAGGAGCCTGTTGGAGTATGCGGTCTGATCACCCCGTAAGTGGAGAGAACCGGGGGGGATGAGAGCTGTGGAGTTTCTGACCCGGACGATAGGTGGAACTTTCCCGCCGCCATGATCACCCGAAAGATCGGGCCTGCTCTGGCAGCCGGATGTACGGTTGTCTGCAAGGCCCCGGCCGAGACCCCCTTCACATCGCTGGCCCTTGCCGAGCTGGCCCACCGTGCAGGAATCCCCAAGGGCGTCGTCAACGTCGTGACTTCGCTGGAGAACACCCCCGAGCTCGGTGAGCTTCTCACCTCTAATCCTACCATCAAGAAGATCTCCTTTACCGGATCCACAGGGGTTGGGAAGCTCCTCATGAAGCAGTCATCCGGCACGCTCAAGAAGCTCTCGATGGAGCTCGGCGGCAACGCCCCCTTCATCGTCTTTGATGATGCCGACGTGGACGCTGCTGTGACAGGAGCCATCGCATCCAAGTTCCGGTCCTCGGGCCAGACCTGCGTATGCGCTAACCGAATCTACGTCCAGCGCGGCATCTATGACGAGTTTGTCGACAAGTTTACCGAAAAGGTCAAGTCGTTCAGCGTGGGCAACGGTTTTGAAGAGGGTATCACCCACGGCCCCTTGATCCACGACCGTGCGGTCGAGAAGGCCGAGGCCCATGTCAAGGACGCCCAGAAGAAGGGCGGCAAGATCACCATCGGAGGCCAGCGGCTGACGGACCTGGGAGAAAACTTTTACGCACCCACTGTCATCCGTGACATGACTCCTGAAATGGACATGGCCTCCCAGGAGACCTTTGGACCTGTGGCTGGCCTCTTCCCCTTTGAGACCGAGGAGGAAGTTGTCAAGATGGCCAACAACACCGAGGTCGGGCTGGCAGGATACTTCTTCTCGCGCGACATCGAGCGGGTGCACCGCATCGCCGAGGCCCTCGAGGTGGGCATGGTGGGCGTCAACACGGGCATCATCTCAGACCCTGCTGCGCCGTTTGGCGGTGTCAAGGAGAGCGGCTTCGGCCGCGAAGGCTCACTCTATGGCATCTCGGAGTATCAGATTACCAAGATGATTACATACGGAGGAATGGGCAAGCCTCTCCAGGCATAGATGGACAGCGGACGTAATAAACCAAACTAGGATCTGACTTGTAATGAGAAGAATGGAGCTGTCACCAGCGAATAGGAATCATTCGAGAAGCCATCGCCCTCTAGGATGTTCTGGTTTAAAAGATTGAAGGGCTTTATCCCTTCAAGTTCACATCTGGCAGGACAACTTGTCGTGTTGCCGAGCGCCTTTGAAGCCGACCTCGACGAGTCTCTAGGACCGCAATGTCCAATCCTTCTCCGTGGATATCCCATTGATGTTGACGAAAATCCTTCTCTGGATGTAGCAAAAATTATGATCTGGGCCCGGGACCTGCAGACTCGCCTTGCTTGATGAATGGTTTCCTCTTGGGGGGTCGTTCACCTCGGTCTGGACCAGTCATGACGGGCTCTGCTTCATCCAGTGTTGGCAAGAAGGCAAAAAGTAAAAAGACAAATCCGGCTTCTTCAACACAGATGCGAAGTAACATGATCGTGGCAGGGTTCGAACCTGCGACCTTTTGTGTTCTACAAGATAGAATCTTGTAAGACAAACATGATAAACCACTACACCACACGACCGGGGATACATTTTTAGGAGCCGAATGGTGTTTATGGATCGAGCAGGGACGTATACCCAGGAGACCTCACGAGGCAGATCCTTTGTACCCAGGGAGGTACCTATTGCTTTGAAGTGGAAGTTCAGACATGTCAAGTTGAAGGCCATGTAAATCTTCCCTCAACCATTCCACGTATTGAGTTTCTGGCTAATATACCCAGTATCGTCAGATTCCATGGCCTTATTACCTCCTATTAGTCGGCACTATACAGACCATCCTCCAGTCATTGGGTCTGCCCTCGCACGGCGATACCTGCGAGCTACGAGAGAGCCTTCGCCGAGCCGCGCTATCTCCTTGACAGTGGAAAGCCTCCAGCAGGTTAATTAACCCACTGTTACGCCTATAAGAATTAGGAGGTTAATATACTGCTATTATGCTTATCTTAGTTAGGGTCTTATGATAAAGAGACTCATCTCTTAGGTGAAATTTAGTAATAAAAGTAGTATCTATTAGTTTTCTTCCCCTAAATGGATATGATCCCTATGAGTGACCTCACTAGAGCCTTCCCACTGTCAAGGAGATAGGGGCTTAAACTCATCGATCAAGGAGTGGAATGCCGCTGCCACACTCCTCAATCCAAGAGCGACCTTGTAGCCTCTTTGCAATCTCTCGACAGGGGAGGAAATTCATGGGTTCCCTCTACCAGCTGGATGGCTTGTCTCTCGATCTCATTCCTAAGTGATTAACTGACCTCCTATTAGTTAGCACTATATAGGCCATCCTCTAGTCATTAGATCCTCTAGTCATTAGAGCTACGAGAGAATCTTCGCCGAGCCGCGCTATGATCATCGTTCTCGGTCTGGTAAAATGCCCATCCTCCGCTGCTTTCGGCCTTTTGGTGTCACGGTGTCGGGTCATGAAAAGTTCTAGTCGCTGCTAATTTGGCGGCTTTTTTTCCTTTGCACTTAGCAGGTAGTACGAAAATGGAAATTCATTATGTCCGCTCTTCACCTGACAAACTGAGTGGCTTCTTAATCGCCGTGCCTCTTGTAAAAGCTATTCCATCTCGGCAGCATCTTGAGATCCAATATCGCTGTGACTTCATGTTAAAAGTGGTGGAGTTTCTGGCATTAGTTTAGGCATTTTCTAAGTTCAAGAACACTGCTTTAAAGCGTGGTATTTATATCCGTAGTCCGCCGTAGTATCAGGGCAAGTTGCGTTGTGCCAATAGACCCTCTTCCATTGGAGTTCCTTATCTTATCAGCCCGACTTGTGATCTGACGTCGGAAGCTCTCGTGCAAGGATTTCGCCCTCCACAAAGACTCTACGTCTCGCTTTCGCAGCACATACACCACGATGGCCTTGTCACGAGCCAATGGACCGGCGAGGAATTGCCTACGCCTGCTGGCGTCCTCAGAGGGGTGAGTTTCGAGGTCTAGCACATTCCCAAGGCCGCACGAAGCAAAAGGATTCAACTGACAACTTGAGTCTCTAGACCGGCTCTCCAGAGCATCATCCCCCGCCGACCGATCGCCGCTACACCAGTCTCCTCTCCCGCCCAGCCTCTCCCTCGCTTCTTCAGCAGCTCCTCTCCTCTCCTCAAGAAGCGCAAAATCACGGCCCCGAGCAACAGCCCCAAATCGGCCACCGCCAAAGCGGCCGCCGGCTCGGTCAACAAGGCTGAGCATGACACATCCAAGGCTGGCCAGCCTGACCCGGAGGACCCCCTCGACTTCACCGCCGTGATCGCCGCCTACACGCCCATCGACGCGCACTTCAAGACGCAGCTCGCGGGCATGGTCCACGGCGGCCGCTTCAACCCTACCAACCTCGGCTCCCTCCCCGTGACGGTCAAGGACGCCGACGTCGGCGACGGCTCGTTCCCCCTGCGCGAGCTCGCCCAGGTGGTCCCCCGCTCGGGGCGCACCATCTCGCTGCTCGTGCACGACAAGGCGTACATCAAGCCCATCATGTCAGCCGTGCAGTCGAGCCGCGAGTTTAACCAGCAGCCTCAGCGGTCCGAGGACAACGAGCTGGAGCTGCTGCTCAAGGTCGAGCTGGAGCGCAAGGACGATGTGACGAGGCGCATCAAGGACGCCGTGCAGCAGTGGCGAGAGAGGGTGCGCCAGGCGAGGTCCAAGCACGAGAAGGTGCTCAAGGACTGGAAGAAGTCGGGCGCCGTGCTACCGGATGTGGTGAAGAGGGCGGAGAAGGAGCTACAAAAGGTGCAGGATAAGAAGATGAAGGAGATTGACCAGGAGGAGGCCAAGACGATTCGGGAGTTATAGATGTAGGGAGCAGATGGACGGGTGGATGTGCGATCATAGATGACGACCTTAAAAACCAGGCGGGCAATTGGACAGGACATTGTAGTAGTATTACATATCGTAACAAAGTGTACACTGGTCTTCTCTCAGATCTTTCTCATACTCGTTCCTCCTAAGCTTGTGCCTGCTTCCCCCCCTTTCCGGCATTCGCTCCCCTCTTCACCAGCAGCGAAGTCAGCTTCTTCTCAAACGAGTTGACGTCGTTGGTCGAGTACGTCTCGGCCCGCAGGTGCCACGAGCGGGAAAGCCCAACAGGGTCGGTTGCAAACTTGGGCGTCTCGTGCTGGCCGTTGATGGCTCGCTGCGTGATGACCGTGCGGACGGCCTCTTCGGCGTCCGAGATGGCAGGGCCACTGGTCTCTGCGCCGTCTGCCTGGGGCTTCTCCTCGAGGTGCTTCTCGGCGGCCTGCTTGGCCTCGACGTCGGCGAAGAAGCGGACGCCGCCAGCCTCGATCTCGGAGGCGTAGTGTTTGGCCTGGAAGGCTTGCGGGGCACCGACGTGGTCGGCCGTTCCGAGGACGCTGAGGTTCTGGAGGACGGTGGCCGACTTTCCGGTGGCGGTGGTTGGCACGGCGGGCGCAAAGTCGGCGATGGCGCCGAGTGTCAGCGAGGGCGTGTACTCGGTCGGGACGCCGAATCGCATGGTGTTGTCAAAGTACAGCTCGTCGGGATCCATTCCAGTGAACTCGTCCTGGCGCTTCTTGTCCTTGCCGTCCTCGTCGTCTCGCCGTCGGCCCTCCCTCTTCCCACCTCTTCCACGGCCCCTGCCGCGGGAGCCTGCTCCGCCTCTTCCGCCTCTTCCGCCTCTTCCGCCTCTTCCACCTCTTGTAGGGCCGCCAGATCGGACGGGCGAAGACGAGCGAGGGGGGCCGGCCGAGTATCCCCCCCTGCCCGTCATACCGCCTCGTCCGCGGAAACCACCTCGTCCACGAAGCCCTCCTCGCCCACGGAGCGGCAGGCTCCTCACATCAAGGACCTTTGGGGCACCAGATTGGCCGACGGGGGGACGGCTCTGGCTGCGATCTCGAGCGAGGGGCGCCTTCGGGGTGCTCTTGTTGGGGCCACTTGCGTCGGCGGCCTGCAATTGCGTGGTCGAGAACTGGCGGATGCAATTTCGGAGAGCATCAGAGGCCTGCTCCAGCTCCAGCCTCGTCCGGCTACATACCGAACGGAAGGCGTGGCGATGCATTGTTGCTCTGGTCGTTTTTGATGTGCTGAAGCTGCCTGACAACCACCTTTGGATACTATTATCCAATTTTCTACCGCAAGTCGGTTGATGACTAAGCTCTGAGCCGGGTACATCCATTGGCCAATCATCTTACATTCACCGAGCATTCAAGTTGGGCGCATAACTGCAGCTGGACCAAGTTTCATTAACCAAGCTGGAAAGGAATAATTGATATCTTTGAGGGACCGGCTGTCTACTCAGTCCCTTAACGCTGTGCACAATGCAAGATCCATATGCTCCTGGTCGTGCGTATCAGCCTCAGGAAATCGGACATGACTACTTCTATGAGGCCCCAGTCTGCTCGTCACAACTCCCCAATCACAATACCTATACAATGCGTCTCCGAGGCGGGCCAACCTATCCTCAAATCCCAAAGCGACTGCTCGGGCGCGGGCCGATGCGGTATGGACTCACGTGCCGAGTTGACCATTTCTGATCAGCTGGTTAGGACATTTACGTCCACCACTCGGAGAGGGAGCAGAGCGCTCGTCATCAACTGCCTCCACACGGTTGTCACACCGTGGGCACCGTTGCCGCTTTCGTGCTGAATGTCCTTGCTCCCAGTACTAAAAGTCCACATCGTCAACGCCGTTTACGCCCTCAAGACCCTCTGGACGTGCTCTGTTTGCTCTGTTGCTGGTATAATCAACAACGACAGCTGATTTGTTCCGGGTCGCCCGCGGAGCTGCCGTCGTTCGTGCATATATGAATGAATGTCCCCAATGCATGGGGGTCTGATATTAAAGGATTCTGTAGTTGGTGTTTGTGGCTGCAAGGCAACCCCACTATACACTCTGGGGCTGGACCATGGCGGGCTGTAACAGGTCAGTTACGGTACATCGCAATGCCGGCAGATCAACATACCGGGCTGTTAAGCATGTGTTGCCGCTTGTTCCGGCTCTTCTTTATGTGGCTCTTGAGGGCGCTCGAATCGAGCGGCTTCAGCAGCTCGAAGCTGCAGAGCAGCTCCGCAGACACTGACATGACAGCGCCCCAGTTGTCGAACTCGCCGCAGTACTGCGCATGGTTAGCCGATTATCCGAAGGAGACGCAGGGGGGTGACGTACGTTAGGCGCGCTAAAGACAGTGACCAAGACCCGGTCGTTGAAGAACTCGTATCCGTCCTCAACTACCATATGTGCGCGGCAGATAAGATCAAAGTCGTGGACAGCCAGGAAATCCGTGATAACGCGTTTCCCGAAGCAGTAGCTGACGCCTCTCTCGTTTGCTTCCCAATCTTGCTCCATGTCTGCCGGGTCCGACCAGAGTAGATCGTTGAGCAGGCCGTAGTCTGGGACGTCGGTTGGCCGAGCAATGTTTCGGATATCGTCCATGTGGACCAGGGCTGGTGACAGGCCTCCGTGGACGCAGAAAATCTTGCCGGCAACGATGGCGGCAATGGGCAGAGTGTTGAAGCAGTCGATGAATGTCTTCCAGATCTTGACATTGCATCTTCGCTTGCACTCGTCGTAAAAGCCGTACACTCGAGTAACGTTGGCACATTCGTGGTTGCCACGGAGGAGGAAGAAGTTCTCGGGGAACTTGAGCTTGTAGCAGAGCAGCAGGAGGATTGTCTCCAGTGACTGCTTGCCACGGTCGACGTAGTCGCCGAGGAACAGGTAGTTGGAATTCGGAGGAAAGCCGCACATCTCAAACATCCGGATGACATCCGTGTATTGTCCGTGGACGTCACCCACAACCTTGACTGGTGCGTCCAGCTCCAGGAGGGCTGGCTGCGATAAAAACACTTCCCTCGCCCTCTGGCAGATGGCGACAATTTCGGCATTCTTGAGACACACGCTCTTGGTGACCTTACCTGCGTAGCCCGCGTCAAGAAGGCGTTTGATGAAGTCATCGAGATCGATGTCCTTGATATCTGACATGGCAACGTTAGAGTTACCCTCCGCTTTGGAGTCGGCAGAGGGTCCGTTGTTAACGGGGTTGATGGTGTTCTCCCGCTTCACCAGGATAGACTGGCCCGGAGCCTGCATATGCGCGTTGACACCAGCGTTGGCGGACGGAGGCTGGTCCGAAACATGGTCGACCTCACCCGATGCCTGAGCAGCGCTTACGTCGTGAGCGCCGCCTTTCGAGTGGCCCTGCACGGGAGAGGGTGGGGGCTGGTCCTCTGCGATGGCCGACTCGGACGTAGAGAGATCCGTCGTGTTTGATTTGAGGGGAGGGAGCTCGCCCCGGCTCAGTCGGGATGCGCTTGAACGCCCACTCCTGCCGGACCGCACAGAGGCGCCGTCGGTCTTTGTCTCAGTGGTAGCATCACCGTTGGAGAGAATCTGCGAGTTCCTAGGGCTGTCCGTCTTGCCGCTGCCGGGAATCTTAGATCGTAAGGAGCGGAAGGACCGCGACGAGTCCTTGGTGTCAGATCTGCTGAAGGACGGGTAAGACTGGAGGGGTCCATCAGGGCCGGCAGAGCCGGAGCCCTTTGAGCCAGAGCCGCTCTCCCTAGAGCTTTGGTTGCCCATTGTACCTTGATCCCGCTTCTGTCGATCGCAATAGTTGTCTCGGTTGTCTCAAAATCGCGTGGTGGCGCGTGGTTGTTGCGGTGCTTCGCAGGGTGACTCTTCTCAAAAAGCTTGGCGAGGGGCGACTGGTTGGCTGGCTGCTTGCAAAGGAGGGGGGGCGGAAGCGTTAGGGAGGATGAAAAAAAAACCGGTCGGGGTTGAAGAAGAGATGACAGCGACAGCAACGTATTGGGGCGTCCGTCTTGGGTCGGTTTCGGTCGGAGCTCAAAGTTGGATGACAAGTTTGTCGAGGCAAGTCAACAGCGGGCGGTTTTTGCGGCGGTGATGACGTCGTGTGGAGGTTTACTTAACGCCGGGATGAGGCCGGAGACGAGAGAAAGCGCGACCGGGGCGATGAACGGAGATAGCGCTCCAAGACGAAAAGCCCGATGTCAAATCTAGACAAAACCCACGTCAGCCTAACTCACTGGAAGGAGGAAGGGCAGTGCGAAGAGGATACATGGAGGGAGCTGCGGCGCATTCAGAAAGAGGCAGAAGGACAGGGAAGTGGAAAAAAAAAAAAGTCAACCCTAGGAGTGGGAGTTGGGAAGCCAACCTGGAAGCGATCCAACCAAGTGGAAGCGGCGGCGATGTCGCAGACAAAATACATGCGCGGGGGGGGGATAATTACCTTCGGGAGGAAGCGGACTGAGTTGAAAATTTCAGATCTCCAAGACGTTTTGTGAGAAAACGAGCGTCACAAGGAGCTAGAGGTGTTGGCGGAGGAGGATGGATGGGCGAGGAGGCGAGACTGGCGCTGAAAGGCGGCGGCGGGTTGCGCAGGGCGGCCCAGTGCAGGAGGAGAGATATGGCGGGAGAGCTGGCTCAATGTGGTTTTCGCATGCGAATGACGTTGATTAGAGAACGCTATTGAAGATGAATCTCTTGTAATGGCTTTGATCAATCGTAATAAACGTAGTCAAAGTACGGATACGGCTAACAAGGCTCGAATGGTTTTTTTTGTGCAGAGGAGAAGAAGAGGTTGGCCAAGAAGTGTGTTGTAAGGACGAAGAGAGTACAAAGTTGGGTACAGATACTTGGACACAACCTAACCATGAGGGTACGGCAAGGTCACAGTAGGCGAGGTAGAGAGAAGGCCTGTAGAATGCCCAGACGACGTAGGCCGGTCGAGAGCTCTCAGCGGAGCAGAGCCGGATAAGGTCGAAGCGACGGAGCAGGAAGTGGCGGGCGCGGGCTGTGGAATTAAGGTTCCACTCCCCTCTTCTCAGGCGTCTCTTGAGGTTTATGGTGAAGCTAATCAAGCTAATAGTCCACCTTGATGCTAAGGACAAGAAGATCGTTCTGAAGTGCACCGCGGGTCATTGGGTTCTGGAGGAAGTTCACCTGCAGGCAACGAGACAACAAGAGGGAGACAGCAGAGATGAGGCACAGTTGAGGCAAGGTGAAGGGCTGCTGGAGGCGGGAGCTTCGATGACAAGCACAAGCCGAGATGTGGTTTGTCCGGGGGTCTGCTCCAGGTCGTGGATCAGCGCCCAATGAAGGCTCACCAGGGGACGAACTGTGCTGCGAGGTAGGGCGCCGTGCAGGGGTTGTTAGAGGATGGTCGGGGGAGCCGTCAACAGGATGAGCCCGCGATTGGAGGGAGATGAGAGAAAAGTTGATAAGAGATGGGAGAGCCTAGACGAAGCGAAGAGGAAGGGGTTAGTCTTTCATTCATCAACGAGCGAACCGGGCATCCATGGATATCTGGAGGTAGAACCCCGAGGCCATCGTCATATGGCGGGATCGCCTCCTCATTGCTGGTCTTGGGACCTGGCCTGACGACTCCACTGGCTTGGACTGAAGCCCAGCCCAGATCTGCCATACCCAGTCTCGCAGTAACCATGACAGCACGAAACACAGGGCTCTGCTTGTCGACCCAGAGCGATAGGAACCATCTGGCCAGGAATTGGTCCTGGTTACTCCAGGGCATCGACAATGCAAGCCCGCATGAGGCACAGAGCCTCCGTCCCCAGCAAAAGAGGGCAGTGGGCTGAAAGCCCTTGTGCCCTGGCAATCCTTGACATCTGGTGCTCCATCACGGGAGCCGGTTGGCACGTGCGAAGGCTTGATCTGGCAATCCCAGAAGACAGCGTTCCAGGGTTTTCAACAATGAAAACCCAGTTGCAGGAGAGCCCGGTAAGGTGCTCAGGACAGCCCAATTCATCACTGGGATCCTTGCCATCGCTAATCGTTTCACCACTGCTGCTGGACCCCAGGCAACTTCGAGGCAAAATGGAAAAGGGCCGGCTGCATTATCGACACAACACCAAGAAAAGGAACAAAAGGCAGAGAGGCCAAGAGCCAAGACCGCTAGTAGATTTCTAGGCACATCCTCAACCCCATGACTACAGAGGGGGGGGGACGCTTGATGATGGATCAAATTTGAGGCCTCTCACACATTGCACATTGCGCATCCAATGGCACATCACTGCATCGCTCTCAGTCCGAGCCTGAAATTCCGGCACAGCTGACCAGATCCTCGTGCGCCTCCCCTCACCGAACCCCGTCACCGCGTGGTCTTGACAAGGTGCAGTCTACCTTTCCTCTTCTGTCCAAAGGTGAGCGAGGTCGAGAACTACGGGCGGCGGTCTGTCTCCCGGGCGCTCGGTTGGTTGAGCAGCTAGCTAGCTCTGGGCTAGAAGAGCTCGAGCCCCTGATAACACTACCCTGGACTTTCTGACGAGTAGCAGACGACGCGCTGTTGATGTTGTTGAGGGGGAAAAAGCAAACGTTTGCCGGAGGAAGACACACATGGCGGTGGCGGGCGACATGCTTGGAGGAATCCTTGTAGCAAGAAGCACAATGCATCTGCAAGTTTTGCGATTAGGCAACCCGCGCCAACGCCCGATTCAGAGGGCATTCTCTCGTTTCCAGGCTGGACTAACAATAAAAGGCTCCCCTGGCCACGAGAATTATTGAATTGGCGGCACGGCACGCCTTGAGGGTTGATTTACGATGAAACCGGCATGTCCCAAAAGCCTACTGCTGGGCAAGCTCAAGCTTCAACAGGGACGCTATCAAAACACCATCTCCAAACCGGCGCGGCGCTGCGGATGAGGGGTTGGAGATGGCGTGCCGGGCAGCGTCCCACTAGGCCAGAAGCATCACAGGCTGAGGAGTCGCTGTCACAGATTGTCAGCGCCGAGACTTTGACCTGCAGGCCGCCCGACGGCAGACAAAGCCGCGGCCGAAAAGTCATACATCAGCGAGCAGTTCTGCGCGAGGAAGGACTTTAGCGAGCTCGCCATCCAATTGCGACGCTGTTGAGAGATGCTTGTCCTTACGTCAGCTCGAACTCCCATGTCGCGGAGATATTCGAGTAAAATTACGCTGACCCAAGACCGGCCTGATTCGGGAGATGCTGCTCTTAAATGTGCAGAGAAGAGAAAAGATGTATCGAGTAACTGTTAGTTGATAAAGAACCGACACGACTTCCTGTCCATCTGTAAGGACTTCAGTCCTCAACGAGGCGGTGCCAGAATCCCCGGAGCGGAATCACGTCCACCCGGAGCACGGGAGTGCCGCAGCCGGGGAAGGGATCGCTGCATCGTTGGGCTGAGTGAGGCAAAACAGCGATGCTAAATTTAGGCACTCCGCCTGGACGGCGCGGGAGGGGCTAGGCCAGAGGGCTGTGAGGCGGAGGGAGGCTTCGCAACATTTCACCAAATCCCGACCAGAACAGACGAGCCGAGCGAAAGATCCTTTCTCGTAAGGCTGGTCTGTCATCCTCGCGCCAACTCATGTTTCGGATCAGACGAGGCCCGGCCTTCTCATCGCCGGATGGCCAAGGCCGAGCGCGGAGCATCAAATTTCTCGTCTCGTTCTCTTTTGGTTAGATGCTGACAGACATCCCAAAGTCAATCTCGGAGTCGAAGCATCGTTGGAACTCGTTGACGAGCGGGAGCTTCCATCACACACACCCGCCCATCCATTACTCACCAACATGTGGTCTTGCGCAAACTCAGTGTCATCAGCTTTACTAGACAGAGTCGATCGTCGTCGGCTGCTCCATTGTTTCTCTTAGCCAAACATCACCAATTGTGTTTGTTTTTCCTGTTGTGGCCCCCCCCCTGGCCGATCAGCGGGAGAAAAAAAACAGCTCCAGAGAGGTGGTGGAGATGGACCACGGATCCTGGCAGGTGTCGTCAGCACCAATAGTTCAGGGTCTTGTTGACGCTCCATTGAGGATGACACCCGAGCACAAGGGCTCTTTCTCCTAGATCAGATAGTTCTCGCCCAAGTCCCACTATCGTCGTCATCATTGTCATCGTCACCATCAGAGTTGAACCGCAACGGAAAGTCTCCATGGAACAAGCCAAGGCATGTCCCGCCCAAGTCGTCGTGGTGACCCTCTCACCCTCTTAGACAACCAGGAATCCGCTGCCGGGCCAATAATAGGATCGTCGTGCCGATCGTGGGAAGTTCAGGTTCTCTACAGAGAACCCGGCAGCAGTCCGTTTATACAACATAGTATGCACGTTGGACGTTTTGCACTATGTTTCGTCCTGGTTCACCGTCTCTGTAAGGTAAGGTCAGCCCGCTGATGCTGCAGCAATACCCGGCAGTGAGATCCCCGATCCGCTCCCTCATTACTGCATCCTGGATTGGTTCCCGGCTTTCTTGACATGGCACACAGCCTGACCGTATCCTGGTCGGGAAAAATATCTGGCAGTGCCAAAATTGAAGGAGCTGCGCCAGGCTTGGGACTTCGGGGAGGGTTTGAGAAGGATCATGGGCCAGCTGCGCAAGAACGTGGGAGGGCGTGGCTGAGCCGTTATCTTCACCCAGCAGCAGCCCCAGTGCCGTCTCTCCACTGGCGAAGTTTTAGTGGGAACCCAGCTGGAGTCGTAAGCACAACGCCCCCAAGCCCCAAGCCCCAAGGCCCTCCCCGGGAACCCCCCCTGGTGCCGAAAAGTCACCAATGAGACGCCAAGGCAGAACGCCTGGGGCGCACTGTGGTCGCTGGGCTGAAGGCTGGGTAACGGGGGGCATCTTCCCAGGCCTGCACAGTGCTGCTGACGGCGCACGTACTAGTGCCGCGCTCCATGTTCCCTCTTTGGCTGCTGCGCCACTCACTCTTGCTCAGATCCCTCCACGTCAACTCCCAGCCCGTAGCGTCTCCATCCAACCACCCCCCGGTCCGTGGTTGCTCAGTGCTCCATGCTCACGCCCAGCCGGCTCAGCACAGCTTTTTATAAAACCACCATCTTCAGCCCGCTCATTCTAGCTGCTGACATCCTCTTTTCCTTATCCCGTGTCTCAACCTTTTCTACGTTCTGTGCGCGTCGTTCGTTGTCGCGTCCTTTCTCTCCCAACCCATCTGTCATCAACAACCCTCCCGGATATACAAAGAGACATTCGCTAAATACAGCTTTCGCTCTCACATTCACTCTCCCGCCAAGTTTACGTCATCCGACCGATCCCCCGACCGACCGGAACGTTTCCAGAAGCAACAGCAAAAATGGGCGTTGGTCGCTTCTTCTGCGTCTTGTTGCCGTTCGCACTCACCGTCGGCTCCGTCATCTTCCTCCTTGTCGGCACCCTCGCTGGTGTCGCTGACAAGTCCCTCTACCTCTTCCAAGTCGACGTCGAGGATCTGAGCATCGATCCGGCCAATGTCGACCATCTAGTCGACAACCTAAGCCTCAAAACTCGCACCATCAAGGACGAGAACATCACCGCCGCCGACCTCGGCCTCGCCAAGTACTATGATATTAGTCTCTGGGGTTACTGCTACAAGCCCGACGAGGGTAAGCGGAAGTGCGTCAAGCCCAAGTTTGACTGGGCGTCCGAGACTCTGAACACTTCGTACATCGAGCACTTTGGTTCCGCCCACGATGTTGAGATCGACCTGCCCAAGGAGATCGAGGACGCTCTCAAGGCTTTCACCCACGTCACCAAGTGGACTGAGATCGCTTTCATCGTCGCCCTGGTCGCTCTCGCCGTCGAGCTCCTCCTGGGCATCTTCGCCAACTGCTCGCGCATCTTCTCGTGTCTGACGTGGCTCGTCGCCGGTATCGCCACCGTCCTCGTCATCACCGCTGCCTCGCTCGCTACCGCCATGGCCGCTGTCGTCGTCGGCGCCGTCGAGGGTACCGCCAAGTTTTATGGTGTCCGCGCCAAGATCAACACCACCTTCCTCTCAGTCATCTGGATCGCTGCTGCCTTCGCCATCGCCGCCGGCCTCTTCTGGCTCTTCACCATCTGCTGCTGCAAGCCTGAGCACCGCAGCAGCCGCAAGAACCGCAACTCGGACGGCGAGAAGCTTCTGCCCAAGGGCTCTGGTGGCTACGCCCCTCTCGGCAACGACCACGAGATGCAGACCGGCTACTACAACCACAACCAGTCCCAGTCTCAGTCCCAGTACGGCGCTCCTCGCTACCCCAGTGGGTCTCGCTCCGACCTCGCCTACGAACCCTACTCGCATCGCGCTTAAGCTGCTTGCGATTGCTTGGTTACTCGAGCTCTCACGACATGATTCCCAAGTCTATACTTGAACATTGATGATGCAGCATTAATGGCGTTTCGGTTCTTAATTGGATGCTTTACTGGTTTGATGAGATGGCAAGGCACGGTCCGCTATGGCGGTCATGAAATGGATATTGTTATTTTTTCTTGGGTTTGAATTGGTACGGGAAGTTGGATGCAGATATGGGCAGATGCTATGGACGTCATGATACCCAATCGTGTTTTGACGGCTCATAGGATGAACATAGTAGCTTGATTATATTATTATTCTGTTGCTCTATATGAAATACAGTGAGGAAGCGCACCAATTTCTTCTATCATGCCTCTTAATCTTCGCACCTATGCCGTCAGCGATTGCTGCAGGACCACTCTGGTAGAGTTGTTCAAGTTGAAGCCTTGGGCCGCATGATCACACCCAGCCCGAGACCAAAAATTTTCGCTCATGGCTGACTGAGGGAACCCACTCGCAAACCTCAACCACAGTACTCTTCACGGTCCCTCACCTCATTCTCGCCCATTCTCTCATAAAATCCGAGACCTGATGTCCTTATGTCACGGGCAGACAAGTTCCTGACATAAACATCACCCGCTTCTTGCACCAGGGCCTAAGTACTTGTCTGTCAGGGTTATGCCAGAGGTGAGCCGAAAACTGCCCCTCCCCCGCCATCATGGCGGCAAGCACAAGAAGCTCACAACATTGCCAAAGTCACGTCTTACCCGGGACTTCTCCCAAGGCCCAGTCACGTCCCTCGCCTTCTTCAGAGATGCCGAGTATCTTCTGGCCGGCGAGGATACCCACCTGGTCGTCTATGACCTCGGACTTGGCCGTCTTGTCCGAATAGCCAGCATCCCCGTCTTCTCTGCGCAACCCATCCATGGAATCCGTCCCTTGAGCAGTGGCCGTGTATTGGTCTGGGGCGCTGCGCGAGTGGCTGTGCTGTCTCGCCTGGAAGCGCTCTTTGAAGAGGGCGGAGAGGTCGAGGATGTGGTGTTGAAGAGGACGGTCGCTCCGGACTGGATATATGATGCTGCGCCGTCGCCGTATGACGGCTCCGTTGTGGCTCTTGCGACGGCTCACAACGAGGTCGTGCGTCTCTCCGTGGACGGCGACGGCGCCCCGAACATCGGCGCCGTAGTGTCACCTTCACGCCCGATCCTCTACGCTGCGAATCTGAAGTGGGTGGACTCGGACTCTGTCCTTGTTGCAGGCGGCACCGTATTCGGTGAGATTCTCATGTGGAAGTGTCGCATCGCAGAAGAGCAGCCTGAGATGCTCGCCGTGTTAAATGGGCACGAGGGCTCGATTTTTGGCGTCCATATATCTGAAGAATTTCCCTGCCAGGACGGCTCGACCTTGAGACTGCTCGCTAGCTGCAGCGACGACCGCACCGTCAGGATCTGGGACATCACAAGGCAGGACGGGGCAGAAGACCGGACAAGCCATGACTATGCAGCGCCGCGAGAGACGGGGTTCGTGTCAACGCCTGACGGTGAGGAGGCGCCGAGTCAAGATCCCCAAGGCCTGCGGCCCATCGCGACCATAATAGGCCACGCCTCGCGGATCTGGGGTGTCAAGTTTGTCGAGCTGGCAGCAGGCGAGGCCCTGCCACAGAGCCCGGTGACAGTGTACTCTTTTGGCGAGGACTCGACTTCTCAACGCTGGCAGCTCAACCTGGATAGGACACTGTGGGCAGACGCCGCAGGGACGTCACCAAGGAGAGTGTCTGGCTCCTTGGAGCACAAGGAGACCTTTGCTGTGCATGACGGGAAGCATCTCTGGTCGCACGCCGTGACGACTCGCGGCGACAGGACGCTCATGGCAACAGGTGGCGCCGACAGCAAGATCTCGCTCATGACACAGCCTGTCTCCCTGGGCTCCAGATCTGCGATGGCACCAGCTCACGAGCTCGCAGCCCTCGACTTCAGAGACATCCTAACCTGTCTG
The DNA here is from genome assembly GCA_033030565.1 of Fusarium nematophilum. NCBI lineage: Eukaryota > Fungi > Ascomycota > Sordariomycetes > Hypocreales > Nectriaceae > Fusarium > Fusarium nematophilum. The sequence goes on along the minus strand of JAVIXY010000054.1, from coordinate 150,469 downwards.
CCGGAGTACCGCACTCTTAGACCTGGCCGCGGACCCGAGATCTTTAGCCGTTATGACTTCATCGGAGAAGACCGGGTGTTGGCGACGACGAGCTTGGGACGGCTGATCCTGGGTGTTTTCCGCACAGCCCTGGAGTGGCAGGAAATCAAGACGGACGACCAGGTTGCCGAGGATCTCAAGACGTGCTACTCCCTAAGGACGATTGGCGAGAGAGTAGCTGTGATGGGTACTATCAGCGGCGGTCTTTACCATTTCTGCGAAGCTCAAGGTGTGACACGCATCGGCCAAGTCCCTGGAAAGGTCGTCAACATCTCGCTGCTTGCTGAAGCCGGCGACGGTCCCACGGAACTCCTCGTCCACCTCCTGGGAACTTCGGACGCCCAATACTTCTCCGTCGACGGGCGCACAGGCGCCGTGCTCGCGGCTGCCGACGTCCGTGGGTTGGATAGGCGGTTCGTGGCCATGTCGGCTGCCAGGCTGACGGAGGACTTGATCGCCATCGGGTCCCGACACGGCTTCTTGACGCTCCTCAGACGAAAGGAGGAGGGTTTCCGTCCCGTACTAGACTTCAGGTTCCGCAGCAGCGATGCCATCACTGCCCTGGTGCCTCTCCCTGCCAGCGATGGACCTGTTTCTCCTCAGTACTTCCTGGCGACGAGCCGCGACGGCAAGTACAGGATCTACGAGATCGAGGACCTTGGACAAGATGATGTGCGACTCCACCTGCGGCACGAAATTGCACCCTCGTTTGGTTCCATCATTGAAGGCGGCTGGTTCACTCGGGACGCCTCTCCTGAGTTGATTCTCTATGGCTTCAAGAGCAAGAACTTGATCGTGTGGAACGAGACTCGCCGCGAGGAGATCGCCACGGTCGACTGCGGCGGGTCGCACCGGACGTTTACCCTCACGCACGATCCGGCAGACTACAACCGCTTGCGGTTTGGTTTCACAAAGGCGTCGAAGCTCTTCATCTACTCGCAGCACCGTTCGATACACCAGTCCCTCAAGCAGGGGACACACGGCCGAGAGATCCGGGCCCTGAGTTCTAATGGTCGATACATCGCAACTGGCTCCGAAGACACGACCGTTCGGATATGGAAATACGAGGAACAACAAGGAAGCAAGGGTCTGCGGTGCTTGGCATCCATGAAGATGCACATATCAGGCCTCCAGAAACTCAGATGGGTTGGGGAGGATATCCTCCTCACCAGCGCCGGAAACGAGGAGTTCTTCATGTGGGTGGTGCAGAGGCTAGAATCCCGTTATCAGGGCCTCGGAATTTTGTGCCAGGCAGTTCTAGAGGACAAGAGCCCTGACGGTGACCTCCGAATCATGGACTTTGATGCCTGCAAGGTTGACGGTGAGGGCAGCATCGTCATCACCATGGTACTGTCGAACTCGGCTCTGAAAACCTATCGGTACACCCCGAGGGATGGCTTCAAGCTTCTGGCTCACATGTCATACACGGGAGCTTGCCTCACACAGGTGCGCCATCTCGACGTGGACGAAACCGGGCTCTCGGCTCTCACAGCCTCGACAGACGGTCACCTGGCCACCTGGGAAGCGAGGTTCGATACCGATAAGCCCTCAAGCCACGTCCTTGTCCATGTGGCGCCGGTGCACCAAAGCAGCATCAAAAGCCTGGACCTTCACTCCACGCCTGAGGGGTTCCAAGTGCTGACTGGCGGCGACGACAACGGACTCGGCGTTACAGCCATCACGCCTCTGTCAAATGAGGAAGGAAACCGTAGGTATACGGTCTCGGGCCGCAGCATAGTACGCAAGGCTCATGCGGCAGCCATTAACGGCTTGGCCTTGGTTCGACGTGAGGGAGAGACGATAGGGGTCAGTGTGAGTAATGATCAACGAGTCAAGGTTTGGAGGATACGGCCGGACAAGCTGCAGTTGCTGGCAGATGAATATAGCGGCGTAGCTGATCCAGGGGACATTGATGCGATTGAAGCACCCGGCAGCAAGGCTGCCAACGGAGAGAACAGCGGGAGGCTGAAGTTGTTGGTGGGCGGTGTAGGATTCGAAGTCTGGTCCTGGTAGCTGGGTAGGTACAATGTATGACGCCCGAGTACGTAAGGCGTACTGGGGATCCTTGATTTGACGATGGATTCGGGACCAAAGTCCGATTGCCCAATATGACAAAGATGGCACTTGTTCCTGTGATGAAGGAATAGGCGCCATCCATGTCAGCTCGGCTGTGCCTTGCATGCCGTTAATCTTGCTTCTGTAAGGGGAAATGACCGACAAACTTTCCTGGCGGTCCACCCAACGAAGCAATTGTTCTGTTCAGCTTGGGGTTCTGGTCAAAACACGAAGCGCTGTCATCCCTGCAGGTCAAGGCATTCTGGGTCAGCCATGCAGTTGCGCGAGAAAGTCGTGGATTAGCGCCTCGCGCCGTCCCTCGCGTTCGGCCCTGCACCGGTCGGACGGGTTCCGATGTATTCAGCGAACATGAGAGAGGGCACCTTTTTCTTTTTTGCCTGCAGCTTCAGAAGTAGACCATTGAAAGGATTGTATCCTTATGGAGGAATCGAGTTGATGATGACGGAGGATTGGACTCTGGCGGTCGAGATAAGCATGAAGTCGAAAGTTGGAATCGGTCAGCTACCAGGCCAAACTCGACATGGTTGGCGTGAGCAAATGGGCGCAATTCTCCACAGCCATGCAGCAAGGGGCACCGACCAGGTCCTGCAATTACTTAAAAGCGTATAGGGCTGACTCGGATATCTCCATAGGAAGGATAATGGAGAGAAAATGGTGCCTGCTTACTCTCAGAGGATGACGCCGAGCATGCACCTCGTTGGAGTCCTGTCACTCTGGGCTGAGTGTTTCTCGCTCTTCGATTCCGTCTTGCATCCTGCCCTCTCGATGACAGGCTCGGCAAGGGTATCAGCCAATGCCGGGTTCCGTTGGCTAATCAGGTACCTCTGAGCTGGAACGCCCATGAACGCCATGCGTCGTCGTGAGGACGGGGTGGATTTCCGACCATGACTCCTGTCTCGCAGAAGCTTCAAAATTCCAAGCGGCAAGCCTCGACCCTTTCCTTGAGCCGGAAGCGAGACGAGACAGGGCGAAGCTCGAATTGATTGCAGGCTGCGCAACATGGGGCTCTGGGGTCGTGGTTCGTGACGTTCTGGGAGCGGCCAGGACGCAGAGCGGGGACGGCTTTCAGGCAGTGTCATCCCAGCAAGAAAGTATCAGACGGCTCGCTGCAGAACCCGCGTTAGTGCGCCTGTGGAATGCCAATCTGCAGAGGTGGGCGGAGAAAGTTGTAAGACGTCGATGGAGAAGAGCTGTCAAGGCTGACTGACAACCTGGCATGTAACAGCCAGGCATGGAAAATGCCAAGGTCCGTTTGCTCTCAAGGGCATCCCGTATCCGCACCCACGCTCCGCTTGCATCTGCCGGTCTCCGGGGGAAGGAACAGTCCTCCTCTCCTCTCCCTCGAAGCAATCCTCATTTGCCTAGCCTTATAAATGATACCCGGGCCCTGCTCTCCCTTATCATTCCTCATTAGATTTCGCACCTCAGGTCTCGTCCCTCGTTTCTCCACGCCACTCTTTCAGCGCTATCATTCCACTCACTTGTGCTCTGTCTCTCTAAGAGACCTCTTTACTTCCAAGTTGATCCTCGAACCTCGTCCCCACCCAAGCCCGACGTCTCATCAACCTCCCACTACCACCATGAAGTGGTACCTCGTCCTCATGGTTGCTTCTGCTGCCGTCACCAAGGCATCTCCCTTGCCATTATCTCCCATTTCGCCTGCTGGGCCATGCCCCGACGTGAGTAGCACCAACCCTCCACCACTCAGGCTCTCAAGCTAACGTGGTCATCCAGGCCAAAGTCGACGCTATCCTCAAAGGCGACATGGACCCCTCCGAATGTTGCTCCTACGGCGTCTGCAAAGGCGACGTCGTTGTTTCCGTTGGCTAGAGATACCACGATTTAGGCCCCACACTACACGAAGTTTTACGACGTTACGAACAACTGGATGCAGATCTTGGATATGCTCTGCAAAAGTCCTTCCAGCTGCGAATGGATATGCGGCCCCGACGATGTTTCCCTCCGGACATAGAACCAAAGACGAAACAAGATCGACGATTAGGCCGAGACTAGCCCAGAACGAAACACGCCACTGTCAAACACGCTTTCTCGATTCTTCCGTCCCCCTCATCATGTCGGCTCGTTGCGCCTGAGTTTTAGGGTCTCTGCTTGGTGGGGGTTATATCCTTCATCAAAATCGCAGGGGTATGGGGTTCTCTTGATTATACCACCAACCAGAGTCTGACAGAGTGTATCAAGTCGAGGAGCAACCCGGATAGGTTGGGTGTTTGAGCCTTGGAAGTCGGTCGTGGTTGGAAGATACTCGCATCATGACTTCCTTGGTCGCCCCGGACTGTCGCAACATGGCAGGGTGGCCCGATGTTGCGGGATTCGAGGAAGCTGCCTGGCCTGGACTGCGTGGGCTCGGACCTGTGACTCGACACCATTTTCGACACGGAACCATGGTCCCCTACGCTCTGTGGTCAGTTGGATTGTTTCAGATAGAGAATTTGACATCCGTCGTGTTCCCACGGTCTTGCATCTCTCCCGATTCTGTCTTCTGTCTGGAAAAAAAAAGTTATAGGAAATAAGTATATTGACCTGCACACTCTTGCGCCATCAGGCCGTGTCAAGACTGGAGTTGCAACTGGAAGATAGGGGATCGCTTTGTGCACCCGTTAGTGCAAAGGCCTTGACAAGCAGCACAACATGATCGAGCCTCATCATGAGGATGTCCTCTTCGCAAGATTCATCCCACGGACAGCATAGGGAGAGGGCTTGCAACCTGTTCTATCACGTGGTCCCCCAATGCGCATCGGCGATCGGTGATAAATCCTGAGACATTGCCCCAGAAACAAGTCCGTCGCAACGGTCGCCTATCAGCTTCTCAACACAGTCGTTTTATTATCGACCAGGGACTTGTGAGGCCATAGCAATGGAGTACTAGCTTCGGGAACAGGCATCTGACCTGATCGTGGTGACCCGCACTTAGCAACATGTTTCCGTAGCGATCCTGCATGAGGACTGAGGTGGAAATGGAATGCAACACACAGGGACAGCAGTCCTACATGCCTGAATGGTGCCCAAGTTCCTCCACTATCACGGCTCTGAAGGCGCTCGGAGCTTTCGCTCCCGTCTGCGGTCCGGAATGAAACCTTGGCCTTGCGACTTGACCTTATTACAAGATTAATCATGTCCTTTCCAGCTGGCCCGATCTTCTCGTGCAGAACTTGAACGCCGACTCCTTTCTCTGTTCCGGAATCATGCTGGCCCGGCTTTGGTGTTGTTATTTGAACCTCCGGTTTGGTCTGTCCTTTGAAGCCCGCGCCCGGTGATCCTGGGTTCTTCGACGCTTTAATAACTATCGCTTGCCGTGTAATGTTTCGCTTAAGAGATACATTCGAGAACTTAGGCTTTGGTTCGCCAATCGAGTATTCTCATCGTTTTCGAAAGGCGCTCGACACGAGACGTCGGTTTGGTGTCGTTTCTCACTCTTCTTGTTTTGTTAAAGTTGCATCTTGTAAGCCGGTTGAAGGATTGCGCCACCGTTGCCACGGGGGAATTCCACGCTTGTGTCCCTGGTACAGGTCAACATTAAAGCTCACTGCCCGTCCGAGGATTGGAAAGCCAGTCCTATTGGAATCGACGAAGGCAATCCATGAACCCCCATGAGAAATCAGCTGGCAATAGGGCTTCTCTCCCCTAACCAACAGTCTGCTTCTGGTGGACAACTCTGAACTCTGAACGGCTCCGCTTCCCAGGTAGAGGTGCAATGCGCTTTTGGTAACTGCTGGCGAGGTCACTGGCTCGTTCCTGGTTGACTCCTTACCGCAGGCAACGACAATCCTGTACTTGCTCCATGAGCCGATCTTCCCACTCGAAAACGATAATATCGTGAGCAAGCGAGACCTGGTGACCAAGGTAGTGAGAGGAAGATCTCGTGCCCCGTGAAAATTTTCTCGGGTAGAGCACGACCCTTCGAGTTGACACTCGTCAGCCCACTGCTTTATTCAGCTCTTCCCCCTGCACCGAAATTTGTCAACATGTCGTGATACCACGGATATACAAGCCCGATCGCCTCAAGGGTTCTCCGTGACATCTTTTGGGCTTGAAACTTCCCCGCGGCAGGTCCCTGCGTGCTGGCAACTGGTCGATGGTGGCAACCTCCACGGTTTCTGACGGCCCTCCTGGCTACGGATCGAGGTGAATAGGCCATGTACAGGCGACAATGATCCTCACCTTGTGCATATGCCGTACTCACCGGGGTTGGCGTGGATACGGCCTGGGATCTCGCCAAGGTCAAAGAATTGTTGGGCCTGCTGTTGCCCTTGCAACCCTCTGAATTCCGGGCTGTTGAGACTGCTAGGACTTCAAGCCTTGCTTTTTGGGGAAGCTGTAGAATGGGAGGAGGTGCAAGCGCAAAAGTCGTGAGGCGAATGATACTCCACAGCAGAGCCTTTATTCTTTCAGGGGCGAGCAAGGCGTGGAGGCTGCTTTCTCGAGTTGTTGCAGGGCAGTTGGGCAGCTGACCCGATGAAACCTTTTTCGAATGTTCATATGACCTCGTTTTGTAGAAGAGGATCCGCAGGTATTTCAGCAGATAACGAACTGTAGCCATGTCAATGTTACCTATGGGGCCCCAGGATCGAAATCCACATCCCGTCGTACGCGCGCCTATCCCCCACAGCAACCTGGACCAGATGACCGGCGGTCGCCCAGTTGCCGGATTTGCCAATTTCCATTTCCAAAGAATTCAGGCATGTTGATATGTTGCGATTGGCCCGGTTGACGATCCAGGAATCTCCAGGAATCCCCTTCGGTTCAGGCTGCCTGATTTGCGCAACCCAAGGGAAGCCTCAAGATGATAATTCGGATGTTGAGTTAGGACCCGCCGTCGGCGACGCATCGCGGCTCCAAGTGCGTTAGCCGTACCAGTCAAGAGCCGTCCCGACTGCGCCAACGTTTCCTTAGCTCCCTCGGCAGAATGCCACTAGACCACCATCGCCCCCGGGAGACACTGCAGTTTCAGTCTTGCATGTAGGTCTGGGCCGGAGTGCTGCCGGGCGGTCTCGCGGGCAATGAGGGGAATGCGATACGGCAATGAGTACCGGGGTCCCTCGGAGCAAGCGTTCATCTCGTTGTTGTCCCTCATCGTACCCGGCGATAGGGTCGGATCTCTGCCCCAGAAGAGCTTACTTGCGGACCGGTAAAAGGGCCGTCAAGCGATTTCAACCGCCGGACATATTAACCAACAGTCGCTTATTAGTCCGGTGCGGTGGGATGGCGCCTTGGGGTCGCCCGGGCCGGTCGATGTGATTGGTGCGGGAGTCGAGATGCAGTGGGTGATACAAGCCTCCGAATCATGCCCCTCCACATCCGGATGCAAAAACCCCACAGTACCACCAAGTGGGAAGACGTGGGAGGAAGCTGGATCTCTTTGAGGCCCTGCCTTGTTGTCTTTGACGTGGGGAACTCAGATTTGCCATGCAACCAAACATATACCGGTGGCAGCGCGCATGACCCCAAATTTTTGTCGGTGCTGGAAGGGGGAATGATTTAAAAGATCCATTGGCCTCGCTCGGTCTGGAGGGGTTGATCACTTCTCCTTGTGCCCTGCTTTCGACCTCGAACTCGCAGAGACAGCTGTTCGAATTGCGGCATTGTGACCAATTCCAAACTGCAGACGACACCAGAATCCTATTGTCAACATGAGCCCCTCAGCAGTCGATGGCCCCGCCGTTGCGGACATTAAGACTTCCCTCAAGCCCAACATTGGTGTCTATACCAACCCCAACCACGACCTCTGGGTGGCCGCCGCCGAGCCGGCCGCCGAGAGTGTCAAGTCTGGCGCTGAACTGAAGCATGGCGAGGTCAGCGTTGCTATCCGGAGCACCGGTATCTGCGGGTGAGCCCCTCCCCCGAGCATTGCCTTGTTCTCCGACTCTTCAGAATCACCCTGCTGACGAGGCCATAGTTCCGATGTTCACTTCTGGCATGCCGGATGTATCGGCCCTATGATTGTGGAAGGAGACCACATCCTCGGTCACGAGTCCGCTGGCGAGGTTCTCGCTGTCCACCCGTCCGTTACTCATCTCAAGGTTGGCGACAGGGTCGCCGTCGAGCCCAACATCCCGTGTGGTACCTGCGAGCCCTGCCTGACTGGCCGATACAACGGATGTGAGACGGTCGAGTTTTTATCCACTCCTCCTGTCCCTGGCATGCTTCGCCGATATATCAACCACCCCGCCGTCTGGTGCCATAAGATTGGAAACATGTCGTATGAGAACGGCGCGATGCTCGAGCCCCTCAGCGTTGCCCTGGCTGGTATGCAAAGGGCCCAGGTCGCCCTGGGAGACCCCGTCCTGATCTGCGGTGCCGGCCCCATTGGTCTGATCACCCTACTCTGCTCCGCGGCTGCTGGTGCTTCGCCGATTGTCATCACCGATATCTCGGAGAGCCGATTGGCGTTTGCCAAGGAGCTCTGCCCCCGAGTCATCACCCACAAGGTCGAGAGACTGTCTGCTGAAGACTCCGCCAAGGCAATTGTCAACTCTTTCGGCGGCATCGAGCCCTCCATTGCCCTGGAGTGCACTGGTGTAGAGAGCAGTATCGCCGCTGCTATCTGGTCCGTCAAGTTTGGAGGCAAGGTCTTCATCATCGGCGTCGGAAAGAACGAGATCAACATCCCATTCATGCGCGCGAGTGTGCGTGAGGTCGATATCCAGCTGCAGTACCGATACTGCAACACCTGGCCCCGGGCCATTCGCCTGGTGGAGAGCGGTGTGGTTGACCTGTCCAAGCTGGTCACTCACCGATTCAAGCTGGAGGACGCCCTTAAGGCGTTTGAGACGTCGGCGGATCCCAAGAGCGGAGCGATCAAGGTCATGATTCAGAGCTTGGAGTAAGGGAAGGATGAAAGTGATGTTTATAAACGGGGTGCTTGGCGTATGTCTTTGGGGTCGAGGCGTGAGCCTGTCTGCTGGACCACCTATGAGCAGATAGATGGCCTCCTATTTTTGGGTTATAGAAATTCGAGAAATATGAAGAATTAAGCAACTGCGCCCTCGGATTGCGAAATGCAGTGTTTGCGTACCTATCAATTTACCTACCCACGTAGGGTACCTATGTAGGTAGCCAGTGACTGCAAAGTCTCAGATGCGGCGGCATCAAATAGAAGGCAGGCTCCATTCGCCCACTGCATCTTAGTAGTACAGGTACCAAGCTAGGACCGTGTGTCCAAAAGGAGTTTAGCGCCACACTTCATCGGCTCCTGCCACCATCCAGCGAGTTCTCCCGAGCTTTTTTTCTCCCTCAGACGACCTCGCTCACGATCACGACCAGCTTCGACTCCATCAATTGACGACCCGCTATAGGTCCCATCACCTCCCGGAGCTCCGACATCGAATCTACGAGGCATCTCGCATCTTCTACAGTCACCTCCGTCGCCATGTCGTCGCTCGCTCGCCCGATGCTCCGCTCCCCGGCCCTCCGCGTCGCCGCCCGACGCTTCGAGAGCACCGCCGCCCAGAAGGCCGCCCAGGCGACCAAGGACACCGCGACCAAGGCTCAGGAGGGCCTGTCGCGCGTCACGGCCGCTGCCGGACCGGCTATTGCTGGTGCTGCCAAAGGCCTCACCAATGCCCTCGGCAAGGTTGGCGGACGAACGGGCAAGGTCATTAGCTTCGTTGAGCGTACGTGTGACATCGCTTTCGAGCAAGCCTCCGGCCATTGGAATGCTAAAAATTGAGCAGGACAAGTCCCCTTCGTGACCTACTACTCCAAGGTCGGCCTCGAGGTCGGCAAGCTTGTGTTCAACGGCCAGAAGATGAGCCCTCCGTATGCCCCCCCCTTGAATTGTACCGCGGATCGGCGAGATCCTGGGCTAACGCGCAATGAATAGCAACCTGGCTACCTTCCAGACCACCTACCAGAACCTCCTCAAGTCCTTCCAGAACCGGAGCATCATCCAATCCTCGCAAAACGCGATCCAGCAGGTGCGGAATATCGGCCCTGCCCAGGTTGCCGCCGGCGGCGTCGTCCTTGCCGAGGTTATCGGCTTCTTCACTGTTGGCGAGATCATTGGCCGGTTCAAGCTCGTTGGATACCGCGGCGAGCCGTCTTCGCACCACTAAGCGCGTCCTCAAAATGGAGTGGGAGTTGTTGAGATGGATGAAGAGCTGGACGAGGTAGGCAAATATGGAGGAGTGGGTTATAGACACGGCTTGCTCCGGCTGGAGGAAGCCTGGGAAGGGCTGATTGGAGACTATCTAATCGGGGAGTTGGAGCCTGGGAGATTTGGGCACCCCGGTCTCACCGGACCTCGATGTTCGTCCTCTGTGAGCACCTTTCTTTTGTAGAACTGTACATCAAATTAACACGCGGCTCGTTGCCCAGCCGTGGACATCTTCAAAACAAAGGGATTCGGACACCCTCGTGAATCTGGCTGGAACCCACTCGGGCTATCTCAAACACCATCGAGCCATGGCCTCCACGTTGTTTATAGGTAGAACAACCGTTCCTGCGATGTGTACCTTGACCGACACCCACCCTACGGATTGTTCCCCCAACATGGAGCCTAGAACTCCCTCAAACTCACCACGTCACTCAAACATATCTCTTCTCAAGTAGCGTACCACGCCCATTCCACTTCATCTCTCTTACTACAGCAAAAAGTGTACATGCACCCCCCTCGCCCTGAACTCGGGACGCCATAACAACTTCATGCTTCTCGTCAAACGACAAGGAGCCCCCCGTCCCCGCAAGCTAGCCGCCATTGTTGGGTCCATTTGTACCGTGTTCGAAGTCTTGCTTCTACCTATTCTCATTGTCTTGCTCCAGAACCTCAGCCTGAAGAGGGAGCGGAAGCCACGGGGGGGTGTTCGACGGCAAGGCTTGCTCTTAAGCTCTCTGTAACTATCTTAATGGCCAAAGTCTTTCGTCAATTCAAGAGCTAATTCCTTATTTTAGCCACTGGTCATGCATCAAGGTGATATATCTATCGTTGGACGTTTGTAGTACTCAATAAATGGATCCGGGACTGTTCCAGGGGAAGATCCCCCCCCCCAGAATTGCCCTACACAAATTCAAATGAGTCTCTGGACTACCTACCTAGGTACCCGCACCTACGGATACATAGATACCTCAATAGTATAAGATTAATCAGCATGCCTTGTCACAAGGTTAACGCCCCTGGAGAATGTTAGATCAGCAAACTTCGAATACTTTGAAGGTCTCGCGATGTTGTTAATTCTTTTCATGATGTGACCTGCCGAATGAAGCCTGAGAACATCATTAAAACTGTTGTACCACACTCTAGAAGGCCTTCAACACTACGGGCTTAGTGCACGAGAATGTGTTCATTATTAGATTACAACCATATATGTATTCCAAACCGCCATCAACTTGGATCATTGACCATCGCGATGATGGCACCAAAGCACTGTCCTGAGCTCGGCAGATAGTTAGGAGGGCCATACGTGGCAACCGACGGTTGCTGTATCTGGAGCGTGGCGGTTGACATGACAGATCCGGGAAAGAAGTGAGCTGGGAAGGCCGACCAAAATATGTAGTTTTTGCCTGGTCTTGACCACTAACATCTGCAACCCGTGCCTGACAAGATTCCTGGGGCGAAAGGACAGGAATATATCGAGAAGCCACGGGGAGATACACCGTTAGCGACGAGCCCGGCGAGCCATGGCCCTGCTTCTCCCGATGTTTCGAAGACAAACTATCGAGACCACTCGAAGATCGGGGACCTGGCTAGGGAAGTTGACCGTGCAGAGCGGGATAATACACCGCGATGTTCGAGGTAATACAACCCAGTTTCCAATTCGCAGAACGGAAAACTGACCGCCAGGCTTCTTGAAGATCCATAGATCGCTGAGTCGAGGCTCCTGGGCCGTGTCATTCACCTTCTACTTATGGAAGTAGGTAAATAACAGCAAGACAGAGGTCAACCGACCGCAAATTCAGTCGGCAGTATCCACCCTTTGGCAGAATCGAACGGCACGGATGGTAATACACGAAAGAAAGGCTGACTGCTAGGGAAAGACCCCCCCCCCTCCCCCAGAGAAGAGTCATGAGCAGAGACCGCTTCGAGGCCGTTCTGTGCTCACATGGTACGCGATGCGGTTCGGTTAAGTTATCCGATCGACCCGCGCGCTGGACGGAGCGAAGGCCCGTCCCGAGGCGGTGCGGAGCTATTTTATGGAGTCTCCGGATCAGATCTTGGCCCGCTTCAAGCCCTTGTGCAGACACCCACTATGGTATTAATGCATGTTGGCAGATTATTTTGACCAGGTTGCGAAATTTTGGTGGCCAGGTACCATCCGCGATGATCGATGGGGTTCCCTCATTAAAAAAAAAGTGGCGGGCTGTTTGATTGAGGATCCCCTGTTTCGTCGCTGTTGGTGGCACTGGCCAGGATCCTTGCTGCTGAGATTGATACCACGATGCTCGTTCTGAGGAAGCGTCTCTTGAAACCTGGCGGATCCTCAAACATGGGAAATGAGTGGTACTGCGACGCGCTCGGGACAAATCGTGGTGCCATTTCGGAATTGCCAGGGTCTGATTATGCGCGGCAGCCATGGTATTCTCAGTTCAACCCCTTCACCATGGACTGGCCGGGACTGGTGCCAGTTCCAGGAAAGGGACGTGTAGCGAAGGCTCGCCCAGCCATTAGCGTTATTGGCTCTTCACGACAACAATAAATCGCGCTCGTTAGGTCGTGTATTGGGCCTCGCGAGCTTCGGGGCAAGGAATGAGCCGTCGCGTTACTGAGGAGGCCCGGGCTTTTTCGCCGTCCAGACATAGCTGCAGAACGATTAGCATTGTGGTCCTAGACCGACAACCCGAGACGGCGATGCGTAGAGCACTCACATATTGCAGTAGGTGTGGTATCGCAGGATACAGATCTCACGCTTGACTCTCGCGCATAGCTCCCGGACTTCGTCGGACTTAAACCCGTGCTTCTCAATCAGAGGCATCAGGCTCAGGGATTCGAGGCTGTGAGACAAGCCGAGATTGAACCATCTTGCGATCTCTCGTACACGCCGATCAGGAGACCAAGGGCAGACAAATGCCTGGATAACCTCTTGTCTGACATCTGTGAATCCCGCGGCCTCGATCATTTGTCGGGTCTCCTGGGGTGCGACTCTCGCGCTGCGGTTGAACTGGTCCATGCCGGTGAGGAAAAGCTCAGCCCACTGCTTAAATGAAGAATTCGAAGGTCGTTCATCGTCGTCCCATCTGGGTGTCCAGTCAATTTCCACGTGTTCCATATGCCCAAGGCCTGGAGTCAAGTGCCTGCTCAATGTTAGAGCCGCTGAGAGGTGAGAAAGCGGTGTACCTACTCAAAGATTTGACGATATATTTGTGGCCAAATATCAGTCTGAATGCTACCAAGCAGCATCCGCATATGGATCAAGTCACAGTCCGCCAGCAACGGCCCCCATGTTGGTTCTTCAATATCATATTGCTTGGGCATCACTCCCACGGGGATCCTGGGCACGTTAGTCTATCAATTCAGTCTGCATATCCCGGGAGACTCACAAGGCGGGTTGAATTTGGTTCAAGTCCACAGCCATGATCTGGGCATCTGAAAAACTTCTACAGCCTGTCAGTGATACAAGAAACTGGGCCATCGTGGGAATAGGTGACATACTCTTCCGCCACATTTATGGCCCAGATGCCGGTTCCCGTGCCGAGATCCATGATTCTGGGTGTTTGGCGCGTGACAGGAGCATGGAACGGCTTATTGCCTCGGGCCACGAGAAACACTTTGTGGAATATGTCCAATCGATTTAGCTCTTCCTAGATGGGGTTTGATTAGAATGACCAGCGAGCTACACCAAGGGCTACGAGATCTTACTGAATCAATGGGGAACAAGTACTTGCCGGGCTTCCAGGAGCCATAAAACCGGCCATGTTTCCAATAGCCGTCCTCAAGGAACCTCCCCTCGGACTCAGTTACGCTGGAGTTGGGTATCGTCAGTCTGGATGGCTTGACCCAAGCAAGAGGATTTGCTGCAGCACGCACCTATTTTGCGACGACATGACGACCATGGGAGAGAAGCGTGGAAGGGAAACTCCACGTCAAACCAAGGTTCGAGGCTACAAGATACCAGGAGCCACAGTATGAGCGTGAAGATTCAGCGTGGCTGGGTTGTGGCGGAATACTGAGGTATTCCAGCTTGCCGTTTCGAATCCAGGATGTTGGAGGACTCTGGTCGCAGTGGAGAAAGCTGCTGCATGTGTATTAGCAGAAGCACAGCAGCAGCAAGCGGCGATCCACTCGGATGCAAGTAGGCACGCGGAAGAGATGAAGTGCAATTTGGGGAGAAAGATTTGACGGACGGGGGGACCACGGAAGTTTGTAGGGCTAAATAGGTTGGATGATACAAAAAAATCCAAGTCGTCGAGGACAACGAGGCTTGTTTGTCTGGCTACCACAGGACTCGACGGTTCCCACTCAAGAGGCACTTGGGCTTAGACCCTAAAACGGCGCAAAAGGCGCCGAGCAGTGGCAGAGTTGGTGAGACGGTAACAAAGTGGTAGCATTGTTGGTCGTACGGCGGCTCCTGCAAACCGATGCCCCAGGAAAACGCTTCATGGACTGTGTGGCCAGATGATTGAGGCCGATGCGGAACGGGGATCACGAAAAGACAGGGCAAATGTTTGAGGGCCCGCGATACTCGCTGAGGCTGGGATGCAGAAGTTCCAACAGCACTTACAGAAGATGTGGGCTCCACGGTTTGAGAAGTTCAGAACCGGACCCGCGTGCGTGATGTGGAATGAGAAGCTGTGGGGGATAACGTCGAGAAGGACAATGTGCCGCCGACCATCCAGAGCCGCTGGAGAGGACTGGTTTTGGGAGATAGATGGATTGACCTAGAAAGACGGGCGTGGACCTTCCGGGGGCAAAGCTTTGAGACGGGGATGGACCCAGGGAGAGTCTGTTTTTGGCGAGTCTGTTATTCCAGGATTTCAGGAGCAGGCCTGCCGTGGCCCAAGAGTCGAGAGAGGTGAGACGGTGGTGGGGGAGACAAGCTCAACAGGACTCGAGGTTGAAGATCGGAGGAGGGTTTTTCCTCCTGCAAAGCCCTTCCTCGGAGGCTGCGCGCTGGACGGGGTATGTCGAAATGTTGCCCGGGTGGCTGATTGAGCAGTCAAAGTCACTGAGCAGGGGGTCAAGGACAAGCAATGGCGGAGAAGAGATCATGGGCGAAGAAGAAGCTCGAGGAGGCGAGGAGGAAGGTTGTTGATACTTATTATTGCCCGCCGGAGGGGACGTGGAGCGTGGGACATGGGCCTTGGAATATAGGTAAG
Organism: Fusarium nematophilum; assembly: GCA_033030565.1. Taxonomy (NCBI): domain Eukaryota; kingdom Fungi; phylum Ascomycota; class Sordariomycetes; order Hypocreales; family Nectriaceae; genus Fusarium; species Fusarium nematophilum. Next base: position 135,088 of record JAVIXY010000054.1, on the reverse strand, counting down.
TACAGGTAGGAGCCAGCGCGCATGCGCACCGCAAGGAACCAAGGTAAGGCAGGTACGGAGTACGCAGTACTAGGCACTCAGCCTGTAGGCGGAAGGTACTCCATACGGGCAGCGGACAGCCCAGGCACGGGCAGGTAGCATGGGACGTGGGACCCTGGGGGGTGTGGCCCTTGTGTTTCCCCCCCCCCTTCCTTCACTCTTTCAGCACCACACCCCCCGTTGGCCGTTGTTGGTTGAAAAATGTTTTGATACGCCTCAAAAGCGGTTCAAGACTTGTGTGTGTTACCCATCCTTGAAGAGCTAGCAGCAGGCTGGGAAGAAATACGCAGCAAGGCATGGAACGCACTGTGGGAGCAGAAGCCGAAGTAGTAGCAGAAGCGCGTGGCAGTGGGTGAATTGGGATGCGACACCTTGATTCTTACCATACCTAATACACTGGAGGCACGGCTGAGGAAAAACGCAGCCAGCTCGACTTATTAGCATCCATCTTACAGCGTCTTGTCTGGAGGTGGGAAAAGAAGAAAAAAAAAAAAAGAAGAAGCTGGAGGCCCACGGGCGGTCTGTGGCTGCGGCAAGGGTCCAGGCGCCGCAACACCATGGGAGAGAGGGGGGCAACCAACCTCGCTCGATGTTCTGCTTTGGAAAATGTTGGATGGGCGGGTTGGATGAATTGATCCATTAAACCAAGCACAAAACCTAGGTACCTAGGTAGGTAGCCATGTCATGTGCTTTCAAAGACTCGCGGCGATTCTTGTCGGAAGGTCTCATGCGCCCAGCATCAAGACCATCACCCTGCCTTAGCTGCTCGAGCCAGGTCTTGAAAACTGGCCTCCGAAGTTGGTGTCTAGGGCGAAATACGTGGTCTCTAGGTTGGTCTCATAGTTGACCGCTCCCGGAGCCTTGTTATTCTGTAACACCCGAGAGCACATCCATTTTCGGTGTTGCTTTGTCTCTCCAGGCTCCCGGTATGTGTTTTAGTCTCAATGTGACATTTGGTTTCGTACCCGAGTGAGGTGACCCAGGTGTCAAACCGCTTGTTTCTAGACTATGTCATTGTCCACTTGCGTCTGGGGTGCTTGATAGAGAGCAATGCTTGTCCGTTTGCTGCAACGTCGCAATGTCAAATCGGTGCAAGCCTTGGCTGCCACGGTTGCTGCCGCCGAAGCCGCAACCGCCGGCCGGCCTCAGGAACTGGGCCTGTGCCGTTTAGGTTTCCCGTGTTGGTTTCCTCTTTTTCCAACGATCCATGCTCGATCAATCAGTTATCGCTGTCGCTGTGGAGGGACCGGAGGTGAAGGAGGTCTGGCGGTCCCGCCGGCGGTGGGAGGCGTCAGTGTTTCGGGGTTGCCAAATGCCCCTAGCCGACGACGGCCGTGCCTTAGCGTCGAGCGAGGGACGACCTGTGCCGTTTAGCGCGGCGCAGGGAACAAGTCACGATGGGCGCGATACTCTCAATGCGAAGAGAGAGAATTAGAGACGGCAGAATCCAGGATGGCATTCTGGTTCAGGCGTTGCTGCATGGCACTCACTGCAGACGAGGCTGCGCGCCGAAGTGGCTAGCTTAGGGCAAGCTTGCATACAGCACAAGCACACAACCCACATGCCATGGCTCGGACGTGATCGAGATCGTGGAGGATCGCAACCAACAAATCTACTTGCTGGTGCAGAACGAGGCTAGGGAGCTTCTCCTGCGATGCCCCCATTCGGCTTATGCTCCCTTTTTTCAAAATAGGGATCTGCCCTATCTCTTGGCTCTATTCATGGGGTATACCTCTTATAGACAAGGAGAGCCATGAAGGCTTACGAGTACCAGTAGGCTGAAGTTGTGATGAAATGTAGGATGAGGAAGGAGGCGAGTTCATAAATTCCATTTTTTTACTGTTGAAATCGTAGTACCTCGCAACTATTGGGTACGTGCCCAGTCAGGTGACGCCCCCCCCAACTTCCATTCTCCTGCATCCAAAGATTAGACTAACATGAGCAGAAAAAGAAAAACCGTCCAGCATTCCCAACGCTGCCTGCCTCACCAACCAACCTTGTCAACCAGCTCATCCCGATGCGATGGGCGGCTTCCCTAGTGCCCGCTCGCTCCTCGCTGCCCGCCACCACCGCCGATGCTCCCTAGCTACCAAGGTACCTAGGTACGTAGTGACTCGAGCTAGTCGCCACCTTTTAGCTGCCCGACTCGCTGACGTGGGTGACGCCAGGGCGGTCCCTTGCCCTGGACCACCCCCAGCACACGCAGCAACGGGCAGCCCAGAGGAATGCCTGCGCAACGCCTGTCACCCTGGCCGGGGCCTGCTGGACTCACTGTTGGATTGCTTGTAGCGAGTCGTTGAGCGTTGTTTGGGACCCCATATCTTCCCGTCGTCCTCGTTTCGTCCCGTCCGCGCTGCCGTCCCATCCTCACCTTTGCTCGTCACCGGCCGGGAGTGCCCTGAAAAGCTAGCTCAATGCTGCCCAGGTTTGTACGTACGTGCCATTTTGACTGACATTCTTTGTGTTTTTAGGATGTTGTTCACTTCGAGCCTTAGCTGCTGGCCTGGCTGCTATCAAACATTGTACACCTACCTCTCTCTGAGGCATCCACTCCTTGGATTTCGCTACTTAAAAAGTTGGCTGGCAAGTTGAAAGACGAGGCGGCACGGCAAGGAAATCCGCACAGACCCGCGCGCACATCTACACCTTCTTTATTCCGACTGGGGCGTGCTTACGCGCTGGATCCCGGCCCTCTGGTACTGGAGGGTTGCCAGCCTCACTCCCCTTGCAAAGCATCCCACTTGGCCTCGACTTGCGCAGACAGCTTTCGGCCCGGTTACGCTATTGTTGGCATTGTATTGCGTCGAACTGTTCGTCGATCCAAATCATGGATTTATGCTCTAAGCAAGGGGGCTGAACCGCTTGCCCCGGCTCTGCCCACAGCGTTGGGTCATCAGCACCCTTTCCGCTCCCATGAGCTCTCGATTCATCCACTCAGGGCGAACTCCGACAATCAAGCAGTGAGCTCACAGGGAGCCCGCTCGCGCGGTCCCGTACCAGCTCGTCACAACCCAACCATGAATCTACGCGGGCCGCTGTCCCCATTCCCCCGCAGCAGCAGCTCCAACCAACCGACTAACATACTTGGGCGAGACGCGTTTTTTTCCCTTGGCTTCCTGACCCAATGCAAGAGTCGGCCGACCAACAATCACAAGAAAAGTCAAGCAGCATGATCACGAGCACTGCTCTTATGTGCGGCCAAGTCATGAGGACTCGCAGAGCCCCTTAAAATGGAGATTTGACTCCAATTTGGGCAGAAAGCATGCCGCCAATACGCCCTCCCTCGTGGGAACGGAAATATCCATCAAAGAGAATGGCACACGGTCCCATGGGAAAAGCAGCTCCATGTCAGAATTCCTGCCTTTAATCGGCCATTTACACGCCGTGTATCCTGCAGTGCGACGCTCTCGCTGACCACGGTTCCTCGAAATGGGCTCCCTGGATGCGGCTGGTAGGAGCACAGCACTGGGCCGGGTGTTTAAAGACATGCATTCTTGCTTAAGAGCACGTCAGTTCTTGGGGGTGGCATAACCTTGCCCTCCGGGCTTATTGCCGGTTTCGGGGCTTTATGAGCGAACCGGCAATTGATGTCTCCTGAAGCACAAGCATTGTCCAATTCCCTTTTTTTTTTTCCCTCGCCGGGTTTCCTCCGCAGTTAATTCCGTCGCTTTATGCATCTGGTTGGAGGTTTCTTCCTCCTCAAGGTTTATGGTGCATCCATCTCTCATCCTGACCGATGTCAGGCATCTCATGCATGCATGGCCTGGATATCCTGGAAGCCAATCGCCCGTTCCATTTCTGGTTGGTACTGTACCAGTCTCGGGATTCGCTTGTCTACAGAGTATGTATGTTTCCCTGAGCTGGCCTGTTTGCATCGCGTCTCACCTCCAGAGGCTTCAAGAGTAAGTCGAATTGGCAATTCTACCGCTTTCTGGCAAAAGGAGAACCTTTTCGGATGAGTTCGGTCCCGGCTACGGCACAAACTGAGCAATCCCTACGAGCCATAACAGTTGTTACAACGCGCAAGTCTGTCTCTTCGCAGAATACCGACTCTTTGGGTCCTGCCCTTGACGAAACATGATAAAAACAGCTCTCTCGGTACGCGAACCTGTGCTTGCCATTCACCCTTGCGGCCTTGGCTCCCATCAGCAGTCTCCCGCGGAACGATATCATGACCTCGGAACAACTGGCAAGAGCTCGAGACGGAGACTCGTTTGTTCGCGAGTCACAATCACTCGTCTCTGCCGAGAACCTACTGCGGAGGGACGTTCGCCAAGGCCAAACCACCCATTCATGCAGGTCGATGGGCGTAGTGCGGAGGAAGGTGCCAGAAATGAGGTTTGCACGGCACTATCCCTGAACCCTGTCTGCTCCCGCGCTACCCAGACGATTGGGTCGAAGCCATTCGAGCAGACTCTCGCTTGGGTTCACAATGGTCCGCTACTGGTGGAAGGGTCCACCTCCCCCTCGCATGCTCTTGGTCGAAAACGCTTTGGCTGGATCAGCTACCCTTCAGCAACCGGGCAATGTCGGCAGCTTGATAGCTAAGAGGACTGGGCCTCTGTCCTGTCTCACGTTGAATGACCATCGGTGCTGTTTTTGCATGGTGCTCATACCCCTCCCTACATTATCCCCTGAGGTTTGAGGTGCTGCTGGCCCGGCTCCTTTGTTCAAGGCTCCGAGGTCGAGAGGAGTAGCCACGGCTGCCTCTGGCAGCCCGGGTATCTCGCCATGCAGCGTCTTATTCCGCAGTACTTGTGCAATCCGCCCACCTGCTGACCAAGGGGGGGGTGTGCCAGGGTTCTCGCTCTGTCCGCCATTGTGACGACTCCCAGGTTTCCCGTCCCGCTGAAATGATTCTAGCTGCTCATAGCCATCCGAGTCACTGAACAAACTGTGCACTATTCGATATCCGAGCCTAACACCTTGAGAGGCGTCCATTGGTGACAGGCGCAACACTGTTTGTCAATCAGATGGGAGGGGTCCTCCCCCCCCCCCTTTTTGTGGTGCATCGCCCATCTTTCCCCGTGCTTCTGGCGTACGTTCCTAGTCGTTGGATGCTCCAAGGAGTTGGGCAAACCAGTGGAGCTTACCGGAGTTCTGTACCAGCTAGATGAAGAACGTCGGGTCTCTGGGTACAAGGGAGTCTTGATACGAGAGGAGGCTAGGAGTAGTTAGCGAACACCGCCATGACCCCAGGGAATCCACCATGGACCGGGTCGTACCATTCCACCGGATACAGCCAGGTATGTCAGGCGACCTCCTCGAGCAAGATGGAGTGCGAGTCAGGACTGGGCTTTATGAGGCCTCTCTGCTGAGCCGAAGCAGTCTGAGCTGTATGGATATGCAGCCAAACGGCCATTGGAATGATAATATGTGCGGTTTGCTGCCCACCAAAACCATGAGCGACGATGAATGGTACTCCATGCTCAGCAACATGCTCGCTCTCTTCTTCTTTATGGGCCCACGTGTGGCTTGCAGGATACGTAGCGTTCAGGACCGGTGCTAGGGGCACCGCGATCTTTGATGCTGGACCGCTAACCAGGGCCCTAGAGATTGCGACGATGGTTATCGCAGACCGCTTCAGCCCCAGGACAAGGGTCGTGACCACCAACGCGTCCTGAGTTATGTACGTAGTCATCTGGTGTGTGTGGTCTGATGTCTCGCCAAATACAGCTTTGAAGCACTTTGAATCAGCGCCCGGTACCGGCCTGGCTTGGTTCGAGCATGCAAAATGCCCGAAATTTCACTGTCACACTCATTCATGCGCGACGATCTCTGACACATCGGTGAGCTACTGGTCCCTCCCGTCTGCCATCAAGAGGAGGGAACGTTGCCCACTCCGCAGCGGCGGCAAATCCCCCGGGAACTGAGACAAGATGTCAACCCCCTTGCTGACTGTGCCGCATTGGTGCAATGACCCGTCCCAGACTGTCGGGTCCAGCGTTGTGGGGTCTGCGAAATTAAAGCTGCCGGCGGCAGTTGGGGGCAAACGACCAGAATGGAGGCGTGAGAATTTCGCTCCTTTGAGGGCCGGTACGAAATTTTCTTTTTAACGGTCCCGATGGAACGCTTCCATGCCATGCGGCGAAAGAGATAAGCTGTGAGTGGGTTCCCCCCGAAAACCTGGGTAATTGAAGAATGGCCGCGTTCGTGGGAACCCGATCCTATTTTCTTCCTGGGGTTTGGAGGGAAGGACCCAACAGGAGGGCTTAGCAAGCCCCCATGGTGTGCCATTCCCGTGGGATGAGATCCCGGAACGCAGCCCTGAACAAGCAAAGACCCCCCCCCCCCTGATCCCCCAAACGCTATAGTATAGGCGGATAAGCCGCGTTTTCGCGCACAGCTCTCTCAACAGGCTACTGCGTTTCGCGACCGACGCAACAACGCGCCGACGATAATCTATCCAACGGGGGCAGGGATTGCGAATGCTGATCTTTGCCAGGATGCAGCGTCGAGCCAAACATCGAGCCAACAGTCAGTTTCTGCCGTCCAACAGTCCACGGTCAACGGTGGCTGCAGATTCCCAGCCCCCGGGGCAGGCCCTTCTGCGTCCGCTCCTCTCTTCCCACAACGGACCAACAACGCCCTCCAAGACTCGCTAGTCTCGAGGGGTGGCCCACCTAAGCTGCTTCATGTCAGAAGTAGGGCAAAACACGAGACGTTTGAGCCGTGGGGAGACAGCCAACACAACTGGGCCATGTATGCCCCCCCTACGTCACCTGGCAAGAAAATGGGCTACGTATTGCTGACCGTGCAAGGCGAGCAGCAATGTCAATCAACTGTTGGTGCGTCGCCCAGCCCAGCCAAAGCCACGATGATTGTTGTTACAATCGTTTTGTTGTCTTTCACATTCCACGAGCCCCATCAGAAAGAGGAACAAAAAAAGAACAAAAAAAGAGCAGCAGATCAGATTTGTGCTAAGCTTGCCGCGGCAAATCAATTTCCTTGGACGTGGTTCTTGTTACACTATGGGGGTCAACGCCCTTGTGCGGTAAACACTGCCTTCCCGTGAGGCAGCCGATGTGATCCAGTCTGTTGGCTGCAACATGCGGCATCTGCGGCCCTCAGCTTTGTGTGCATGGCCTGCGGCCCAGCCTCAAGCCCTCCAATGTTCCGATGACCCAATTCCCTCCCGCCCGCTTTGTTTTGATGTTGGTTTGCTCTGCATCAGTCCCTCAGACCCAGCCTCGATCCAAACATGAAGCATATCGGCTCTCGGACGTGCCATGTCAGGGTTACCACTCGTATTCCCCGGTGGCCTTGTGGAAAACATACTCCTTCCCGTTGACGGTTAAGACGCCGTCCTTGAGTGTGCACTTCCTATTGAGGATGTTAGTAAACAAAGCCCAGGTGACCGACCACACGACAACAGGGTGGAGATTTGGCAGTACCACTTATTCTTGACCCTTTGCACCTTGTCATACATGCAGAGCATGATGTTGCCCAAACCCTCGTCATCTACGTCGTCGTCGTCTCTGTCCTCCTCGGGATCATCCAGATCCGAGTTGATGGCGTCCTCATCATCCTCTTCGTCATCGTCACCTCCGTCGTAAGCAGCTGGTTGCTTGCCCTTTGCAAACCGTGATTTTGAGGCCGAGGTGTGTCGAGTTGCCTCCTTGAGAGGCACCATCAAACCACCACCCTCCATGCTCTTGGCATTGGCAAGGATCCGCTCGTGCAGCATGCGGTCAATCTCGACTGTTCCCAGCTCCCGCAGGTCGCCAGAGGCCCCTCGCTCCATGATCACGCCCTCGAAACCATCCACATCGCCAGCACCATCTGTCTGGCCGTTGCGAATGTGAGGCTGCCCGTTGGCTGATTGCTGCTGGTGCTGATTAGCAGTCACAGCGGCCATCTGTTGACGATACATCTGCTGCTGCTGGGTCATGGAGGGCTGCTGACCGGGCTGCTGTTGTTGCTGGGGAGCAGGTGATTGTTGTTGACCAGCAGGCGGCTGTGGCTGTTGCTGTTGATGGAGAGCATTGATGGAGCTGGCTGCTCGCTGGCCATACTGGGCCTGTAGCTGCTGAGCAGCGCGATTGGCCGCTACATTGCCCTTGCCATCCATACTGTTGTATGCCTGGTAAGGCATAGAGTTGGCCTGCGCGCCGGGCTCTTGCTTGATAGGTGCAGCAGACTCGGTCTTGACATAGTTGGCTTCCGGCTTGACGCCATTTTGGCCCTGGGGTTGGTTCACGCCGGGCAGAGAGAGTCCCTGAGGCACATTAAGCTGTGGTGAGAACTGAGCCTGGGCATGTGTCGGGGCGGCAGCTGTAGCGGGAGGCGCAGCTTGTGCAGGAGGAGGCGGGTCAGGCTTGGGGTCCCAAGGGAACCGGGCAACATCCAGCTGGGTGAGTTTCCGCTGCCATCCCTGGGATTAGAGTCATGTCAGTTAACTATTTCTCTAAGAAATATGGACGAGGAGTGAGTGGGAAGAGTTGGATCGTGTAAGCCATGAACAGGCAGACGAGGAGAAAAGGACCAGAAGAAGAAACTTGTGCGACAGATGATATCCTGCCGCCGAAAGCGAAACAAGGCAAAGCCATGGGCCAGAAGGCAGCAAGGTAGGCAGTGCAATGTGGGAATGTTCTTGTAGTGCAGTATGATGCAGGCTGTCGGGTTTCGTGATAGGACAACGAAACACGTGAAGTGGATTTGACTGGTGAGGGGAAGGGGATGCGGGTCCAAAAGGTCCAATCAGAAAGCGGGGGTGTGTGGCGGGAGGAGTCACAGGGCGACTTGAGGCAGGGGCCTCGGACTTAAAAGACCCAAATAGTGCTGTGTCGCCCCTCCAGTAACCCGCCATCTCCCTCCGCTCAGCGCGACCCTCCAGGAGCCAGCGAGCGTGCCCAGCCCAACCCCCATGATGTCTTGTGTCAAAGAGGGCCGCGATGACCTGGGGTGAACGCAACTTTCTCGTTCAAGATGATGGCCTCTTTCATCGGCACCCCGATCTGCATCGTCGTTCTGGCGTCTCCTCACTTGAAAGAAGTTGTCGCGCGAATTACGTCGACGCTTGTCTTGGTCTCGGACGACGAACCCCCCCCCCCCCCGACGACCTCAGGTGATGCCCAGGCAACAAATCCAAGGAAACAAACTCAAGAGAAAGACATAGTGGAAGCCAGCCTCTCTTACCTGTCGCAGCTCTTCCAGGACCGACTCCTCAACACCGCTCTCCTCGAAGTCGACTCGCGAGCTATTGATGACCTCGTCGATGATGGCCTGATAGACGTTTCCAACCAATTGGTTCGACATGGTTATGGTTGTTTGTGTGAGTTTTCTGGTACACTCGAGGTCGTGGAAGGGAGAATTGAGGCGCTTCCGACTATTGATGATTCACTGTGGTTGCGTTGCGAAGCGGATATATCCCCGCTGGTTGGATCGAACACCGGAGTCGCAATCGCTGATGATGATGCGTGGCTCGCAGGGCAACGAGCACTTTTCGAAGCGCTGAAGCGAAGGACAACTCGAAAGGAGCAGTTCAATGCGTAATGCGTGATGCGTGATACAGTGATGGGCGACGTAGAACTGCTTCGGTGGTTGATAATCCGCTAGACCGTATGTCGGCACTTGTCGTAGCGACTTCAAGGAACCAAACGGCGTGCTTCTGCAAGTGAATGCGCCTTCAAAAGACCAAGTCAATCAAGAGGTAAGGAGAGACGTCTTGATGCGCAGAAGCAGAACGAATCCGTGGCGCTCGTCTGCGGTGTCGCACTGTTTTGGGAAGCGCAGCGAGGTTTCTGGTCTCTTGTGCCAGGTCGCGGTGCGCCTTTGTGATGTGCAGTGGGGAGAGTTGGTAGCCTGTCGTAGATTTCCCTTTCTACAGCTGCGGCTGGCCGCTAAGCTGACTCAGCACCTTTCAGGCTTACCTACCTCCCTTGGACCTGCCTACCTAAGGTACCTTACCTACCTCTCTGTAGGGCAACTGCCAGCATCCGTAGCAGGCAAGCACCGCACCCAGGAGCTTCAAGCTTCTCCAACCCAAAGTAGTGGCCAGGGAAAATGCCCCTTTGCTAAGATGAAAGAATGGTTGCGTTTGAGTAGAAGAAGCCGATGCCATATTCGCATTATCGTCCAGCTCCATCGCAATTCAAGTGTCTAATGAAACCCGCCAAAAAAAAATAAAAATAAAAATCTAAGGTCCTGTTACAAATGAAAATCTCTCTCAGGCCACCAGCCGCCTCAGGGGGTGCGCCTCGGTGTTGAAGACATAATCGTCCAGGCTGATCAGATTCGGGTCGCTGAAAACGAGGTAAAAGTACTTGAGGGTCTCGCCCATCCAGAACGACTCCATCGAGTCAACCTCCCTTGGCTTCTCCCCGGGAACTGTCACGTCCCACACAGCCGTGTTGGCCAGCTCCGTCTTGGTGGCCCCCTCGATGGCCTTGAACATGCTCCAGGCGTGCTCGGCAAACTCGTGCTGGCCCGTCACGCGGTACAGCATGAAAACGCTCTCGATGGCCTCGGGGCGGAGGATATATCGCCGGTCCGGGATGCCGGTGAAACCCTTGGGGAGGCGTTCGTCCTTGATGACGGAGTCCACCTGGGCCGTCTCGCCTTCTTTGATCTTGGCTGCCTTGAGGACCCCTTCCTTCCAGCGCTTCTCGTCCCACTCGCACGACTCCTTGGAGTCGCAGGGAACCATGTAGAAGGTCTCCGGCATGATGCCGTGCGGGAACGCCCCGTACGTGTAGATGCACCCGTTGGTGAGCTTGATCGCGGCCGCGACGTCCTGCTCGCGGCTGAACAGGCGTCCGCCGAGCGCCATCATGCCTCCGAGGAAGCACACTAGGTGCTGGCCTTGGCTCTCTAGCTCGAGCTGCACCTGCCCATCCTTCTCATTGGTGTGTATTTGTCCGGAGATGAGGATGTCCGCGTTCTCCGGCGTCATCGGCCTGAAGAGGTTGTGTTTCAATGCCGAATCCATCGCCTTCTCATACATGGTCTGGTAGACAGGCAGCTGGCCGCCCAGCATGGCCGCCATCTTGGGCAGATATTCGTAGAGCGAGTCCGCCATGGCACCGAGGGTGAATGTCGACCCTTGGTTGAACAGCTCGGACTTGGCATCCACCACCAGTGGCCATTGGCCGGGCAGCGATGTCGAGTCCTGCTGCACCGCTAGGAGATCCATGATGGTTTGCGAGGCGTCGTACCACTTGGGATCTCCCGTCAGCTGCGAGAGCCGGGTCAGCTCCATACACAGGCTGCCGATCTCGGCAACAAGGACCCCGGAGCCGGCAATCTGATTCTTGCCCTCTGCTGCGGCATGGAAGTTCCATCGCACGATGGGCATGTGGTTGGGCGTGTCGAAGGCCTTGTAGATCATCTCGCCGACCTCGACCGCCTTGCGAAGCAGACGCATGTCCTCGCTGAGCTCGAAGGCAGCGATGAAGCCACCGAGATAGCGGATGGTGGTCTCAAAGATGTTGACCTCCTTGAGATCCGTCTTTGTGAAGTCGATCTCCCCCACGGCAGCCACAGCCTCGTTGAACTCGTCCCTCATGTCCATGATCCAGAGCGAGTCGAGCGAGTCGACAAGGGTAGCGGCCCAGCCGCCGAACGGGTTGCGCTGGCCGGCAGACACGGGGCTGAGCTCATCGGCCATCCACGCGTGCTTCCTGTACGAGTTCCAGCACCTGGTGAAGGTCTCCTTGACTGCCTGCTGACGCTCGCGGCGCAATTCCTTGGCGCTCACAGAGAACTCCGGGAACGTGGCCTGGACCTTGGGGTAGGCGACAGGAGCGGATGTTGGCAGCGGCCGGAACGTTGAAACAGGATAGTTGGATTTGATGGACTTCCAGAAGTAATTGTCGTCCTGTTCGGTCCGCCACGCCGAGGCCTTCACGGGCCAGCGGTGATTCTGAGGGCCGTTATAGTGGCCATTTCCAGGTGCCCGGCAGATCCACGAGTAGACCAGCAGCAGCGTCATGATCGTGCCGACCAAGACGAATCCTCTACTGCGGATCAACATGGTGAAAGCTGTTGGGATGGCAAATGGATTGGATCTGGAGCTGGATCTGAAAAAGTTGGGTTGTAGGAACCCAGACGACGGGAGCTATCCAAAAACGCAATCTTAGTAGGGGTCTTCTTATCTTGGTAATTAAACCGCCCCGACGTGTCTCGAAACGCCCGGGATGGGCTGGGTGCAGGCTGCCCCGCTAGGGACCAGAGCACCAACCACCACAAACACTGTCACCATCGCGACCATCACAGCATAACAACACCACCCAACATATCGTGCTTGCAATTAGCCTTGATACCATATCTACCACACGTTTGTACAAGAGCTGAAGCGGTGTAGATATAACACATGTCGGTCGAGTCAATTCGTGAACCCCTGAATAGATCACGAGAGTCTTGTGCGGATGCCAAGTTTAAAATATTCTCCTTGCCGCCGGCAGCGATGGTCTTGCCCCCCTTGCAATCTTTGCCGGTGTCGAATTGACCTTACTTGTTTTGGGCGATCTGTTGACAGCCTGGAAAATTTCTCTGGAATCGTATCTCTTCCTCTTACCACCTTGAGAGGAATAGCTCTTGTATATCCTTACCCAGCGTTCCTTGCTTTGATGCTTGCCATCTGGCTTCTGGCCCTCAGTACTGCGAGCTACTACGCCAACGGCGCTCGTGCTCCCAACTATACTCCCGGCCGCGGCGACACGGAGAAATTCCTGTGCTGTGGTCAAGGCTACGCGTGCCTCACCAACGGCATATGCGAGGTCACTGGCAACGAACTTCAGAAGTCCCGTGTATCCAGGTTTGTGCGCGGAGGTTGCACCGACAAGACATGGGGGAGTTCGAGTGTCCCTTCTTCTGCATCAACCCGAGGGTTGATAACACCACTGGGGGCATGGGAATCGACAAGTATGCGAATACAGACTGGGCCATGACTGATGCATCAACCGAAGCCAGGACAAGGTTGACTATGAAAAGCGGAAGGGTGCCCTGGACTTTTCAGGCGAGACCATTTGTCCGTCGGAAACTCCATTAATCTTCAAATCACTTGGCTTTCACCTCTCCTGGGTATACTCACAAATACACGACCCCCGTCCAGAAACCCCCTCAGCCTACACGGCTTCTGAGATAGAGACTAGGAGTACTCCCCATACCATGAGAATGCGTTCATGATACGTCAGGCTCCGATCTCTTGGGACACAAAGTTATCTCTGCCTCTTGCAATGCCGCACAAAGCCTCGACGCAGACTATACCTCGAGACTTGCCCACCGTTTTCAACGAGCGCTAAGGGCGCAACTTATGACCATCAAGACCTGGATTGACAACTGCGTATCATACAAGCGGAAGAGAGTTCTAGTTGCGTAGATAGAAAATGAATTGGGGGGGGGGGGGTTTCTGCGTATGGTGCTGGGCGCTTTTGGATGTTTTTAACTGCTTTTCTAATAGCCTGCATCTAATAAAAGAAGAGAATCTTTCAAGATATGATAATTATCTTCCCAAGTACTTTCTCCTTTAAAACTCTAGGTGTTTCTTATGGGCCTTATTATCAAGAGCCCCTTCGTACTTCCGTGTTTTCTTTCCATCCCGAAGCAACTTGCCACTTTCTCGGAAGCCCTTTATTTCAAGCCACATAGCTAGCCTGAATGAGTTCCCCGACTACCGTAGACCCAACGGGACTACAAAGTCGGCCGGGCCAAACTCTCGCGGAGTTGCGGATTTCAGACATACTGTACTGTTTCAACATGCAAGAATATACGCAGAGAAGATGTTGATAGATGCGCCAGGCATTTCAATTCCAAACAATTCCAGATTAATACACCGCCCACTATTCACAGGGTGGCTCCAAACTCCCAAGAATGTGCCAATCGTGGCGTCCATCATATGATCATGACCGTTCCGTTCCGTTCGTCTCTGCGTGGAGAAGCGCTTTCATACCACGTGCAGAAGGGCAGGCAGACTCCCCAACTCCGTGCTTCAAAACACACCATCCTGAGAGACCCAGATGCCAGTGAAAGATCATACCTACCGTGGTCCAGTGGGTACTGGCATTTATCGGATCGTCATTTGCTTGGCCATGGTGGCCTTGCTGGAAGAGCCAGAAGCACCAAGGCCAGCCGCGGCACCAGCCTTCTTCTCAAAGATCTTCCAGAACTTCAAGCTCTCGTCGGCAGCTGGGAATGGGTTAGCTGAAACGCTCTGATCCTAAAGGTCGCAGAAGAATCTTACCAGCAGTAGCCAGCATCTGGCCATCGGGGCTCAGGCAGCTGTGGAGGACTCGGCTCTCGTGGGCAGGAATCTCGACAGTCCGGACGAGGGTGGGGTAGCTCCAGATGCTCAACGAGTTGTCGGGGAATCCGCTCGAGCTGACAATCTCGCGGTGGTGGGGGCTCCAGCGGAGAGAGGTGACCTGAGAGCCAGTGTCGATGCTGTTGACGCGAGCGCCAGAAGTCGAGTTCCAGAAGTGGATATGACGATCGTACGAACCGCCACCGGTGGCGAGGAGGTTCATGTTCCAGGGGCACCAGGCAAGGGCCTTGACAGCAGCCTTGTGGTTGGTCTTGGTGAACTTGGGAACGGACAGAGATCGAGCATCCCAGATGGAGACCAGGTTGTCATTGCCACCAGTAGCAAGTTGAGCGCCATCCGAGCGCCACTCGAGGCCGCAGACCTCAGACGTGTGAGAAACGAGCTCGGCAACCTTGTGCTCGGCGATGCGGACGTCATGGTTGAATACGAGGCCACTTCGGGCACCGGTGGAGAGGAGGTGCTTGTTCCAGCCCATGACACCGACTCGGGTGTCGTGGCCGAACATGCTTCGGATCTTCTGGCTCTCGGCAACATCCCAGATCTGGACCTCACCAGTGCCCAGGCCAACACTGACATAGGCACCGTCGCCGGACCACTTGACGCTGCTGACGTAGGTGTCGGGACTTGTCTCAAGCAAGCAGCTGACGCTGCCCTCATCGGCAGACCAGACATAAACGTTTCGCTCAAGGCCGATAGCGACCTGGTTGCCAGAGCTCCAGTCAAGGAGGTTGAGGTAGTAGTCATCAACCAGGCCAGGGGCATCGAGGACACGCTCAGGAGCGGTGGCAATACGGCGTCTCAGCTGAGCCGAGCTGGAGCTGGCAGACTTTAGGGGTCGGTTGTACTGCTGTCGAAGGTCGATGGGCTTGGAGGACTCGGGAGCCGCAGGCTTGAACTCCAGGATGCGGGTGTTGAGGCTCACGCCGCAAGCGTTGGCCAGGGAATCTTGGTAAGCAACGGTATTGGGAGAAGGGCGGGAGTAGTTGTTGGGCTCATCATCATTGATGTTGAGGTTCTCGAGGGCAGCCATGGCCTCGTCAGCAGCAGTGGAGAGGACGGATGAGCTGTCAGCACTGCTGCTCTTAGGTCGCTGTCTGTCAGAGAGGTCGAGCTTGCCAGAGCCGGCGTTGGCGATAGCGGAGCTGGCGCCCCGGTTGGGGATGAATCGGTCACCGCCATAGTTGAGAGTGGTCTTGCCAGACTTTGTGCGGATGTTCTTCTTGGACTTGGTGCTGGAAGGGGTCTTGGTAGTATTGCCAGTACCAGTGAGAGTGAAGTCGGAAACGCCGAGCTCCAGGGCCTTTCGGGGAGTCTGGACGCCACGTGCAATGTTAGACTTGGGTGAATCCCGATGCGAGGACTTAGATGTCGATCGGGCTAGGTGAGACATGAGGTTACCGCCATATGTAGAGCGGCCGGATGCCCGGAAGTCGTTGCTGGACTGTCGCTCGGGGGTGAAGGGAGAAGAGTTCAGGTTCACGGGGATAGTCGTAGTCGACGACTGCTGACGGGGAGAAGGAGTCAGGGGCATCCGTCCGCCAGCGGTACGGGAGGAGAAGAGTCCCTTGTGGGACTTGAGGGGAGTCGACACAGCTACGGAGGCCATTGTGAAGACTGCGAGACGAGATGATGCTTCAAAGAAGTGTGGGGTTTCAAGAGCGTGTAAGTGGGATCTCTAGACAAGTAGCAACCGGGCGCGTCGAGGGAGAATCGAGCTTCGATGGTATCGAACGAGCTCCGAGAGACTCTAGCTAAAGATTCCTGGGGGTTAGTATTCCTGTATTGTGATCAATGTTCGATAAAATCGAAGAGGCCTTCACAAAGATATAACGAAGTCGGGGGACGATCAGATGGCCGGAGCGATAAGATCTAGCGGACTGTCAAAAATGTCTTCGGAAAACAGTGGTGGACGAGAGGTTTGAGATAAAGCGCGTGGCTTTTGCGAACGAGGAGGAGAGAGTATGTGAGGAGGAGAGCGGATTGAAGATTGGTAGTGAGGAGAGAAAGCATTTCGTAGATGATGCTCATGGCGGTTTCCTTTTATTTACTTTGAGCCCCACCGTGCCTCTGTCCGGGCAACGATCAAAAACCGCCAGGGCGTAGGTCGGAGGGAGGCTATTTCCGCTCCGCGACCGGACAACCCAGCCGAACCAATCACGGCGATGCCAAGCCACACCGCCTATCAGGGGCCTTGCATAAACGCGCCACGATTGAAGCGTTCAAATTTCTCCCAGCTGCGGCGCAAGGAGCAGGGTCTCTTTGACGATGCATCACCGCATCGACATCCACTTCCCTCACCGACGACCCACGATCGCCGACCGTCTCTCCTCCTCCTTCAACTAGTCACCGGGCCACAGTCGCTATCGACAGCGACGTGACATGACCAGGTAGCGCCGCCACATTCGCTCCTCGGATTTACGATTTGCGCCATGGCTCAACCTTCCACCCCCGGCCAGGTGCCGACCTCCATCTTCGGCGGCCCAATCCCTGTCGCCGGATCAACGCAGCCGCCCGGCATCACCAACCAGGCCGGCTCCGGCTCGACCTCGCTGCAGGCGACGCCGACGCCGCCCTCGGCCGCCTCTGCTGCCTCGTCGTCGAACAATACCTACATCATGCCCAATTCCCCCGCAAAGGGCCGCAGCGTCGCTGATGGATACCGGCCCAAAGTCACCCGCACGCTAGGCCAGAGACCCGCTTGTCTAGTGAACGCCTCGGTGACGTATTGTGGGAACAATCAGATCTATGCCTTCGGGGGCTTCGACCAGTACACCGATGAGGTTTACAATCATGTGTTGAGGCTGGACCTCGTAAGTCATCAATGGAGCCTCGTCGACAACTACGGGGATATCCCCGGTGTTCGAATGGGTAAGTGGCCTGCAGCGGTTCGCATGTGAATTGCGTAGGGGTTCCATGACTGATTGGGTGCAGGACACACTGCGACACTCTACCAGGGAAACAAGTTACTGGTATTCGGCGGCGAGAATGAGCATCGAACGTACCTATCCGACTTGATCATCTTCGACCTCAAAACCGCCCATTGGACTCAGCCCCAGGTGTCTGGGCCAATCCCCAAGGGCAGAGCCAGACATGCTGCAGTCCTGCATGAAGACAAGCTCTTTATCATTGGTGGCATTACCGGTCAGAACAACTACGTGTTGGATGACATCTGTTACCTTGACTTGAAGACATTTACGTGGTCAAAGGCATGGCGGTTCGTCGGACGATTCGATCACTCTGCGTACATCTGGGGAGAACGAGTCTGGGTGTTTGGGGGTCTCAGTGAAGATATGGACAAGATCAGCGACCTGTGGTGGTTGGATTTGAAGGGTAGTCCCCAATTCGACTCGCGACCGCAGGTTGGGATCTTTGACCGAAGCACACTCTCTGCTAGGGCCAGCGGCTCTCCAAGGACTCCCTATACCATGACACAAACAGCTGTCGTCGGCGCTTCAGGATACGCTGCAAATTCCCGAACCGCCCAGGTCAATCCTCCGTCCTTCCAGCTCAAGTCTTATGCTCCCCTAGCCCCAGGCTCCATATCGGCGCTCAAGTTCATGTCAGGTCCATCAATCCCATCTCAGGGATCGGGTATACACTACCATGCCTACTCCTCGGGCACCCTCCTCGACTTTGTAACACCTGCAGCAACCATCACCCCAAGGGAATGCTCGTTGTCGGCTCTGGATCTGGGGACCCTTCGCTGGACAAAGCTCGCAGAGGGTCGCGAGATCTTCAAGTCCGGCTACCGGTGGCATTACTGTACTATGAACGAAGACGGCACAAAGGCTTGGCTGCTTGGATGTCCTACTGATCCTGCTGCGACTGATCTAGGCCCTAACGGCTATGAGGAGTATTTGAGGTGAGAAAGCGAGAATTCCAATTATAATATGAAGCCTGTGACTAACGCATTCTCGCAGCGACATCATGGAAATTGATCTACGAAGATATGGGTTCCTTGGTGACAATCTCACACCGGAGCCTCGAGCAGAGTCCAGGCCATCTGCGATGACACGAGCAACGGATCAGCCATCCAAAGGCCTGGGGTCAGATCTTGCGAAGCTATTCAACCAGCCTCCCGAGACTGGCAGCGGCACCGACTTTATCATCACCGCCCTGACCGGCGACTATGAGGATGATGAATCCCTTAGCTCCGGTC
Organism: Fusarium nematophilum; assembly: GCA_033030565.1. Lineage (NCBI taxonomy): Eukaryota > Fungi > Ascomycota > Sordariomycetes > Hypocreales > Nectriaceae > Fusarium > Fusarium nematophilum. Next base: position 116,627 of record JAVIXY010000054.1, on the reverse strand, counting down.
TCATGCGTACGGGGGAGCAGTCCCAGAACCAGGGCTGGCTCTCGGCGGACGCGCCGACGTCTCAACCTATCCACGTGCACAAGCTTATCCTGCAAGCTCGCTGGCCTCACTTTGCGCGGCTCTACAACGCGCAGATGGCCGAGTTCCACACCAAGAAGATGCACATCCCTGAGCCCTACACTGTGGTAAAGGCGTTTCTTTACTACCTCTACACGGACAGCATCCGCGGCACCTCGGACGTTGACAGCGACGCTACAACGGCCCTCTCGGACGTGGCAGGCCTGCTCGTCATGTCTAATATCTACAACATCCCGCACCTCCGCCTCCTCTGCGTCAATCGTCTCGCCAAGGAACTCGACGTCGACCACGCCTGTATCATCTGGTACTGCGCCGGCCTGGCCAGCGAAGAGTGGCTTCGAAAGCGTGCCGCTGGCTTCTGCATGACGCATTGGGGCCGCATCGTCCGCACGCAGGGCTTCCTCCGCCTGCCCCGGACGGCGCTCGTCGAGCTCTCACAGGAGATCGACATGGAGGGCCGTGTTATCGGCGGAGACGAGCTTGAGTGGGGGGGCATGAACGGCCGCTTCGGCGACATGAGCCACGCTTCACGCAAGGAGAGCATTAGCAGCAGCCATACCCAGATGATCGAGTCTGAGGCCGACGACGACGATGGCATGGAGATGTCCTGATGTCACTCACAAGTACCTCGACGCTCGTCTAAACGACACCTAACGCAAGCCACCAAACAGCAACCTCCCACCCCACACTTTCACGAGTTACTGATCTACACGACGTCATGCAACCTCCCATTGGAACCCCCAATCTTCTTAGCTCCTTTGCTTTCCGTTCCCCCCGCCCTGTTTCTCGTCACCCCCTTCTGGATGTCAGATGCAGGGGCAGGGCAGGAGTGGCACTTTTGTCTCACTCCGGGGGCAGGCATTCTATCCCAATCAGCACTACAGTCAGGTCGTTGCCTGCCTGTCTCTCCCGTACACGGCGCCTCTGAGGCTTAGTCTATATTGTTTTCTGTTGTCCTATTTCCCTGCTGGCTGTCGCATGAGTTCGAGCATTGCAAGGCGTTTGGTAGTAGTTTAGGGAATATTCGTAGCTATCTCACAAATAGAGACATATACCCAACGAACCGAGCATTCATCAAAGTCAGGCTCGACTTGCCCAGGTGGCTTACTCCATCCCTGTCCTTCCGAAAACCCGGATTTCTGTCCCGGCGTTGATGCCCCAGGTTGGTAAGGTCAACAACTCTCACGATAGCTAGTCCAAAGTATCAGCACCCCTGCTCGGCTGGACCTCTCAGCTTCACCTCGACCAAGCCAATGCCGATCTCCAGGCCGCTTCTATTCAGTACAGTACCGCTGATTCTCGATCCAGGGCAAACCCGGCTCAGCGACTAATCGGGTTAACCCCAGTTCATCGATTACTCCCAACAGGCGAAACGACAGCAAGCATCGGTCAGGGATGAGGACATCGGACCATGAACAGTGGCTCCTAGTTTTGCCAAGTGTAAGCGGTTTCAAACATGGAGCCAAGAGACTGCAGTACTGTACTTGAAAACATTTCGTGATATCTATTGCTCGAACGAGAAAAAAAAAAAAAAGAAACACTCAAGTCAATCCCACGGTAGGGCCGTGCCCAGTCTATATATCATAGCTTCGCTTTTCGTTTTCGATCGACTCCGTACCATCCGGCTTTCGCCATCTGTGTCGGTAGTGACAGGCTTTGACTAAACGTCAATACCAAAGACCAACCAACAGTAAACCAGAACAAGAACAAGTTGCCAAGCATCTGATCAAGGCGTTGGCACAAACAAGAAAAACAACAAAAACAGACCACCGCTTTGTTCTCTCCAGGCGTAAACATCAGAGGCTTTCCCAAGGATCCATGTAAATGCCAGTTTTCCCAACCGTCGTCTAGCAATCATTCAACAACTTTTCAACATAACTCAACGCTCCGCAATGGACAGTTCTCTGGGCCATAGCCAAGCCAGCCAGCCAGCTAGCCACGGGACGTAGATCCAGAGAACAGGCCAAAATCCATACCGGAAAGGAAGCGATGGGATTCAGACATCCAGCTGTCTCCAACTCCAAGAACCAAGCAAAGAAAACAATAAAACTCGATTTGATCGACGAACCACGTCCCGGGGGCAGTTCTTTCGCAAACACTCTCTGAATCTGTCTCGAGTGACGAGGTCTAACCCGAGAAGAGCTCGAAGCAAGGCCCGGGGACGGACGGATGAGACCTGGTGAGCGAACCGGGGCGGCAGTGAAGGAAACTCGCTCGCGTTGTGTCGTTGGGCGACAGTAGGGGCGAGAACAAACTATTAAATGGGGAATAAAGCGCAAATGCAGATAAACATCAAACTTTTGGGGTTGAGGTCGATCAGCCATGAGGTGAACAACCTCGTCTCTGTCATTTTCCAAGGACTAGAGTCGCAAGCATTCTGACAACAGATACCTAACGCCATTGCGAAATGCAATAAATCGCGGGCATAAACCCGAGCAAAAGGTCCGAAGAGGGGTATTGGGGAGAAAAGACGAAAGTGACACGGTGATGGTGTCGACTTTGCGATCCGGCAAGAGTCGAAGATTGACCCGGTATCGTAATCAGTCCCGTTGTAGCATGTGTGGACGCTCCATCCACAGACACAGGAGGCTTTGAACGCCGGTCCAGCTCGAAATGCCACTGGCCAGCTGTATATTACGCAAACGAGCTTACGGGCAACACATGGCTTGGGTTGCCAGTACGCTGCAAACGGGCCGGCTCTATTGCATCATCTGGTCTTCGCCAATCCCTGGGAGATTCATACCAGCCGCAAGAGCCTGCAGCTTGAAATCTGGGTTGCACGGTAGAGAATGTGCCTTGTGCTGTTCGAGTATCAGCATCAACCACGCCAAGATATGATTCGGTGTAACTCACGTATTTCAAACCGTTAAGGTTCTTGTAACGCTTGCCGCATGTTTCACAGCTAAAGGGCTTTTCCTTCTCCATACCCAGGGTGCCTGGGTACGGTGCAGATGTCTCGGGGTTGACAATCGAAAAGGTGCCGTCGCCATTCTCGTGCAACTGCTGTGTCTGATGACCATGTGTCTTGTGGTACCTGTGATCAAGATATTAGCATTCATATACAACCTGGCACGTGAAAGGGCGACTCGGAATATGGTGGTCAGGCACGTACTTGAGGCCATTCTGGTTCTTGTATGCCTTTTCGCAGCCAATGACTGGGCACTTGAATGGTTTGTGCTCCTCGGGCATCATCATGCTCTGCAGACGCTGCATGAGGAGCTTGTTGGCGGCCGGGTCGTTCAGTTGAGCCTGGGTCAAACCCAGCTGGGCCAGCTGTGCCTGGATCGAGCGGTTGGCAGCTGGGAAGGCACCGTTGGGGCTAAACAGATGCTTCCCGGGGTCGTTGATACAGAAGTTGGAGTCGTTGTTGTTCTGGTTTCCACCAAAGTCCATGTCGCCAATATCAGTTGTGTTACCGCCCATGGGCATTCCGGGAAGATCCTCGTCCAAATCTACCTGCTGGCCATGTCGAGGTACTTGTCCTTGTGTGGTGAGGGTTGGCGTGTTGACAGATGAGACAGTGGGGTTGTTCTGCAGACCGAAACTTGCGGCAGCGGGCGTTGGGGGCTGAGAAGTTCGCAAGCCTTGTGTGAGACCGGATGTGTTCATATTTAGCTGGGGTCTCTGCTGCTGGCCGAAAAGTTGCCTTGTCTGGTGCATTCGTTGGCTGTCGTCCATCTCCATTGTGCCAACAGCATCGTCCATCTCCATATCCGCGACTGCGTCCATGTCGTCATTCAGATTAGAAGCCATGGAGGAAGTAATCTGTGCGTCGTGTGCACTCTGCTGCCCACCCATCATCTGCATGCCTGAGCCAGGAGCCCGGTTCTGCTGTCCAAGCTGCGCTCCCAGTGCTTGCGAGCCACCATGGCCCGGGGCTACCGAGTTACCACGGGAAACCGACATTCTTGGTGCACCAGGCATGCCCATCTGTGAAAACTGAGAGAAGGCATTATTCCGAGCGGTATTGGGGCTAGGCTGCGTGTGGGCTTCTTCGTAATGCTGGAGCAGGTCATGGAGGTTTGGGAGAATCTTGCCGCAGCAGGTGAAATCTCGCATAAAACTGGCCTCGAGCTTGGGCAAGTATGAGGACGAGTGGAAGGACGGTGACTGATGGGTGCCGAAGGGTGAGGTGCCCTGCATCATGATACTATAGACCCATCTTGTCAGTAAAAGGCAGGCTAACGATGTGCGGTAACTGAGACGGCAGAGCTCGTCGGCTTTGGCAGGCCCGGCGCGAGCAGAAGCGGTGCGGCGGGTAGGAAGGCAACCCAGGCGCCAAAATGGCTCGCCACCTCTGATGCAATCCAGAGGAGCTATGAATGGCGGGGTGTGTTGATGCGGATGCAGGCCAGTTGACGTGGTCTACCGGCGTAGAGCAGTCCTGTGTCGGTGTACGGGATGTTGCAGAAAAGAGAGGCGTTGGAGAGTCTTTCTCTATGCCACATGGTGTATGCCCGAGAGCGGCGCCGGAGAGCCAAAGTAGGGCAATGATCGGAGGGCGAGGGTAGAGTAACGATGGGTATGCGGATAGGAAGGTGGAATAACTTACTCGTCTCTAACGAAGCTTCCAAACGACATGCCGCCCCAGCTCATGCCACCCATGAGGCTGCCGGCCAGGGATTCTCTTCGGTTGCGGTTCGCATTGTCGCGGTTTGGGTTGTTCATAGAAATGGGTTTTGGGCCGGCGCTGACAAACGAGTCCCGACGGCCCATAGAAGGGTCGAGGGTAGGTCCAGTCGTCATCTCGATATCGTGTTTACAGTCGAAAGGATCGCGGCCGACGGGGTCAGAGTCGAGTGTAGCAAAGGGGTTGCTGGTGTTCTCAGGTGACCAAATTGGCTGAATGGCGGGGCTCGGGTTGGTGATGGGAATAGGTTTTGGGGAAGTGGTACCAAAAGCAGAGGAAAGATGAGGAGCAGCGGCGGCACCAGTAGTAGTAATAATAGTCGTCGCTGTCGCAGAGGGAAAGGCAGTAGCAGAGGCAGCATTAGCGTCAGTGCCGGTCGGGAAATGGCCCGTGGTAGGGGTCTCCGGCTGGGGCGACGGCGACTGCGTCAGCGAGGCCGAGTTGAGGAGCGACCCTGGAGAGTCAGGGCCAGCAACGGCGGCGGCGAGGTGGGCGCTCGAGTCACAGGCAAAGTCGTTGGCTTTGGCGGTGGCGGCGGCCGGAGGGGCGAGTATGGGTGAGTGAGTGGGTTCCCACACCCAGGACCCAGTGGAGGCACACGGCTCCTGGTCTTCCACGGTGTCATTTGGGTTCTGGAACCACCATCTGAGGATTGAATTCGGCATCCCTTCGGTAGCTATTTTGGGGTGCTGATATTGATGATGGTAATGAGGATGATGAAGGTGGAAGACATAGGTATCTGGTTACCTGGGCAAAAAAAGAAGCCGCGTCGCCACAACCAGATGGGCAAGAGTGATCGAGTGATTGCCCACGGTGCGTGCACTTAGCAGCTGGACCAGGCTAGAGGTACCTCAGGAACTTGGAGGTAGTCAGGTTGACTACGGCGCTATTCCCAGGTGCTGTGCTGTGCTGTGCGCTGCGTCTGGCGTCGACGGTTCCGTCAAGACGGTGAGGTTGGCTTGGCGGGCTTTGGTTAAGGGACCCCAGTCGCAGCTTTTAGGGCAGTGCATGCGCTGGAAGTTTGAGATGGAACGGGATTCGTCTCGAAGCAGGCAATGACAAGGGAAACTTGGAATCAAGCCAGACTTGAGGAGTGATGCTCTTTTTGATGCCACGGACTGAGCTCTGTTGTACGGGACCGGCTCTGCTCTGTGTCCGGCATGACTCTGCAGTTTCTGGCGATGAATCTTCTTTCTGCCTGTCTGTGCCTTTTGCCTTCGTGCCTGCGTCGCTTTGCTTGCCGCAGTTTGGGCAACAAATCTGACGTGTTTTCTTCAAGGCACTGGTGCGGCTTGTATCCTGTAGCGGGCGGACGATGTCCGTACCTTGTGACTGGCGGAATGTATACTTCTGTTCGGTCTCGATACAGACCAGTCGCTACAAGAGCGGCTCGAGAGAGAGGACTGGGACCTACTGCGTAGAGAGAATGGACAAAGTCACCTGGTCGATATGGTATAATATATTTTGAAGTACTCAAGACACAGATCTGGAATCAGAGACATGACGAGCGCGCGACAAGGCGATGGCCCGTCCCGCAGTTGTCTCATCTCAAGTCGCCCACCCAACCACTCACTCCGTAGCGGAATTGACTCGAGGTCGGCTTTTCGATTTGATATTAGCTTGGGGATGATCGGATGAGCTTGCTCCCAAGATTATCGATTGCTCCTCGTCGGCCCTCTCTCGCCTTGGCACGGTCCTTAGCTCGTCCGATACGATGCTGCTGCTACTCGGTGCGGATTTCCCCAGGTCCAGGATTGTTCACAAGCAGTATGAAGGGTCCAGGTCTCCCAGCAGAGCGCGCAGGTGATAGCTCATGGGTCATGGGTCATGCTGTAAAAGAAGAAACATGCCAGGGATCAGTACAGAGCATGGATCAAGGATGATCGAGGTCATGGAGGCATCTGCTTGTGTGGGGGCCAGCCGAAGCTGGTAGGCTGCTAAGGAAGAGGGACAGTCACTGGCGGGTGGCTTTCCCAATGAAGTTGCTCCGTACCTAGGTATCTACTCAGCGGCACCTGGTACACGAAAGTACCTCTTGCATGGCAGGTCAACTAGCTTGAACTCTCGCTGTCTTCAGGATAGGTAGAGTTGGACTGGGCCTCCCAGATTCTATGATGCAGATGCCGATGTCAGGCTCCCAGCGTGAGTGGAATTGCTTTGTCCTTTGGCTTTGGCAAGAGCCGGCAGATGCCGTCAGAGGCTCGAGGCGCTAAATCTGTTCCACACCACCTTCTGGAACTGGCCCCTCAGTCAGGCTCGTGGGTTGGGTTCTTTGGCGCAAGCTGGAACGGGATGGATAGAATCCAGCGGTACCTGCGGCAGGCTCGCCATCACTCAACCCAGACTTGATGGTACACTCATCGTCCAAGGGGGTAACGAGCCAACTCCTAGAGATAGACTCGCTAAAAGCGTCAGGACCAGATCCATTCATCTCTCATCACCCAGGCTTGCGGTGAGCGTCAGGCGCATTGGCTGCCCAGCCCTCGGCTTGTCCTGTCCTGGAAGCCGGAGGAAAAGGAGCTGGGTGTGAAAGCAGATGCTTGGGAGCAAATGTATCGTGTTGTTAATATCAAGAACCGGATGCGAAGCCAGGAATCGAGCTACGGCCCATGGCACATGGGCCGAGTAGCACCAAATCTCCAAGCGAAAGCTTACGATGCCGCTTACAACGGACTGGCTGGGGCTTCCCATCTTCAAGGTAGTAGGTACCGGCATGGACCTCGTCCTGGGGCTGCATCATGAGCCAGTGGAGAAGACAGGTTCAACAAGATGTCCACTGGCATTGCCAAGAAATGATCAATTGCCTGTTTGTTCAAGGGCAATCGATAGTCAATGCGGGATGGGAGATGTGATTTGCTGCGAGCACCCTCGCATGCGGGTTCCCAAATCGCTGCAGAGTACTCCGTAACAAGAATCGACAGAATGGATACCAAGTCAAAACGACGCCTCCACTTTCTCAACTCCCGCAGGTTCAATAAGCATCGTATGAACACTGTCCCTCTCTTGATGCCGACTTACTGCTGCCTGCGGTGTTTCTTTGCCGTGGATATCCAGACAGCATGTCTGAAACGACGCAGTGACAAGCCGGGCTTGGCGGCCGTAGTCTCTGCTGCCGCGTTACCAAGAATCGTTGGGTAGCGTAGGAGCGGAATTAATGTCGGGCGGCTATCGTCCAGGAGGGGGACGCAGGACAGGGCCCGTGGACGCCACGACGCCTTAATGCGTTCTAGGGACGGAGCCAATGCGGCGCTAGAAGCTCGTCAGAACAGACCGGTCGGCCTTCGAAAAAGCAAAATAAACGTGGCCAGCCGACGACACTGTGGGCGATCTGTAGCGGGACATTGGTGGGCCTACAGCGCTGCTTCGATTAGGACCTTGTATGGACGGATTAAACGATCTCAGTGAGGTCATCAAGGAAGCAGTCAACGCCAGGAGGATGAGATAGCTCCAGCTCGCGTCTCTGTTGGTCGTGGGCTAGGCTCAAAGTTCCTCGCCTAAGTCCTCTCACACCGTCTTTTCCGGGTTAATGGCTCACGAGTCAGTCGACGTCAACATCAAAAGGCTCAACGACGTCGTGATCTCGATACCGAGAACTCGGACTATCCCCGAGTTGGTTCTTCTAAACCAGCCAGGCTCTCTAATAATGTGCACGAGCAGCCTACTAACAGGAACTCTATTCCTCCTCACAAGCAGTGAGTACCGCCCTCTAGAATCATCTGTCGATGGCAAAGTTCTTGACGGTAGACAACCATTCTCCCTCCCCCGCACATCAGATAAAGAGCATAGAAAAAGGTCCATTCCGAAATCGCAATCGCCTGGGATTGTCTAGCTATCAGATCTCACCTCGCAAAGCCGCCGACACGCACCGATGACATCTGGCTGTGCGCTCGTTGGCGGGATACTTGGTGCTCCAAGAAAGTCTAGCCATTTCATCCTTTCATCAACTCCAAGAACCACCACGTTTCGGCTAGTGTATCGTCAGACGGTGCAGGTTGACTGGGTATGCTGATCCTATTGGTCTCTACGGTCATACTCACCTGGTTTTGGGTGCGATTTGCGCCTCGTACAGTGTCCTTACGTCAAGTTATCTTGTCTAGGCGCATTAGCCCCAACTCTGATATCCGGCCGAAAGCTGCGGACGACATGGCATCCATGGATCTCGACGCTTGACATCCATGCGTGATGCAATGTCCAACCCTATCCCAAGATGTGAACTAGCCCAAATGCGACTCTACAAACTTTGTTAAACGCCAGTCCGCGACACCACAACGTGGCATCAACGTGCTGTAACCCTCATCAGGGTCTGGGGATTCGGAAATCGGGACTCGGGGTTGATGCGACAGAAACTACCAATTCTAGATCTTCGATACCTGTCTCCTGTGGGAGAGATCCATTCCGCCGCTTGGTTAGCTCGAGTTGGCATTCAACTGCGACTGGGATCCAGGGGTCTGTTGTCAGGGGAAAGGGACAACGACGGCCGCGCGCCTACCTCGCTCCTCATTAGGAAACCTGGTCGCCAACACCGTCCGGAGCATGCGCCCATCCCAAACGATGATTTCATCACACAAGATCAGCTCATCTTCAATGCATTCATCGCGGCATTTGGTCACACACCTGCTGCCGTATTACACCAACCAAGACCTCGGAGAGCCGGAGCACGTCCAGTACCTCAACACCTTACCTACCTGTTAAAGTACTGTATCTGCAGACCTTCCGCCACTTCTGCGCCCCACCAGCGCTGGAAAGCCTCTGAGTGGTGGGCGCCTCGTCACAAGGATGAAAGTAGGGTTCTGGGGGTTGAGCCGCGAGCGCAAGCAACCGGGCGATGCTAATCATTCACCAGCTCGCTGGGTTCGAACAACTCCTGCGACGACGCGTTCACATGGCTTGGACCCAATCTGACTCCGCCACCCCTGGGGACTCTCTACAGAAGATTCCCGTGCCAGGGGAGCAGGGTGGAGGCCCCGGAGCTCAGTAAAGTATTCGGTACTCGGAAAACACGGAGCTTGCGGAGCACAGACACGGAGCATGTGCTTCATGGTCACACTAACACCGCCGCGTTCTGATCCAGGGGCCCGGTGCTGCCGTCGAAGCAGGTGTCGTCAAGTCCCGGACGATCATGCTCAAGTAGGAATGTTCCACGACACAGCACAACAGGGGCGACACGAAGCGGCGGGCGGTTGGCGGTTCTCGTCACGAATGGCGGCCGCTCAATTCCACATGACCAGGCACGGAATGATGATCGATCTCCGACATGGGGGGCCTGGGGCGTGGGACGCCCTCTAAGGAACGACAGCTCCTCGAGTCCTCGTACTGGCTATCTACCCCAGCCAAGTAGCAGAAGAACAGCTCGTCTGGAGGACAAGGTAGTCCCGAGGCCAACTTGGCTTGCTTGCTTCCTCGGGTAAAGTAACATCCAAGCGCTACGCACTGGCTGGCCCTCGACTTACAGCCGCATTCGGCTTCTTTTCCGTTGTTGAAGAAACTCACCTCGGCCATAACGGGATCTGGCTTTGCGTCTTGTCTCTGTGCCTACTCCGTACCGAGTGGAGATTCTCCTCCGCCTCATCCAGTATGTATAAGCTGCCTGACTCATGCCACATTCACGGTCGCGCCCCTCGGATCTGTGAGCCTCAACGCCGGCTTGATTTGATTGACCTGGAGATCTTGTTGGCTTTCCGCGGCTAGCTAACAAGCCAACCTATGCCGTCGATCTGATGCAAGCGTGCAACTCCCATCCTCGAGCCTCCAAAGGCCCCCGTCTTGGCCGGTCCGCCGAGTTCAAGTGGGCTCGGCCCAAGAGGGATTCAAGGGGCGCCTGGATATAAATGTGGGTACAGAAGCGTCATGGAACAAAGCGGCTTGGCGCTTAGGACTTCCATTCCACAACAGCGCTACAATATGCCAGCCGACCCGTAATCGCATGCACGCTGATTCCTCAGGATGGAGGGCAAAACGACGCCGGCTTGACATGGAGGGAGCCACTTGATGGTCCACGCTTCCCGAGGCTGGAGTTGACTGGCTCGATGAAGGGCTCCAGTTCGTCCAGCCACCCGATCTGTTGAGGGCTGACAAAGGTAATAATCTCATCTCCACGACAGTTCCAAGCGTGCGGTAATACCGAAGCAGGCGTTAAACGGCGGTCTCGTGACCTGTCCTGTCCGACCCGCTTGGCATTAGATGGAGAGGCTGGGCTGCGAGGAAAGCTGAGACATGCACCATTCAGGGCCGAGGGAACAAGTTCATGAGCAACGGTGAGATCTGCACGGCCGAGCCAGAACCAGCAAGCTCTATGCCTCTATTGGTACCCACCGCTCAGAGCGTATTGGATATTGGCCCAATCGTTTGAGACCTGCATTCCGCAACAGTTGCTTGGGGCCGTATGCGCATACCCGGAATCGACGACAACGCAGCCTCTGCCGTTGTCGATACAGCATCCGGCTGGGGGTGGCTGTTCCGCTGCAAGTTCCATGTTTCCCCATCGTTATCCCTGTCCCCGCGCTGCAACTTGATCATCAAATGACGCCTGACGATGCTCGTCCTCGGTTCCCCCCACGTTTTGAAGACCGTTGCCCATGGGATTTTCCAAATTGCATCACTGACAAGGGCCTGCCAAACAAGCGTTGGAATACTTTTTAGGGATCGTCCGCAGCTAAGGAGACGTTGACCGCTACGTATTTGCATGATAAACTCACTACCGCAGGGTTCACAGCCCGAAAATAATCAAGTAGCCGTCCTTAAACCTGTCGAAAGTCCTTCTCAGGAGCTGCTGTCTCGAAACCTGCCCAGGCGCGAACTAACGCTAACTTCACAGGACTAGTCATATAAGTTACTCGATGTTGGCAGAAGTCCATCTTGGCGGATCTATGGTCACCGGCCGCGATGCCATGCATCCAAGCGAGGTTGGGCGGCTTGCATGGCGATATGGCATTGTTGCGCTCAAGACAATCTCCTTGGCAGGCAGTCGTCGTGTTGGCTGCTTGCAGATCCCTTCTTCAGCCCTGGCAACGCAGATCATGTCCCAGGTGAGCCCTGCCGAGGACGGTGGGGGGGGATGTAGCCGCGGAGACTAGCCAGAAGCCCCCCTAGGCTGTATCCCAGTCAACTTGGAGGGGAGAACTAAAAGGAGTTTGGAGGAAACGCTGCAAGACATCATCATGGGCTTCCTTCAGGAGCAGCTCGCTACGATGCACAATCCCCATAGTGTTGTTTCCGCACTTTGTTTTTTCTCTCCCAAAAAGGGCGTTGTTCATGATTCCCTTCCATGAGCCTCGTCTGATCGTTGCGACCCGTTTCGTAGACTCGCATCCAGAAACGCTTGGCCTTCCATCGTTCAAAGCTCAGGTGTTCAGAGCTGAGGGGCTTGTCTTCAGCTCGTCGGAAGTAGGTTGCCGTTGTCGACTTGGCCTGAGGTTGGGGTGTGGTTGCTTGTGACTTCAAGAGGAGCTGAGAACTTTTGAGGTTGAGAAACCCCGCTTCAGGATGGTAGGAGGTTGACCACCAACACTAATGGTGATGACGGGCCCCTTACGGCCTCTACAGTCATACAGGATGGCATGAGAACACCGTAAAAAGGGCGAGGGCCGATCGGTCTAGTTGGCCTTGGAAGTAGAGACCAGCTTGGTGGGCAGCGCAATCGGAGCTGACGTTGGTGGTGTCGTGAGTGAAGACGTTCGCACTGGGAAGGGGGGCGCGCTCAAGTCAACCTCTCCACCGAATACACAAGTCGTCCCAATTCGCACAACTTGACCTACTTGTTGAGAACGCTCGTGAATATGGTGATGCCGAGAGGGGAGAGCAATTGCCTGGGTTGGTTGGTTTCGGTTACAGCTGTCGGACAGTTCCACGAAGCGAGGTCGACTTAGTCTTAAACGGCCAATTCTATTGTTTAGGGGGGCGTCAACGTTGATGGGGGACAAGGTCAGCGATGCCCGTCAAACGACAGTTGAACTCTCAGGTTGATGTCCGCAGCTTGGGTACTCGTAAGGGTCCGTCAGAATTGAGTGAAAGGTCATGCTGTTCTTCTGTCTCCTCGGTTAGCACGCGCATGAGGCCACCCATCACGGCCTTGTCTGCACATTGGACAGCAGGCATCGGAGTCCTAAGAAAAGAAATCCCAACCGCGCGAGTGTGCGGGAGTTGTCTGTCCCAATAGGCGCAATGGCTCTCGTCAGATTCCCAAAGTCAGGCCACAAGGAGGCTTCCGGAGCGCTCCGAAGCGATGGTCCTCGGAGGAATAGAAAAAAATCAGGCCGTCGTGGGGATTCTAGATTGCTGGCTTCTATGTGCACTCGGACGGGACTCGGTGGCTAATTAATAAGGCGCCCCTGCGGCGCCGACCGCGTGTCTGTCACCGACGACGGGGTTCTTTGGAATGTGGTCGGCGAACTCGCATAACGGTTCTGATGAACGATGGGCGACCTGCAGTGCGTCAATTCGGCTTGCGGCACGTTCGCGCTCATCTGGTTTGGGTTTGCACTACAAGCCGCGGGGCCTGACCTTTCGCACGTTCATTGGTGTTGACAGTCTCCTTTCTCGTCTTGGAGATGAATATTCGAGAACTGCCTTGAACCTTATACTCCTCGACGGCCATGCCGAGAAATAAGCCAGTGACGCCAGAACAAGGAACTCGGCATTGCGGCGTTGACATGAAGACAAGCAACGAAGCAGAAAAAGGTGCCGCTTTCGCCGCAGCCTGTGCCGCACGCTCGGCGACGAGACCGGGCTTGCACTGTGATGACTGAAACCAAACCACCAACGTCCAGGGCGTCGCGGGTAAAATAGGAATTGAAGTTGGGACATTTCCGCATACTGCGTAGAGACCATACTCTAGAGGCTCTGAGATCAGCAGATGCATCAGAAACACGAGGCGAAGTGTACCTGCGTAAAGGAACAAAAGCTTGAGTACAAATTAGAATAGGTTCGTCGCCTTCTCGGCATCGAAACTCTTGATTACTCTCATTCTCTCTCATCCTATCTCCTCGGAACTCTGTGAAGCTTCACAAACGCTGCAAATCACTCAGATAAAAGTCCTCTCGGTGTCTCGGGGATAGTTCGGTTTTCTTCGTTCCGGACTGCTTCGGAAGAAGCTGACATCATTCATGGGCCATCATCAGAGCTTGTTTCATCGCATAAAACGGCACACGACAGAAGAACTTCTCGCCTTCTACAACGTCATCGCTAAAAAGGATACGAAAAATTGCATCCGAAAGCCATCAATTGCGAAAAGACCAACACTCATAAAACGAACCGCCCGCATCAGCATTCCTGAACATCAATTGGCATCTCAATATTACCAACATCTGAACCCTTGGTGTGGAGAGCCTTTTTTTTTTTAAGGTATCTGCCTTTGATTGACCCACACTGGGCTAAACCACGCTCTGCAATCCACCTCATCCTCATCATACGACACCCGCGCTTGACAAACTCCTCCGATCTCTGGGGTAGAACTTCTATCTAAAGGACGACACACCTTCTCCTACGAATTGGCTGGCCCTTTTTCTCCTCGGACCCTGCCTTTCGCCTACCTGAACCAGCACTCTCATCAGCAAGACTCGCAACCATGAAGATCCTCACCAAGGAAGAAGAAGAGGCCCACTACGCTGCCGTCGTCAAGGGCGGTCTCATCGGCGGCAGCATCGGCCTCGGTGTCGGCATCGGCGGCGTCTTATTCGCCTCAAGACGCTACCCGGCCTTCCGCGGCCTCACCATCCCGTTCAGGACCTTCCTCGTCACCTCGGCCAGCACATTCGGCGCCATCATCAACGCCGACCGATGGTCCATGGCCTTCCAGAAGGCCCAGAACCCCATGAACTACTACCAGGACGCCACCCAGCGCGCCCAGCAGATCTCCCGCGAGAATCAATCCGCCTATGAGCGCTTCATGGAGTATGGCAAGGAGAACCGGTATTCCATCGTCTTCGTCTCGTGGCTGGCCTCGATGGGCCTCGCCTTTGCCCTCGTCAGCCGCTCGCCCATGAACACCGCCAACAAGGTCGTCCAGGCCCGTGTCTACGCCCAGGGCCTGACGCTCGCCGTGCTCATCGTCTCGGCCGTCTTTGAGATGAACGACGCCAAGAAGGGCAGCGGCCGCTGGCAGACCGTCATGGTCGTTGACCCCGACGACCCGGAGCACAAGCACCTCATCGAGAAGAAGATCCACAAGGAGGAGTACGAGGGCCAGGACCTCTGGAAGGGTAAGACTCCTGTTGCCTCGGCACTTGAACAGGGAAGTGTACTGACTGTGTACCGCAGATATGGTTGCTGCCGAGGAGCGACGGTTAGCTGCCAAGAAGGCAGCTGAGAACAAGATCTAAGCCACCTTACTTTTACTTCCCTGGGCACGCATTTACGGCTCAGCGACTATCCGAGACCCATCCTACCTCACAAATCACTTCTAATAAAACATTATAACGACCCCAATTATTGATTCGATATCCTGGAGAGGGAAGAGAGGGGAAATCCAACCCCTGCCTTCTCATTGCACAAGAGCAGAGGCTATCAACAGTTCGTGACTGCCCGGCGCAGATCAGGCAATATGGACAATCATTCAACAACCCGTTTTCCCTACTGGTTATATAGACTAGGACGCGAAAGGACAAAAAGCCAAGGGGGGACGGGAGTTTTGCAACACGGGCAATTGACTTCAGCTGAAATTGGTCCGGCGACTTGAAATGGATTTGAATTGCATTGTATCATAGTAGACATTGACGGGAAATATTCACCGCACCCACATACATACCCGAATAACATGAAGAAACAAAACCTCCCAGCATGTAAAATCGATCTACACCGAAAGGACTCGAGCCGCCGACTCCCTGCTATCTCTCTTTTTGGGCCTCAACTTCCATTCCGTGATATTCGTTTAATCCATCCGTCCGTCGCCTTGTACATTGTAAAAGCAAACCATTTAACACACAGATATAACCAGAAATTATTAAAAAAAAAAAAAAGGCCTCGGGAGCGCCGTGCTGCGGCTCATCATGCTCATACTTCAATAGTGAAGTGACTGATCTGCGAGTAGTACGCGTGTACAGCCAGCTCCAGGAGCATGACATCGCCAAACACCTCACTACCGTCAAAGCCGCCGATGACAATTAGGCGGCTGTCGTACAATACCGTGCCGTGATAACCGCGGCCGGAGGGGGCCTTGCCGTAGACCCGGCGCTTATCCCAGGTCATGGTGACCAGGTTGAGCAACAGGACATCGTTGGAGTACTCGTTGCCGTCATGGCCACCAATGACGAAGAGATAGGACCCAACGATGGTGGCCGTGTGTGACAGGCGTCGGAACGCGACGGGAATGGGAACGGCTCTCCATACTTGCGTGTCGACGTCGTAAACCCACACGTCGTCGAAGCACTCGCCGCCGTCGGAGCCGCCAAAGATGATAAGCTTGCTGCCCACCATGTTCGCCGTGTGATAGCCCCGTGCCTTGGGCCGATAGTCCTTGGCCCCTGGGCTTACCCGGTCAGGGCTCGATACCAGCCGCCACGACATCTTGTTGACGTCCGTAACATCCAGCCGCCAGATGTCGTTCAGTGCTCGCACCCCATCACCGCCACCAAAGACATAGATGCCGTTCTTGTAAAGACATGCAGTGTGAGCCCTCCGCTTTGAGGGCATCTTGTCGCCAATGATCCGCGGCTTACTCCACCGGAAGTTTGTAGTATCCAAAACGTAAACATCATTGTAATACTCGGGCCCGTCGCCTCCGCCAAATACGATGAGCTTCTTCCCCACAGCAGTGCAGGTCATGGCCCTCAGCGGGACCGGTATATCGCCAACAACGTGAGGAACGGACCAGTGGAATGAGTCTGCATCCAAGACATAGAGGTCGTTGAAGCATGCTCTCGAGTCACATCCGCCAAACACGTATACGTTGGAGCCGATGATAGTGGTGGTATGAGCTCGCAAACAGGTATGAGGAGCGCCCGACACAGGTGCCTTGGACCAGTACATGCCAGATGCTGGAGCCACAGGAACATCGGGGGCGTTGCGATGATCTGGGAGCGGGGGGAAGGCTGTATATTCACCTCGCACATGACGAGGAGGAGCATGGGGCCCGTGCCGGGCTGGCGCCGAAGCTGCTTGCGCATTGGATTTGCTAGCTATGGCGGACGTCGACCGCATGGCGGTTGGTCGCCGAGCATACCTATCACCCTCGCCAGAGCCATCGCCAGCGCCGTTGGAGATGGAGGGAGGTGGTTTATTGGTGGGCCGTGAGGCAGAGGAGACAGGAGGCTGTGAGGTGGTTTGGGATGTAGATTGAGAGCGCTGGCGTATTGAGAGATCAGAGGGCTTGCGACGACTAGCCTGTATGCTCTTGCTGGCGAGATGGCCGGGGGTATGGCTTCTGGGCAAGGGCGTAGGTTCGCTGGACTCGTCGTCGTCGGAATCGTCGTCGGGGAAGTTGGGCCTTGCGGCTGCTGGTGCGCTGGGGGGCTTCTGGGGTCGCACGACTCTGGTCTTGAGAGGGGACTTATCGGAAGACCTGCCCGAATCCGCCATGATCTCGTGGGTTCGTCTTCATTGCCTGGCGACAAGGACGGCGAGCTTGGCTTGGGACGGCACGAGGTGGGGGATGAGGGCGGCGGAGGAAGGGGACGAGAAAAGTGAGAGTGAGAGGCCAATGCAGTCAAGAATGGGTCGAGGAAGCGGTAAACAAGCAAAAGGATGAAATACAAAAAACAAGGCCAGCTGGCGACGGGACCAGAGTCCAGAGAAAAGAGGCACGAGCCGTGGGATTTTAGGGATGATGCTGATGATGTCGGAGGGTGTGATCGTGCGGCGACCCTTTAGATTGAAGGGACGGGAACTTCAAGTTGGAACTTGGGGCGCAAGATGGGCTATTGTACCTGATGTACCCCAGTACCTGATGACAGCTGCGACGCTCCACCAGGGAGCAGCCCTCCGCTGGGCGGGAAGCTTTCTAGCGAGGCCTGACCCCTGCAGCTCGCTGTGGCTCAATGCTCGAGGGCATATTTAGGGGTGAGGGGTACTGGATACTTTACCCTACCTCTCATTGCCCAGAAGGGAAGACCCCGCTGTGGGAACCATCCATGGAACGAACCTCTAGCGCATCTTACCTGCCTAGTCTAGGCCCGCGATCAGATCGAGATTTTTTTTCACCATGTGTGTTTGGACGGTCCTCGATTCAAACGAACAATCACCTTTTCACAAAAACAAACGCGAGGTAAAGGCGGGCATCATTTCGATTGGCTGTTAATCAAGTGTGTAAGTCGATATAATTGGCTCCTCAAAATATCTATGCGCCTAAGAAACCTCCCCATTATCTGCGTAAACCTTCGCTCCCTTCCTCCCTTACCTCAACTTCTACATCACATCTCACTCTTTACACTCACATTTCTAACACACAACTTCTTCAGCCCTGCCACGGCTTAAGTTTGCCTCATATCTCCTTCAAATATTCCAAGTACGAAAATCTCAATTTCCCAAATCGGGAGGCCTTAACTGGAACCATGAGTGAGCAAACCGACGCCCAGATGGGCGGTGTCTCCCCAGAGCACCAGCAGGGGGAGCTTGCAGCCGATGCTACTAACATCACGCCTGCTACAAATGACGGAGAGAGGGCTTCGAAGAGACTTAAGATGGATGACTCAAGCCCAACTCAGCATATCCCCGGAGAGCGCCTTGACGATGCTGCGGCAAGCAAGGAGAATGAGCATGCCACAAATGGCAAGACAGAGGAGCCGCCTCAAGAGTCCAAGAAGGACACCAAGCCTGAGCACGTTGATGGACGCACCAAGGGAGTCGCCCCCATTAAGAAGGAGTGAGTCATCGGTGCACCTTGGGTTGTGGTTCGAGACTAATCCATGCAAGGTATCTTGTTGATGTGCCTACACAAAATGATGCGGCTACTACAGACGATGTCAACGATGACGACGCCGCTGAAGGGCGCGGTGCCACGGAGGGCGATGCTCCGAATGGCGATAGAAAGGGAGGCAAGGGGAAGAAGGACAAGAAGAAACAAAAGGGCCAGAACACGGAGCGCAGCTTTGGCAAGTTCGACGATGCCTTCCGCCTCTGCAACAGCCGAGCCTTTTACCCTGAGTTCTCTCCCAGAGATTGCAAGTTTGGTGATCGATGCAAGCTGAGCCACGACCTACGCAAGTATCTCGAGGAGGGGCGACGAGGAGATGTCGAGACTTTTGACGGGAAATGCCCAGTGTTTGAGGCTCACGGCCATTGCCCCACGGGCTGGAAGTGCCGCTTTGTCAAGAGCCACATGAAGGAGATCGAGCACGAGGACGGCAGAAAGGAGCTGGTTCTCATCAACACGTCCGCAGACGGCGGCCAGAACGGCGAGCCCAAGGATGAAGAGTCCGAGGAGCAGCGACCTGGCGTCTCCAACATTGTCAGCATGGACAAGAAGATCGACCTCAACCGCAAGCGAACCGACTTCACGAAAGCCGACCAGTACATCACCTGGCTAAATAAGGAGGCCAAGCTGAGTGAGGAATTCATGAACCGGCGCAAGCAGCAGTCCAACGAGGGCATCGAGGATCTCCGTGCGCGCTATATCGATCCTCCATTCAAGCCTTCTGAGAAGCGTCGCCTGTACTTTGGCCCTGAAACTCCGACTCTGGCACCCCTCACCACTCAGGGCAACCTGCCCTTCCGCCGCCTCTGCGTAGAGCTCGGCGCCCAGCTCACATACTCGGAGATGGCCATTGGCATGCCTCTCATCCAGGGAACCAAGGCCGACTGGACGCTGCTCAAAGTCCACGACTCGGAACTGACCCCTCCCAAGATGAGCCCCAACGCTGTGCCCGTCTTCGACGACTACGACCACTCCCGGGATCTCAAGTTTGGTGCTCAGATCTCGGGCAACAACCACTGGGTTGTCACCAAGGCTGCCGACGTCCTCAACCGCTACTGCCCCCATCTCCGTCTCATCGATCTCAACTGCGGATGCCCCATCGACATGGTGTTCAAATCCGGCGGTGGCTCCGCCCTTCTCGAGAACCACGGCAAGATGGAGCGCATGATCCGAGGCATGAATTCCATGTCTGGAGAGGTCCCAATCACTGCCAAGATCCGGACTGGCATCCGCAGCAACCGTCCCACGGCCACGCAGCTCATCGGAAAGCTGGCCTTTGGTGGGAGGGAGCACCGTGAGCGCCTCGGCGCCCCAGGCTGTGCGGCCCTCACCCTGCACGGGCGAAGCCGCGAGCAACGGTACACCAAGAAGGCCGACTGGGGCTACATTGGGGAGTGCGCTGCCCTCGTCAAGACTTACAACAGTGAGAAGGATGCCCTGACGGACACGGCGGCCGAGCCAGACCAGAGCACCCTGCCCAACGCCAAGGATGGGCGCATGTACTTCCTCGGCAACGGCGACTGCTACTCGCACACCGAGTACTTTGAGCACATCGAGAAGGCACGCGTCGACACCGTCATGATTGGCCGCGGCGCCCTCATCAAGCCCTGGCTCTTCGGGGAGATCGAGAAGGGCCAGTACCTCGACAAGTCGTCGAGCGAGCGCCTCCGATACATCGAGAAGTTTGTCCGCTACGGCCTGGACGCCTGGGGCTCCGACGAGCTCGGCATCGGCTTCACCAGACGGTTCCTCCTCGAGTGGCTGAGCTTCGCGCACCGCTACGTGCCCGTCGGGCTGCTGGAGTATCTACCTCCCAGCCTGAACGACCGGCCGCCCAAGTACCAGGGCCGAGACGAGATGGAGACGCTCATGGCGTCCAACAACTTCAGGGACTGGATCAAGATCAGGTACGTTGCAATTACGACTGGGCTCCGTTGTGAGAAAGCTGAGTCTCGCACGGCGGCCCAGATTCCCTTGGTGTTTGTCGCTGAATGTCGTGTTAATGATATGTTCTACAGTGAGATGTTCCTCGGTCCTGTCCACCCAACGTTCAACTTCCAGCCCAAGCACAAGTCGCACGCCTACGAGGCCGAGGGCTGAACGCACCACAAAGAACCATTCAAAATCAAGATTAGAGCGAGGGCGATGGCAATGTATCATGGAAGATTGGTTGGTTGGTCTTGTTTTCATGTTTGCTATCGATGTCGGCGGCGCATATGCCCGAGAGATATTATGATGTAGATGAGCTGAGGCGACGCAGCAGCAAAAGAGCCATCGGGAGTAGCCTCGAGACTAGCGTGGTAGAAAAGCTGGTCTCTACCTCCGTATACGAAGGACTCTTTTGAAGAGTAAAGCTCGTTGACCATGCCGTTTCAGTCTCAACGTGACTGCGGAAGGCCTCCATTTCCCGCATTAACCAGTGTGACTACAAGATGTTTTTCCTCCCTTGTCTATCGGTCTTGTCGATATCTTCGCTGACTTGGTATAACCTGAACAGTAATGCAATTCCAAAACCCACGGTCATTTGCTTGCCACCCTTTACCGAAGACGACCTACAGCGCTTACGACCTCCCAGGGCGATAGGTTCCCTCCCGTGGAGATGTGACATAGAAACTCGCCCGTCCGCTGCACCGTCAGATCCCTCCTCGACGACACGCGGTGGGGCTTTGCTTGCATGTAGTCCACGATGTGGTGCAAGGGGGTGTTTATTTCGGAGTGCGTGTTTGGGCCGAACTTGTGTCTCAGCCTGTCCCAGTACTTGTGCCTGAAGCAGAGGAGAAAGCAGTATCCTTCTTCAGGTTCTACTTTGGAGCGTGAAGATGACGAGGCCTGAGGGTTTTTTCTTAGCAAAAGTGAGCTCTGAAGTTGCCGGACTATGGACCAACCGGGAGTAATAGAGGGCGAGATATAGCCGGCGCGGGATTCCAGACAATAGGAGGGGGTGGTGGTGGTATCGTCGAGCAGGGACAGGGACAGTTGTATGAGTATGTGTAGTAGTACCAGTAATACGTGTAAGTCATGGCCGCTATGGTTAATTGAAAAGTGATCTTACCTCGGCCAGCTAGACCAAGGAGGAGAGATGAGAAGCGCTGGAGGAGCCCATGACTGAATATCTACCACTCGGGCACTCTTGGGCACGATGAGGCTGACCGAGAGGCTGAAGGTATCATGGCGTGGTTCCGCCCGGGGCGGTTCGTTCGGGTATCGCCCATCCTGGTGCCGGATGCCGTGCTCTGGAAGACGAATGGCTGCGAATGTGCATGGCTGCCTACGGCCGGGTGGCCTCTTCGGGCTGGTTGGGTGCGTTGTGAGATTGCATGCGCCTCGATGCGGAGCTGACGTGGCTGTGGACGCCGAGAACCAGATGCGCCTTTATAATGAAATTGAGGCGAGTGAACGGTAATTTCTGCCCGGTGCAAATTTGTGCAGTTGATACTTTTGAAATGAATATTCTGTTGAAATTGGTTCAGACGCCAAGTCAAAGCCGACAAAAATATTATTACCCAGCTGGTTGAAAACCCAACACTGTAACATTATAGAACCGGTAGCTCTCCATCTTAAAACAACCCGAAATACTCACAGAGTAAACAGTCAAACCCAGCCCGCATAACCCCCATACTTGCTCCACGTTCCTCGATCCGCCATCTCAAAGTCATACAGCATCTGGCCCTGGACCCAGAAGCAGATGTCCCTATCCCGTGGGTCCGTCGAGCCAACCATGATCTCCAGGTGCTTCCTCTGCTTGGTGACCTGTCTGGCGGCCTTCTTGAAGCTGCTCGAGCGATACTTCTGGTCCGTGACCCGCAGCTTGGCCAGCTTGCTGGCTACATCCTGTCTCTCCCGCAGCACGTCAAGGGGAGCGCCCGTGAGGCTCCCCTCGATTCTATCGTTCCCAGAAATCTGGATGTAGCGGATGTCGGGGCAGTCGTTGAGGAGGGAGAGGAGGGCGGCGTCTCCGAGCTTGGTCGCGCCCTTGATGCTGACGTGCTGGAGGCTAGGGCAGGCCTTTGCGAAGCGGGCCACGCCGTCGTCTGTCAACATCCAGCCTTCGCCTGTCTCTGCGTCCCCGGCGTTGAAGAACAGCAGCTGTTGGCAGAACGAAGGGCACTTCTCGACGATCGCATCGAGGTGGGCACTGAAAAAGAAAGAAAGAAGGAAAACGGTCAGGTCTTCTGGGGGTCCAAAAAGCTGCAGTCTGGGGGGTGGTGCTCACTCCGTAATGGCAAAGTCAGGCCCAAAGTCAAGCCCGGTGATGCCGTCGATCAATCTGGCTTCCCAGCCGTCCCAGCTAGTGTCTACCGACGCGAAAGACGCCGTCTCCTCGAACGGGATCACAAGAGGCTGGTAGCGCTCGCGCGCAGGACGACCCCGTCTCCTTTGCGGCTGCTTCTGAGTAGAGGACATCTTCTCGGGGTGATTCTAAGTCAGGGGTAGGGTTGTCAAGTTGTTTAGTTCGGCTTCTGAACAGCTTGGAGATGTGAAGACAGTTGCGCATATAAGGGGTGCTGGGGGAGCATATTGCTTTTGATTCTAGTGAAACTCATTTCATCATTACAGCCACGGCGCTGTCGAGAATCTTGGCTGTGTGAGCCAATCAAGAATTCTCAGAACAAGGGGTCTGGCGAGCTTACACCATTCAAGGATAAAGATGGTTGACGATCGATATGAAACAACTGGTTCTCGAGGTGTTGCGCCAACGCGGAGAATCTAACATGAATGAATGTGCTCTTTTTTTCAAAATATTAGGGATCATGGCCCTACAGGTATCCATAGAAATAGACAGTATAAACCCAAACGCTAGGAACTAGTTTGTTCGTAAACAGCCAAACTCCGCAGTAATTCTCCTGTACCCAATGTATCCAATACACCCATCCTCCTTATGTTTGAGACAGAATCGTACAGCCTGCCGTTGCCTTCTTTTGTGTGATCTTTGTCGTTTCTCTTTGGGGCCGGGGGGTTTTCCTCGTAAAAGTATAAGACGCGGTCTACGAGTAGAAGTGGCTCCTCTGCATGCCATCGGCGGTAGCATACTCCTTGTTGCCGTCCTCCGGGCGCTCAATCGAGCTCGTGATCGAGTTCGTGCGGCTGCTGTCGCTGGGGGCGGCCTTGATCTTCTTCGGTTCGGGCGTCGGCCGCTTCAGCACCTCGAGGTAGGTGGAAGGGAGGTAGCCCTGTCGGCCATCACGGGATCGACATTGCCACCACTCGCTAGGGTTGCCTGAGGGGTCGTGCTTGCTGAGGACAGCAACCAGGTCGCCCTTGCGCGCTTCAAGCTCCATGCCGGTGTTGGGCTGGGGGAGGAAGTCGTAGGTGAGCCGACAGAACTCGAGCTTGGACGGGTCCATGGGCTGCTGTGCCTCGAGAGCTTGGGCCTGAAGGCGCTTCTGCTCCTCTTCTTGGGAGGCAGCGAGTGTCCGGATCATCTTGGACATGAGGTAAGGAATGCCGAAGGCAGCCAGCACGAAGAAGAGGAGGGGCTTGCGGCTGGCCTTGGGAGGAAGAGGGTTGCCATCAGGCCCAATACTACGGCCTTCGAAGCGGGCAAAGGCGGCGGGCGTGAGGGCGGTGGCATCGGCGGGCGGTGGTCGGCCGGTAAGTTTAGCAATGAGTGTCCGAATCCAGCGCATGAGGGTGAAGATGCCGAGGACTGAGCCAAGCGTGTCCCGCAAGTTGCCGAACTGTTCTGCGACAGACACCATGGCTGAGAGAAATGTCAATGCCTGTCCTTCCCTCTGTTGCAAGAGCTGGACTTACCAAAGAAGCTCGAGTGGGTAGCCATATAAGTGCTCTCGAGCATCTGGGCGAAGCCACCGAAGGCAGTCACAATGCCCTCAAGCATCTGGAAGGTAGCCTGGGTGCTGTTGTTGAAGCTGTTGGTCAGGCTGTTGGGATCCCCAGGCATTCCCATGCCACCGTACATCCCGCCACCCATGCCACCATACATGCCTCCTCCATAACCATAGCCTCCGTACATGCCGCTGCCGTACCCGCCCATGCCTCCCATTCCAAAGCGGGAGTAAGGGCTTGAGTAAGGCGACGAGTAGGCACCGCCCATGGAGCTGTACGGGGAGGTAGCCATACGGCTATAGTTGGCGGCGTTCTGGTTGACAGCAGAGGTGAGAGAGGAGGGACGGTTAGGGATAGGCGGGGCAGAGGATGAGTCGGTGGTCGAGGCAGTAGTGGTGGTGGAGGCGGCAGAGGACGAGATTGGCGAGACAGCTGGGGTCAAGTCGGTCAGCGCGCATGCGCATAAACGCGGCGGAGCAGGGATAAGTGAACGACAGGAGGAGAAGGGAATGGAAAGGGGAGAATGGGTATCCCAACTTACCAGCTGCAGATGTCGTCGCGGCGCCAGGTCGCTCCCAGGGCTTGGGCGGAGACGCCATTGTGAGTCGTTCTTCTGGGAGATATAGAGAAGGACTGCGGTGGGACAATTAAGACGCTGCAGAGAGAACCACGAGATCTAGATCGGTGCCGTCTGCGTCTATGTTGAGTCGTCTACCGCGAAGGGCGCTCGATTCTTGCTCGATAGGCCACTGGTCGTGACGTTTGGTGGACCGCGGGAGGTGAGCCGGAACACGGGATCGGAGAATGACTCCGAGGATTTTCCAGGGAGAGCTAGCGTTGCCGCACGCGCGCGGGGGCAACGGAGTTGCCTCGGGAAGGAGTGCGTGGACTTTGATCCAGACGTCGTTTTCTTCGTCTTCTTTGCTGGGAGTCGCGATAATTAGAGAAAAGGAGAGTGGTTGCGGGTGGCGACGAATGGGGGAAAAAATGGAGGAGAAAGAAGATGAAGGTGATGGGCGTAAAAGGAAAACCGAAACCCGGGGAGAGCGAAGAGAATTGAAAGTTGGTGTAGGAAAAAAAGTGGGGATGGGGGAGAGAGATGCTTGGAGACGCGTTAAAAAGGCAGAAAGGGAAGGCGAGGCGCAGAGAAATCCGGGGGCGATAACGGGGCCGGCGATTGAGACCGACCAACCTCGGCACTCCGCACGTACTTCCCCCGCCAGGCTCTCAGCATTTTGCCCTTTTTTGGACAGATGCGTCGAGTCACGACCCGGTAATATCTTGAGGTGCTTAATAATTAGGACTTGTTATCATGAGCCTTGATTAAGCCTGTCATGAATGAATATCTTTAGCATCTATCTATATTGATGGGACACCAAATGCCTCGTCTCGTTATACATGTGGATTGGGCCGAAGAAATTACCTAGGCCCGCTGCTGATCTCGACTTTGCTGTGGCTGGAGAACTTTCCATGTGACGTTGGCTCTTTTGCCACAACCAAGAGCCCCAACTTACCCTGCATTACCGAATATCGCTGACTACCTACCTAAGAGGTGTACAATCATCGGGTCAGTTGTGCAGAAATAGTCAACTGGTCTCGGTTTCAATCACAGGGGAATAAGTGTCTTTGTGGATCTAATGTCTATGGTCTCGGTGCTGTCTATTGGTTGAGCTTTTGGCCATCGCACTATGTAGCAGTTGTTGGCTGTCACTTGCGCCCCAATCTAGCCCTTCATTAAGCTCGGCGTCGACCCAAGCAAACGACATGTCTAGCAAACGACCACCAAGCCCACATCTCATCCCCAATCCCTTCATCAAGAAGCGCAATCTAGAATGGACGCTTGATTCCCCATCAGCTTCCCCAGCAACCTCAAACCCTGCTGCCCCCTTGTCAAATCCCACAACCGCCGATATCGAGTCTGGATCAGCAACCATCGACGACCATCTATCTCACTTCACAAACCACCTTTCTAAGCACGTATCGACTCTGTCACCATCACCACCGCTCTCCATACCCTCATACGAAACACTGTATGCCAACAACGCTGGAAACCCCCACGGCGCTCACTTTGTTATCCACCAACATGACCATCCTCTTGCCGGCACGCACTATGACCTCCGCCTGCAGATTAATGAGACGAGTAGCGCCAGCTGGGCCATCATGTATGGGCCTCCAGGTGACCCCAATAGCCTGAGACTGAACCGCAATGCGACCGAGACACGAATTCACTGTCTGTGGGTATGTTTTCGCAACCACTTGAACAGTATCCATTGAGGTCATGTCAGTCAAGATGAGGCTAACATCAGCCTGCAGAACCATCTCATAGAAACAGCATCATCTTCAACAGGTTCCCTCCTCGTCTGGGACACAGGGACATACTCTATCCTGCCCCGCAAGAGCAAGCACTCCCCCTCCTCCGATCCCTCCTCTCCCTCGTCTTCGCCAACCTTACAGCCCTCATCAACACCCCAAGCTCTGCTACATGCGGCCTTCAAAAATCGCAAGATCCGGATCCGCCTCCACGGCTCTCGCCTACCAGATCCCTATGTCCTCAACCTCCGCCTCACCACCAGAGAGGACGCCGCTGGCAGAGCCAGAGGCGGGCGGACACGTACTCGACGCCGCCCACGGGGTGGAGCTGTCCCACAACCGCAGTCAGAGACGAGTGATGAGGACGAGGCTGACGATGATGGTAGCGAAGACGTGTTTGCCAGCGGCGATGCAGGCACCAACACGGATAGTCTCTCCGCCATGGAGCGTGAGATCCGTGAACTCGAAGACGAGGAGGTTCGCCGGACAAATGCCTACCCAGGGGCCACCAACACCATTGACAGCGTTCACCAGCGGCGCTGGTACCTTTCACTCGACCGCCCGGCCTGCGGCTTTGTTGAAAAGCGAATAAAAGGGCGCTCAGCCTGGGTGCCGAACCACTATGGTGAAGACGAAGGCCCGGAGGCGAGCCACACCGGAGACAGAACGGGCGGCCGTTTGTCTTATCCATTTTACGTCCGCGGCGTAGACCACGAGCGGAGTGTGGTAACAGGACGACGTGGTGCCGACATCCTGAAGGACGAAGGGGTCCAGGATTTTGTCCAAAGGAAAGGGTGGAAACCGGTGCTCAACTGAACGTTACTCGACACCACATTTCTAAAAGAACACAAGAAAGAGAAGAACTTGTTCTGGTACATACGCGAAACACCTTGGCTGTTGTCGTTGCCCTATGATCCCTTTTGCCTCATTGGTACATGGCTGTATCCCTCGTCTACCCTAATACGGACGATGAACCCCAATCCCAAAGGTTGAACAATAGCCATGTAATCCGATAATTCGACCCGTCCTGTGGAAACTCAACAAACGCCTTTCCATGCTTGCTAAACCGCGATTCTCCTTGTCCCTGGAAGCTCCGACCGTCCCGGAACCTGAAACCCTTCGCAAAATCAAACTTACTTTTTAGAGCACCAGCAAGGACACTGTGCCTTTGCCCGCAAGACCTCGGCTACGGTCTAGGCCTTGGGGTCAACGAGGGTCGGCGCAATTCGCCTCTTCTTGGGCTCCTTGCCTTCCTCCTTTTCACACTCAGCCGCCTCTCGCTTAGTGCCAACGACGCTGCCTGTGGCACTACGTGGCGTCTCGGGTGGTGTAGTCATAGGCACGCCAGTCACCTTGCCCGAGTTGGCTGCCGCAATTCCGGGGACGCTTCCAGAAATCAGAGGAGGGTTGCTAACGACACCGGTGGGCACGGTGCTTGATTGTGTCGTGATCGTGGCGATCGATGAGGCAGAGTTCGATCTAGCCGGGGATGATGGGCGCTGGGAAGCTAGTGAAGCGGATGGCGGAGGTGAGGGAGCTGTGAAGGAGCTTGCTGAATTGCGATGGTGGTGATGTGATCCATTTGGAAATGGCGATGGAGGCGCGAAACTGGTTGTCGGGGTCGGCACGGGCGTGTTCTGGTTTGATGAAGAAACAGCCACTTGTGACTTGGCTGGAGGAACTTCGCCCTTGTAAACATCACCTAACTCGCCGGCGGAGAAGGACAAAGCAGAACAGAAGCCGTCTGAAGATGAGATCATCAGAGTGAGACCGTCACTCGACCTGTTTCGAGGAATTAGCAAGCATTCGAGAGTCTTAAGGATAGTTTATGCATACCAAGCCAGGTCAGTAAACGTAGCGCAATGGAGATTGCTCACGACACAGATTGGGGTCTTCTGTTGCGTATCATATAGCAAGACCGAATCTTGGGTTGCCACCGCGTACACCATGCGATAGGGCAGAGAGAAGGCTGGCTTTGGGCCGGGGGCAGTCGAGTTCACCTCCGAGTTTGATCCCTTTGGCTCTGATGTCGTGGATGAAGGGGGAGGCGGCGGTTCCATCACAGAGGACGCTGGGGATGGCTTCGCGAGAGGCTCTGGCAGAGATGGTATGGGGTCTTCAGCGGATGATGTGTCGATGGTAATATTTCGTGTCGTGGGCGGCGACTGGCGAAGCGTGTAGAAGGTAGGGGAGCACTTGACCACCACGGATGGTTTCTTATGGCCCGGCAGGTGGGCAATGGGAGGCTTGTTGATGCCACCACGGGTATAGATGTAGACCGTGTTGATGACCTCATAAGTCGGCTTTGCATCCTTCTCAACCTGGTGCTGGTTCTGATACTGTCCTGATGGAGTCAGGAGAAGGCTACCATCGGGCGTAAATGTGAGTCGCCGGAAGAACGAGGTTAGAGTCTCGTTGGCGTAGAGGTTGGCGTTCTTCATTCCTAAACCCGTGCTCAACGCGGAGGGCGGCTTTGGTGAAGGGTCCATCGGCATGACGGCTGGGAGGGGCATAGATGGCGCGGGAGATACGGATCGGCGAGAGGAGAAGGAGGATCGACGGCTATGGCTCACAACGCTCGGGGGATTCATGGGCAACGCGAACGAGGTTGGCGTACCTGGCGCCGAAGGCACAGGAGAGCCCACTGAGGTGGCTGAATCGAGGACAGCCAGCGAAGAGCGGTGGCCAAAGTCGGGAGGAGCAGGACTGCTGGAGGAGATGCGCCGAGGGGGTAGGTCGGCCTTGATATGGCTCGCGAGCCTGGGTGTCTTGTCATCCTGGCTGAGGGTGTACTGGCCGTCTTTGGTCTTCAAAGAGTAGATGTGGACTGATCGGTCTGAGGATTGCGTCGCAATGTACTCGTTCAAGGGATCCCATGTGACGCCCTGGACGTAGTGACTGTGCTCGGCGATTTGGCGCACCAGGGTTCCTGCTTTCGAGTTAGAGGTCGTCAGTCGCTGAGTCGAGGAGGCGTTGCTGACCTGTGTGGGCATTGTAGATTCGCGCGATGTTGTCCATACTGCCAATGATGAAGTGTGCACCGTCAGGAGACCAAGCCAAGTCATAGATCTCTGCGCCGCTGGATCGACACATATGCTTGGCTCTCCATGCTTCCTTGTCCTCCGAACCTTCGGAACCAAAGTTTGACTGTGGTGTCTCGCTCGGAACCCAGAGAATCACGTTGCCATCGTCGCCAGCAGAGGCCAGGAGCTCACCTGGCAACACCAAAGCTGTTAGACGGAGAGATGAATCGAAGGGAGAGGGAGCGAAACTAACCTTTTGGAGCCCAGCGAACGACATTGACAGCCTGATTGTGCTTGGAGAGAGTTGACAGGTACTCGACCTTTCGATCCTCTCCATCAACCTGGACCTTCCATATTCTGACGTGGTTATCACCACCAGCAGTGGCCAGACGTCCCTTCCCGCCGGGTTCAAAGTGAGCCGAATAGACCGGGGCGTTCTGGTCGTGCCAATTGATGATGAGGGGAGTGGCTTTCATCGCGAAGACGATGTTCGTAGGTTAGGGTGGTCGAGGCTGGAGCTGCATAGGGAGGTGCCTGACGAGGCTGTGGGAGAAGAGGGCGTTATCGTGCTCTCACGCTTGAGGACGACGTCAAGGGTTCGGCGGCCGATGATGAGAGGGCAACGACGAGGGTATCGTGTTCGTGTTGGGAAGGCTGCGAGGGAGAGATAGAGGCGAAAATCGAGGCGTCGAGGTCGTCGGCAACAACGAAATCGGCAGCCCGTAGGGCAAGCAAAGTCGTGCACGATGACTGGTGAGTTTGGATGGTGGAGAGCTCTAGGCTGGAGCTGGTGTGGACCTCAAAGGCCTTTGATTAGACGCCAAGCTGTCTAGGGGGATTCAATGGCGTGAAGTTGCTAGAGCAGCGAGGTCAATGAGCGGGCGGGCGTTGGCGATGTTGGGTTTGGCGAGGGATGAGAGAAAGAGTCAGAAGATGAAGTGGAAGTGAAAAGGTGGAAAAAGAGGAGAAAATGAAAGGCACAGGTGAGGTTTATTTCGGCGATGCGAGGGACGACTTCCAGGACAGGGCCACGAGGCACAAGGCACAAGGGCGTCTGGAGCTACCTCCGGCGGTAGGTGTAGGCTTAGGCTCAGGCTTAGGTGCAGGCGTAACTTTTCTTGGGGTGTGCTGCGCAGAGTTAGGTTGTGCCGGGGCGGCGGACGCGCGGGCGATCTCACACTGTTCACTCAGACCCAGACAACATGGATGGGTGGATGGGTTGGATTGGACGTCACGGGGCGGCTGGGCAACGCAAGCTTGCAACACGATCAGAAGCAGTCAGAGCCTGGCAAGCCTGGGCGGCTGAATTTCAGTGGTGGAGTGTGTTCTGCAGACGCGGGAAATCCAATGGGTCCAATCCAATATCACATCCAGAGGACGCCAATACAGCACGCCAATAAATGCGCCGCAGCCAAGCACAGCGCGGACAAACCATGGGAAGCAACGGGGCCATCAACAGCCCTGAACTGTCCAGTAATAACAGCGAGCAGCTTCTGGTAGCAGGTGTCAGAACAGCTGCGTCGCCGACCGGGGCCACCAAACAAGTTCTACCAGGGGGCGGTGCTGGGTTTCTACGGCTCGTCGCCGAGGACAAGTGCGGTAACACCAGGAACAGTGGAATGGAGGCTGAGGCTCATCAGCCCAGAAACGACCCTGTGATAAGTTCTTACATACGTGCCCAAGACGGCATCCGACAGAGACATGATCCCACAATCGAAGAGCCTAAAAAAGAAAAAAGAAAAAGGAAAAAAAGACAACCCTTTCATGCCGCTTATTATTCCACCTACTGCCCTACCTACCCAGGTAGTACCGTATGGAGCAGATATCCGAGCTCGCGGAATCCAGCCGGCGGCGGAGACGAAAGGGGGGATGAGAGCGAAAGGTTCAGATTCCGGTTGGCCAAGGCTGCTGGATGGACGGACGTTGTTCCTTCGATTGCTCGGGCCAGCATACCCATGCCGAAGAGGGTTTTCGGACAAAGAAGCTCTCAAGGGGCCGGTTGATACATAGTGTCTGAAAATGACAAGAGATCGTGCATGGGTGACCCAGTCATTCGGCGCACAACGTTGGGTACCTATAGTTTGGTGTTTGGCTCTCATCAAGGGACAAGACGTGTCGGCATTTTTGCAGTGTCAGATTCATCACTGATCAGCATCAGGAGATGGCGCGCCATTCATGCCCAGGGAGGTGTAAATTCATGGACCTAAGCTACCATCATGGTGATTAATAATAAACCCAGGCCAACGACACCTACTACTACAAGTCCTTGGATATCAACAGTATCCCCGCATATTCATCAGAGTATAATGGTGGATGATGCATCATGGATATGGCCATAGTGGCGGGTACACACACACTGTACGCACTAACTACTGGAAGCCCATGACCAAAGCCAGGTCTATAGTTTCCGCTCACAGGATCATCATGGCAGCCACATTGGCCCACTGCGTTCATTACCTTCCATGTTATGAGAGCGACATTTTTGGTGCCCTCACCATCGGCGGTACCCAGGTTGTTAGAGTTCCGGGCGCGAGCCATCCAAATCCCCACACTGCTGCAGGAGTCTCTCTGTCCGGAGTAGTGAGTGTTAGGGGGAGCTTTGTCGAAACAAGGCGACACCTGCAGAGATCCAAGACAACTATCGGTGTTTGAAGGTAGATACGTAGGCAACATGGCGGCAGGCATAGGGTGGAAGTGTTTCTGATTCCATTGCAGACAGCGCTCCCCCGAACCGGAAGTGAGGCCCGGATGCTTGATGCAACCATCCGATCATGCCGGCTGCTCTTTGACAAGGTTGCTGGCGCCGGCTCGAGGTGGCCACGCGCTTTGCCTCCGCGACAGGCAAGAGGTTCTTGACTGGGCGAGCACCGCGAGACGTCGCGTCCCAAATCTTGATGTCCTGGGCCTGACAAGAGGATGCTTGCTTGTCTCTTGGTTGGCGGCTCTGAAACCCGGAGTGACCTTGATCAGGACGCCAAACTGCTGTAGGTCTCAGTTTGAGTCTCGGCGATCGAAGCCACTCAGAGAAGGACTCGGAGGACCAATGTGCTGTTTCCATCCCCGCAACTGTCGTCTCCTTTCACCGATGTAGTTGACTTAAATGGTCTTCGGAATCAAGCTGGCTTTGGGGCTCAGGTAAGAGGCGGATGACCTAAGGTAGGAAGTTGGCAGGTGCATGGCCTGGTGCGACTAATAAGAAGTGATTATACTACTCTTCTCACTTTATTCCCACTAGGTGAAACAATTCCTGCCACAATGCCGCTTCGTGGTTTGATGCGAGGGGTGAGGTTTCTTCTCTTAATAAGGATCTCAAATCTCCTTCTGGCTTGACTCATATTTGGCTACTCTTATCATGGAGGAATTTCCCCGGTCAGTGCCAGGGTACTGTCGGCTTTGCGGACGATGGAGTATCAGTGGTGACTCTTTCGATGAATCGAATTGAGTCGGTGCCGTGAATCAGAAGTATTTCTTCGATCCAGAGCGATTGCGTGAGACCATTCCTCGGATCGGAGATTCTGGCTCGCACCAGGCAGTAGAGAGGATGAAGCGAAGAAGACGAGACGTTAACGGTGGTTTCTCGTAATCGGAGGCCGACTGGCCGCCTTGTTAGTTCTGTTAGGTTGAAGGACGGGATACGCCTTCAAGTGGCTGGATCTCGTGCTGGCGACCGTGGGACCTTCTTCCAGACTGGCGATAGCTGTTAGCGGTGTTTCCCTGGTAGAACCGTCATGGCTCAAGGACCCTGCATGAGATTGTCGAGTGAGTCACACCGTCGGGCGGACTGGCTGCAAATCGAAAGAGTGATTGACAGAATCCATGGATGTTCATTGGGATCCAATGGCGGCGACACGAGGTGCATTGGGTTGACCTTCGCTTCATTGTTCAGATTAGATAGGCAGAAAGTGCCTGTGATATCCAACATCTTCGTAACAAAACCTGAAGCCTCGGGATAGTTTGACTGTCTTCACTAGATCCAATCGCATAATATTCAACCAAGAAAACGTCGAGGGTTGCAAAAGTCGCGGAGATTTGAGGGCGTTTAGCGGTCTGTGGCACTTCCCGTCCTGAAGCAGGTGAGTACAATGTACCTCTTTCCACCTGTGGGGTTGGGAGGTCCTTCCTAAAATGGGTCGCCGGGGATTCATGGATGGGTGCGGTGCACGGGCCAAGTGGATTGCAGATTCGGATTCACGCTCACATTCGTTGGGAAGTGTTATAATTCTTCACTTCATCGTCTCCTTCATCTACAATATATGCGACAAGAGGCAAACAAAGACCTCCTATAGCCCCATCACAGCCAGCAATTCATCCTTCACAAAAGCCGTGATTTGCCAACACTGCACAAACAAGGAGTGAATCCTAGCACGGTCTGTAGTTCAAGACGGTTGCTGATCTCGGTGGGCCTCGCTTCGCTTGTCTGCAGTCCGCCTCCAACCGCCCGTGTTGCCCGTATCGCGACGATTGGACGCTTGCTCTCGCCCTGCATTGTCACTTTTGGTGGCGGGCGGGCAATGACACTAGCAGCGGCTTACACGCAGACTCACATCACAGCGTGTGCAAGGAAGAGGCTTGTCTTGGGCTTGCCCGCCTGTTCCGACGCAAGAGCGGAATGCAATCGATGCACGAATCCCTGCTTTTTTTACGTGCGGATACGCTGCCTTGCAGTTCACACCATAGCAACATGCTACCACACCATTGGCGACGATTAACGGCTCGCCGTCACAGTCATTGGCCCCGATCGTCGGAGAAACTTTGCAAACCAAAGTGGCGAGGGGGCCTTTTGGGTTCGCGAGACTGCCGGCGAACATGGCCAGTGATTAACGGCCAGATTCATCCTCCGCACCGACAAAGCCGCGGTGCCTAGTACGAGGCTCAGAATTCCCCTTCTCGGGAACTTTGCTAAGCACTAAAGCCCGTTCTCAACCGGCCGATCTATCGCGCGGTACGCGGTAACCGGGGACTTTTGATTATCTAACCTGGCTTCTTCTCAACCCACCAGCAGCCGGCAGGATCCATTTTCTACTCTTCCCGAGGAGTCACCAGCTGACATATCTTCAAAGGTACCTGGACTGCTGGGGTAGAAGACGTTGCCGGTGCCTGTTCTCACCCTCTCAGCCTTCCCCCCTCTTCTCTTCCTCGATGGCGGATTGTGTTGTCGCCTAGGTTTTCTTTAGTTGCCTAAAAGGCGTACAAGAACGAGACAATCGCGAAAAAGTAAGAGTCAGACTCAGTATTAACGGCGAATTTTCGCCAGTTGAGTCCTCAGGACACTCACTCTATACTACACATTTCTCAAGAGGCGCGAATCATCATGGCCACAACCGACAGCCTCACAGTCCCTTTGACGGCCGCAGGTCTTGTCGTTGTAGCCCTGTCTACATCGCTGGCTCTCGCCGCTATAGTCGCCCAACTTCGGAATCGCACACCCAAAGACAACTTCTATGAGGACGGTGACGGCCGGAGTACACCTGAGAGTATTGCCGCCTTTTCGAATCGACTACCCAAAAGTTTCATTTTGGCTCTGTCGACCCTTGGCTTCGGAACCTCGATTTCCCTTTCGGTTTTGTCTTCTCTAAACTCAGACCAAGTTGAGCTGCTTCTGAACAATTGGCTTATTGCGGGCGCATGGGTAAGTTGGCCGCCTTCGGTCAAATTGTGGGCTTGTTGTAATAACACTTCATGTTGTAGGGCCTCATTCTACTTCACGCAGTTTCGTTGAGCGCCCATCACTCGTCTGTAAAAACTCACGACCTTGGCTTGTGGCTGCTAGCGTCATGTCTTGTGGTTGCAGGTCTCACAATTCCCCAATTGATACAGGAGGCTCAATACGCTTCTAAAGACGATATCCCCCTTGTCATTCTTCGCGCTGTGAACGCCGCTGCTGTCGTTTCTCTCTGCTTGTCCTGCGTTCTACTTCCTCGACGGCCCCAGGTCTTCTTCAGAGGCCACAGGGTTGATGGTGAATGGACCGTATCTGCTCTGAGTCGGTACTCCTGGTCCTGGGTTGGGCCACTTCTCCGGTATGCTTCAAAGAAGAACGATCTCGACGCCGACGATATTCCTCACCCAGACCGCAAGCTACGTGCTGAGGACCTCAAGAAAGATTGGGATGCATTCAAATTCCAAGGTAGTCTTTTGCGTGCTTTGCTCTGGGCGTACAAAGGTAGAATTGCCTTGCAATGGGGCATCACCATCTTCCGAACTTTTCTGGCGCTTCTGCCATTCTGGACCATGCTTCGTCTCATCAACATTCTCGAGCAGCGTAGTGTCGGAGGACCCCCCACTTTGGAGCTCTGGGCGCTTGTTTTCTTGATGGCCGGCTTTAATTTACTGGATGCTGTAAGGCTGCCCTCCACGCCTCGTGCCCAGTTCTGACGCTGACTTTTCCTACAGTGGATCGAAGGGTGGGTGTTTTGGTACTCGCTTGCCAATATGTGTCTGCCGATCCGAGCTCAGCTTTCGACACTCGTGTTCGAGAAGTCGCTACGGCGCAAAAACGTCAAGGCAGCAGAGAAGTCCAAGGAAGCGACCGACTCACAGGAAGACGCGAATGAAAACAGAGAAGATGACGAATCCTCTGACGACTCGAGCGTGTTGAAGTCCCGTCAGGCTATTGTCAACCTCGTCGGCGTCGATGCTTCACGAATATCCGACTTTTCGGCCTATCAGTTCCTGATTGTCAATAGCGTCTCCAAGCTCGTGACGTTTTCCTTCTTCCTTGTTCGATTGATCGGATGGATTCCTTTCACGGCGGGAATGTTGGCTTGGGCTGTCACACTCCCTGCCAACACGTACTTTTCCAAAGCTCTTATGGCCAGATCAGAGAAGCTCATGAAGCTTCGCGATGAAAAGCTGGCCGTGGTCAACGAAGCCTTGCTTGGCATGAGACAGATTAAGTTCTCTGCACTGGAAGCACGCTGGGAAAAGCGCATCTTGGCCATGAGAGAGAGGGAACTGAAAACCCTCTGGCGCCTTTTCATCGTGGATACTGGCCTCTTTGGCTGCTGGGTTATCAGCCCAATCATTCTGGCCGCTACATCTCTCGCTACCTATGCCATAGTCCATGGACAGCTTTTGCCCTCAGTCGCCTTTGTCAGCATCGGAATCTTCAAGGCTTTGGAGGTCACGCTGGGTGTTCTTCCGGAACTCATCACGATGGGAGTCGACACGCTCGTTTCCATTAGTCGAGTAGATACGTACCTCAGCGGCCCAGAAATGGAGAAGACATTGTCGGAAGGTTCTGAAGTTGCATTTGAGGACGCCTCTATTGCATGGCCGGTCGATGAAAAGACACCCGACGAAGACAGATTCATTCTAAGGAACCTCACCTTTAGCTTCCCTTCAGGCGAGCTGTCCGTAATTTCAGGCAAGACAGGAACCGGAAAGAGCTTGATACTCTCTGCTATCCTGGGAGAGACGGATCTGCTGGAAGGGTCTGTCCGTGTCCCGAAAACAATGTTGCCTGCGGAACGCCGGGATGACGAAGCCCATATGGGTAACTGGCTCATCCCCGGGTCAGTCGCATACGTTGGGCAGACGCCCTGGCTTGAGAGTGCCTCATTCCGAGACAACATCCTGTTCGGGCTGCCCTTCGTCGAAGACCGTTACAACAAGGTCATCGAGGTTTGTGCCCTGAAGAAGGACCTCGAAATTCTGACAGATGGCGATAAAACGGAGCTTGGTGCCAATGGCATTAACCTCAGTGGTGGCCAAAAGTGGCGAGTTACCTTGGCGCGGGCCGTCTACTCTCGTGCAGAGGTTCTCGTCATGGACGATGTTTTCAGCGCTGTCGATGCGCATGTCGGCCGTCATATCTTTGAGAAATGTGTGACTGGTGACATCTGCAAGGGACGGACGCGAATTCTCGTTACTCACCATGTGGCACTGGTTCAATCCAAGGCCAAGTTCATCGTTGAGCTGGGCCAAGGCACTGCGTTGCATGCTGGTTTCGTGTCTGAGTTCATACAGGATGGAACTCTGGAGGAGATCCGCCATCATGAACAAACTGATGAGCAAATGCTACAAGACGAGGTTGCGGAGGTTTCCACCGCGGTCAACTCCGAGGAGGCTTCCATCACAGACTTGACCGAAGATGCCAATACAGATGGACTGCAAAAGGTGCTATCCAAAGATGCTAAGCAGTTCATCCAGGAAGAAGTACGTGAGAAGGGCAACGTGAAGAAACACGTCTACATGACCTATTTGAAGGACAGCGGCGGTGTGCCGCTCTGGGGAATTTGCGCAGTTATTTTCCTTGGTTACGAGACCGGAATCCTCGGTAAGGACTCTCGAGATTTCTTTATGCTCGGACAATCTAACACGTTTCTAAAGGTCGGGCATGGTGGTTACGAATCTGGACTGGCCAAGCCGATGAAGGAGTCCAGTCTGTCAATGTCCACGAACAGCACGGGTATGCGTCGGTTTTCTCATCACAGCAGTTCCCGCTACACTCTGCGTCCAGCCTCAGCGTTGCTGAACGCCAGCAAGACCTCAACTTCTACCTCTGTGTTTATATTGCGATATCGGCCGTTACGGCCATCATCGGAACGCTGCGCTTTTTCTGGGCTTATTTCCTGGCCATCAAGGCCAGCCGGTCGCTCTTCGAGAGGATGCTCTTTGCTGTCCTTCACACTCCTCTTCGATGGCTTGACACCGTCCCAGTTGGCAGAATTCTCAACCGATTCACGGCTGACTTCAACATCATCGACAGCCGCATCACCATTGACTGGACAATGTTTATCTCCAACTCACTCTCCCTGGTTGGCGTGTGTGTCGCTGCCTTCTTTGCTTCCAGCTATGTCATCCCCTTGGCGATCGTGTTGCTGGGACTCGGCATTTTGATCGGCAGCAAGTATCTTGATGGCGCCAGGCCTTTGAAGCGACTTGAGAGCAACTGCAAATCTCCTGTCTTTGAGCTATTCAACGCGGCACTCTCGGGCGTATCTACCATTCGTGGTTTCCAAAAGGCCCAAGTCTATATCAATCGGATGTATGACAAGCTCGACAAGTGGGACATCATCACTGAATATATATGGCTAGTCAACCGCTGGATGGGTTTGCGAATGGCCCTTGTCGGCACACTCTTCTCCACTGTGGTCGGCATCGTTGTCATCATGAGCCCGAGTATGGATGCTGCTCTCGCCGGTTTCACGCTATCCTTCGCACTCGACTTTGCGGAGAGCATCCTTTGGACCATTCGCCATTATGCCGGTATGGAGCTCAACATGAACTCGACTGAGCGGGTGGTAGAATACACGGAGCTTGAAACTGAAACGTTGGATGGCGACAAGCCCCCTGCGGCTTGGCCGACCTCGGGCAGCATGGAGGTCAACAATCTCGAGGTTGCATATGCCTCCGATCTACCGCCTGTGTTGAAGGGGATCTCTTTCACCGTCAACAGCAAGGAGAGAGTTGGCGTGGTAGGACGTACGGGCGCAGGCAAATCGTCTTTGACGCTTGCCCTCTTCCGGTTTCTGGAGGCGCGGTCTGGTAGTGTGGCCATCGATGGCTTGGATATCTCCAAGATTAATCTTCACAGCTTGCGGTCTCGCTTAGCAATCATTCCTCAGGTACGTGTGTGTCGATCTTCCATGTCGGTGGACATGGAATAGCAGCTAACCTTTACGATAGGACCCCGTACTGTTCTCAGGGACTATTAGATCGAACCTTGATCCTTTTGACGACAACACGGATGCGCAACTCCGCGACTCACTTGCGCGTGTTCATCTCGTCGACTCCCAACCCGTTACTCCGACCAACGAGCCCGCCTCTGCAGCAACCTCGACCCTCGTCCCGAAGAACATCAACATCTTCAGGGACCTATCAAGCCCCATCTCCGAGTCGGGCGGCAACCTCTCGCAAGGCCAGCGCCAGCTGCTGTGCCTCGCGCGTGCCATCGTTGCCCGCCCCAAGATCATGGTGCTTGATGAGGCCACCTCGGCTGTCGATATGACAACCGACGCACTCATCCAGCGAAGTATCCGCGAGGAGTTTACCGACAGCACTCTCATCGTGATCGCGCACCGCCTGAGCACCATCGCGGACTTTGACCGTATCCTGGTCCTCTCGGATGGCCAGGTCGCCGAGTTCGGGACGCCCAAGGAGCTTTGGGAGAGGGAGGGAGTCTTCCGTGACATGTGTGAGAGCAGTGGTGAGAAGGAGAAGTTGAGACAGACTATATTTGGTTGAGGCATGACCCGAAACCCATGTAAAACGGTGAATGATAGGTGCCGTATAGATTGAGAATGCAGAAAAGTTTTGTTTCTTCTACGTCCAAGTGTTGCATATTGTAAGATCATTGTCACTTTCGGAGCGGCTGTAATGCGAGAGGGTTCCACAAGCAAATGAATGATGAATTAACACTCAGCCTATAAATTCATTACATTTGTCATACCATCGTGAAGTAGTGCAGTCTGAGTTGTCTCGACCAAAGTTTGACCTTCCCAAATCCAATACCCAACTGAAATATAAGAAATCGACACCCAGGGAACCAATCGTCATGTCCAAGTCTAGTTCAAACGAACTCGCCCATGCCTTAAACACGGTCCCTCGCCATCACTCTCGTAATCAGAGTCGTCGGCATCGTTCATCGTGTCCTCGAAGCCCTCAACTGGAACGGCGTTCTTGATGTAGTCACGGAAACCACGGCTCATCTTGACCACGGCGCGAATGTGCTTCTCGCTGATGGTGATGCGCTCAGAGTTCTCATCCTGAGCGTCACTCTCGGCCAGGGCGAGGGCCGTCTGCATGGCGTTGCGAATCTCACGGCCGTTCCACTTGAGGCTGCGCACCTCGCGGCTGTTCCAGACAAACTCGCGGGCGGCACTAGAGACGTGGATGAGACCATCAGAGTCGCGAGCGAGACGGTCAAAGTTCTGTGTCCAGATGCGTTCTCGGTCTTCGTCACCCAGGTTCTTGTAGTGCAGGGCGACATGGATACGGCTCAGGAACGCGGTATCGAATGACTGGACCCGGTTGGTGGTGAGGAATAGAACACCGCGGTAGTACTCGAGGGCCCGCAGGAAGACTGATACGAGACCATTGCGGGAGATATCCTTGGAACGACGGCGCTCGAGGTAGACATCGGCTTCGTCCAGGAGGACGAGGGCGCCATAGCGCTGGCCGAGCTCAAGGAAGTAGCTCAGGTTGGTCTCGATATTGTACGAGTCGACGCTGAGGTCACCGCTGGTGAGAGCGATGAGGGGTCGGTTGGTCAGCTCAGCGATGCACTCTGCAGTGCATGTCTTGCCGACACCGGGAGCACCATGAAGCAAGAAGATGCGTCCCTCGCCCTTGTTCTTGACGAAGTCGTTGCCCCAGGGCGAAACCTTGCCGGAGCCAAGATCAGTTGCGAACTTGCCAATGAGGGCCTTGACAGTCATCTTGACTTCATCATCGAGTACCAGGTATTTGAAGGCCTCCTTATCTGTCTGGAGCTGCTTCAAGTTGGACAGATTCAAGTGGCCCCAACGGCGATCACCGAGGATGAAGCCAGGGATGGTGTTGCTACAGACGAGATAGAAGAGATCATTGTCCGGAGGCGAATCCTTAGTGGGGATAAGGTCCTCAAAGCCATAGTACGGACTTTGTTCACTGTGGCTGGAGCGGTCGGACATGCAGGCTCGGCATCCACATCGAGGCTGGTTCCTTGGGAGATGATCCTTGGGCGGTGGTGCGCTCTGGTCGAACTGAGGAGGGCGATGGCAGCGAGCCATACCGCGCATGGAATCAGGACCGAGGAAGTAAAAGCTGTCAAAGCCGGCAGCATCGCAGATCACACGGCCACGCATGAAGCCCGTCGGGCCTCGAGAGCTTCTATTGCCCGATCCGGAGTTGACGAGGAGACCCTCATAGTCCATATATGTTGGACGCTTCAGGAGCTCCCAGTACAGCTTACCTAGGGCGATGTTCTTTTCCCTCATGGTCAAGCCGCCCTGAGCCTCGAGGTCTTCAGGCCAGAAGCTAGCAGGGATGATGGGAAGGCTGCCAATGGCCTGCTCCCCGATCCAGGGAGAGAGGCTGAAGCTGTACATGAAGCGGTTGACCTTTGTGCCATTGGTCTCGAGCATCCAGCAGTTGATCTTGTAAACGTCATGGGGGCTGTAGGCGTGTTGGTTGATGTTGACGCTACTGATGACGTACGAAGTCCAGATGTCGTAGCGTTTGGCGTAAATCACCTCTCCCGGCTTGAGAAGAAGCCAGAAGAGTTCGAAAGTAGCCATGGGTGTCTTGAGCTTGTGGC
This sequence comes from Fusarium nematophilum, assembly GCA_033030565.1. Lineage (NCBI taxonomy): Eukaryota > Fungi > Ascomycota > Sordariomycetes > Hypocreales > Nectriaceae > Fusarium > Fusarium nematophilum. The sequence continues at coordinate 74,715 of JAVIXY010000054.1, read as the reverse complement.
GGTCCTCTTCCTGGCGAATCTGGTCACCCAGATTGTCATCAAGGAACTTGAGAAGGACGTCGATGTGCTTGGCGGTTGTTGCAGCATACTCAGAGTCATGAGCCGCTGGCTGGTTGTCTCGATAGCGGGCGAGTTCCTGACGGTGGTGGTAGAGCACCCGATAGGGTGAGTTGATGGTGACGAACTTCCCTTCGAGGTTGATGTAGGGATAATAAGCCACGACGGCCTTGAGAGCATTGATTAGATGCTCTGAGTGAATGGTCATGAAAGGCCGGGCAATGTCTGGCGGAGAAGCCTCGAGATCCTGTTCCTCATCTGAGTAGTAGTCATCATAGCGGTAGTTGACCTGTTCGAAGGTCTCGGTGATGGGACGGTCCTCCTGGCCTGGACCAGCCGGGCGACGACGGCGGACACGTCTGCTGGTGGCCTTGTCGGTGAAGACCTTTGTGACGATCTCGAGGATGGGCTTTTCTCTTGTAGGGTGGTCCTCGTCGTCATCGTCTCCGTCGCCTTCGAACTCTGGAACATCCTTGAAAGGCTGAGTGCTTTGGCGGTCTGGAAGTCCTGTCAGCGTCTCATCCTAACAAGGAATTGCCTCGAGGACGTAGGGAGATGGCTTACACTCAACGACCTTGTCATTCCAGCCAAGGTACTTGATCACATGCAATACATCCGGAACCTTGCCATCGACCTTGAGAACCTCCTTGGCGGCAGGATTCCTGCCCCTGTTGATCCTGTGAGGAATATCCTCGAAGCTGACGATGGAGCTGGTGTCATCAGTCTCGACGACGCGGACCTCTTGGGATTGAGGAGCCTCCATGATGGTCATGAGGGAGTTGACTGAGACAGGGACGTAAAGAGGAAAGACAGTGGAAGAGGGGAAGCAAGCAGAGACAGTTGCACGAGATGGCTACTGATGAGACAAGATGAGGATGAAAGAGAGGATTGCTTCGCCGCCCAAGAGTAGGCGAGCGTTCACGGCTTCTTATATTCCTGCGACTCCTGAGATGGCCCTATCACGACAGCCACAGCCTAGTTAGGCAAGTAGCTCTGGCCGCTGGCCGAAGGCAGCAGCGGCATGCCAAGGATTCACGGCATTGGTTGGGGAAGGTTGAATCACGGCAAGAGCCTTCAATGCTTGCCTTTCCATGAAACGCTCACCGAAATGCGGGAGTACAGTAGTCGCTGACGCCCGCATTTAGGCAGAGACACCCATGTGCGCGGGTAGTGTTGAAGCTGCCACCAATGACATGCCGCTATCCTTCAGCCCTGTAGGCGGCGTTGCATCCGATGGTTGCAGGGGACCCCGCCAACTTCGGCACTGCCCCTTGATGTGCCCCTCACTGGAGCCTGGCATCACGGAAAAGAGCCAGCTTCATGCCGCCTTGTACGATTATGCTCATGATTTCGTGCGTGTCTATCGTTGAGATGGTTGGTCGCGTTTGGCGATTAGGATGAGCGTGAAAATGCAGAGGCAACCTCACAAGACTGCACAAGACTACACATATTGTGCATGACGTTGGGCGTGATGCCCCGGCACAACACTAGACTGTGCAGGTATCCTGTGGAGGCCGCCCTGCGTTGTGCCTTGGGTGCGCCATTAGAGCAAGGTTCAGATGTCACTCGTTGAGGGCCTGAGCGCGAGAAGGTAGTAACCTCGGGCATCCAGGTTGTTCACTCGACGACATTCAATCGAAAGACCTTTTTTTTTGTGTTCATACTGTTGATGAGAGATTCATTGACTTCTGACAAGTTCCAGCTACTGGGCAAAGCCCTTTATATCTACCTTCAACTCCAGCACAACACCATCAAATTTATCCTTGGACTCGGCAAAGACGGCAAAGTGTAGGCGAGTCTTTCGCTCCAGCTCTTCCCGCTGTACTGGGACTCTGGCACGTCAACACAGCCACTGCATCACATTGTGGCATCATTCCTGCGGTTGGCTCATGGTGTCATTGCGAGCATCGACGGAGCAGAATCCCTAGTTAAAGGTGAATCAAAGGCTCTTGTGTGCTGTCGCCTGCAGGAATAAAGGAAAGCAGATAGACCGTCACGGAACGGCTCGAAAACCCAAAGTTGGGACTCCCTCCAAGTGCATGGGTCTACCTGATGCTCAATTAGCTAGGGAAGTGATTAGCTGCTTGGCATACATGACTTGTTGAGTCTAGGATAGACGCAAACTGTACAGACGCTGCAGCAAACATTGCTTGTCTTGTTGGATGAAGAAGCCCAAAGAAGGGTGCCCGAGGCTTAAACGAGGCCAATCGAGCAGCCTAGGTGGGCATCATTGACTGGTTCAGGTTGTCTTCCTGAACATCGACACGGGTGTCTTCATTGCAAACATTATGAATCCGTCTATACCAGGAACAGCAAAAAACTCCCGTGTCCCAGAAAGCAGACCAAAACGCCCCCCTTGTCCAACTCCGTTGCCTTATATTGAAATCCCAGGACATCGTCATTTAAGCGCTGATTCTGACTCGAGCCAAGTGAAGCATTGTTGATCAAGTGCTGCCATTCCTGGCACTCGCCGTAACGTTGCTTGCGTGTGCAAGCAGAAACTTGCAGCATGTCAAGGTCAGCTTGCACGCCTTGGTCCAGCCGTCGTCCTGCGCGATACCGAGCTTGATGCTCACATCCCCAATCTTGTCGCCGTCAATCTTGTACGGCAGACTCAGTGGGTTGCCGCTTGCTTCCGTTTGCCGATGGACAAACGCGCCCAGCTGCCGCACCAGTTCAAGGAATCCAACCATGGCGTTGTCAAACCGTCGATGCATAAAGGTCAAACCCAGAGGCATGTCTCCGGAGCTGTACAACTCAAGGACGTGCTTCTTTGGCGGCGAATTGACAGAACGGCTGCCTAGCCGGCTCGACGAGGGGCTGGGCGTCTCGTACCGGATAATCTTGGATGTGCTTCCCATGGGCTGCGGGTCGTAGCCATCGAACCTGTACCCGAGCTTCTCTGCCACCGTCACCAGCAACAAGAGTGCGTGTCCCCAGGCTGCGTTGATCTCGGGCCAGTCTACTGGCTTGTTGGACAATCGGCCCAGCCTTAGCCCATTAATGGTTGCGAAACTGCCATCATGGCTGATGCAGAAGGTATCGTTGTAGACATTAGACCGCTGCAGCTTCTCCAGAAGTTGCGAGTCGTTGCTGTACCTTGCGTTGACGCTGTCCCTCTGCGACTGGAAATCGGCCATCTTGGTCGCGAAAGCATTCCGTTCCCTCCAAAACTTCTCCTCTTCCTTGTCGAGTTGTCGGGACTCCTCCTCAAGTGCCACAAGCTCCTCATCAAGTGAGTCCTTGTCCGCCTCCAGCTTCTTCAGCTCCTCCACCGCGGCCGCTCTGTCTTGTTCAGCCTTTCGAAGAGCCTCCTCCTGAGACTTCATGTCCTCTTCGCTGGGTTTATTTGCTTTGACCTCTTTCAGGTGCTTCACATAGGTGTCCCTCTCGCGCGAAGCGACCTCCAGCTTTTTCTGCAAGCCGCCAACAAGCATGTCTGTGCATTCTACACATATCGGGTGGTCAATGTCAGATCGCGCTGACAGGATCTCGAAGAGTCGGTTGATTCTATCCATCTCGTCGCCCAGGGGTGCATCATGATCGTCTGTGGTACGGCTGGAGCTTGCGCGCCGGAGTTTTGCTGGTGTCGGGGCCGGCTCGGTCGCCTGGGTGGGCGGGTTGGCCACTTGAGACTCGGTCAAATATATAAATGACATGGAGGAATCGCGTGGGTGGCCTCCATGATTGCGCTTGAATGTGGGTGGCCCAGTGTTCCGCGACACCCTATCATAGAGAGACTTGCGCGCTTGCTCCTGTGGTTGTGCGGTCGGCGGTTGAGACGCGTGGGGCTTCTTGAACGTTTGCGGCGAAGTTGAGGCTAAAGGAGGAGTGAGTAAGGCTTCTGCAACAAGGCCGTCGGCGAGAGAGCTGCTCACAGACAAGGAGATCGTAGGCAGCTGGGTTGAGGTCCTCGAGGGAGCCGTCCAGCCTAAGAGGCTGGCGGCATTTCTGGCAATTCATGTTGAACTTAACGACTGCGCATTATTGTTGATGGTTGATAGTACGAATCGGTGAAATGGCGGGGTTAAAAAGAGGACGAGAATGTCGCGCAGAAAGATGTTGATGGTGTTAAAGGACTGGGCAGTTCAATGCTGTAGGTGAGGTGGAGTGCGTTGGCGGTGACGTTGTCTTCGCACCCGCCACCCGCGCACCGTGACCAAGAGAGATCAAGCGATGCTTCAACAACCCTCATGCAAACCTGCACGTGACACGTCATCAGCCATCAATAGCAATTGAGAAGCAAAGCTGGATCTCTTAAACACAGGTCAGTACCTTTATTAGTAATTGAGGCACATACATTACCTATCTGGCAGTGAATGACGAGTAGGTAACTGGTATGGATAGGTACCTAGCTAGTTGCTCCCGCGACCCAAACTTTTACCAACTTCCTACAACCTCTGGCTTGATTACAAAGGTCTACTAAATGCGAAATTTGGTGCATCATTGTATGTAACGATGCTCGAATGATGTTTAGAATGAACCACTGCAGTTCATTTCCCAGTAGCCGCATCAGAGCTCGCGTCATGGCTACACTATCCCCAAACACCCGCCGAAGCATCGGCACCACGACCCGCGACTACAATGAGGCTCTCAGTCTGCTGTCGCAACTCTACTCCAACCGCCAGATCACCAACCTTTTTGACAAGCCCTCCCCGTCCAAGTCCCCAAGCCAACCGGCCACGGACCTCAATGCCCTGGCCATACCGGAGATGCGCGACTGGCTTCGCCGGGCGGGATACGAGCCAAAGGACCTTGCACGTCTCAGACACATCCACGTGGCCGGCACCAAGGGCAAGGGCTCCGTGAGTGCCTTTGCGACGGGCATGCTGCGGCAGTACGAGACTGTCGGGACATACACGAGCCCGCATCTCGTGAGCCCTCGTGAGCGCATCGCCATCCAGGGCGAGCCCGTCTCTCAAAGCCTGTTCGCCGAGGCCTTCTTCGAGGTCTGGGATCGGTTATCCGACGCTGCAAGGAGGGAGGGCAAGAGCGCACAAGAAGCCGAGGGCCCGGGGTCGAAACCTTTCTTCTTCCGGTTCATGACCATCCTCGCATGGCACATCTTCCTGCGGGAGAAAGTGGACAGCGTCGTCCTCGAGTGCGGCATTGGGGGCGAGTATGACGCTACCAATGTGGTGCCGCCCGAGGCGGTCTCGGCTGCAGTGTTGACGCAGCTGGGTATCGACCATGTCGCGATGCTGGGCGACACTGTGGAGAAGATTTCCTGGCACAAAGCCGGGATTCTCAAGCCGGGAGTGCGCGGCTTCGTCCGTCTGATGGAGGAGAAGCCCAGTGCCATGGAGGTCCTGCGAGAAAGAGCAGCAGAGAAGGGCGCGGAACTCGTCGAGCTGGACGACGCGCTTGTCGAGCAATGGGGAGGTGTGACAGGCAACCTGCCGGGCAGTTTTCAAAAGTACAATCAGGGGCTCGCTGTGCTCGCAGTGAGAGAGCATCTAGGCATGGGCAGCGATCCCAGAAAGTCCTTCTTAAGCCTCCCGGATAAGATGATTATGGGGCTCAGACAGGCCAGCCTCAGGGGACGGTGTGAGGTTATCCGCAAGGCCCAAGGCGAATGGCATCTTGATGGCGCACACACTAAGGACAGCATGGAAGAAGTTGCGAAATGGTTTGTTCAAGCTCTCGGGCCAAACGAGACCGCAACACTAGTTTTCAATCAACAGGAGAGAGATGCATCAGAGCTCTTAAGGGTCTTGCTCGATGCCATTCGGGAAGCATCAGGGCGGGACGACGTCTTCAGCCATGCACTTTTTACGAGGAATGATCAGGAGAAGCCCGCCGATGGCGAGACGAGAGATCTAGGCGTGCAGATCCGGGCGGCGCAAACGATGAGCGAAAGCGTACCCAGCTGCCGGGTAGAGACGTTTGATAATCTCCGGGGCACGGTCGATGCAGCCGCCAAAGTCGGGGGATTAGAGGGATCACATCAGAAAGTCCTGGCGACGGGGAGCATGTATCTAGTAGGGGGTATCTTGCGAGCCTTGGAGCCCGAGGGTCTATTGTAGTACTATGGTCAATATCCTTCTCTATATCCTCGTCTGCTCTCCAAGAAAATCGCCACGGAGTCTTGAATCATAGAGCATCCGCTTTTTCCAAGATGCCTAAAGCGCCGCCGACGAGGTGCAGACTACCCGTGATGAAGGCTTGCACAGTTTCACCCTCTGGGAGGTCTTCACTGAGATGTCGCGCGTAGTCAATAGACTCCTCGATAGTCGGCATGACCTTTACGGTAGCGACAGGATCCAAAGCCGCCCACTTCTCAGCGAAGCGGTGTTGAACCGTCATCTTGTCAATCTCGGCTGGGTCGAACTGGCGATTGACAAAGTCCCGCTTGTAGCCCGACGCAGCGTAGGTGACGTTGGTGCAGAAGATGACATGGTCGAACGCCGGTCTTTCGGCGCGTTGAGTCGCCTTAAAGACGGACTCGAGGAAGTCGACGGCTTCAGACCGGCCTTGTTGGTTGAAGACCATGACGCGAGGGCCAGAGCTGGAGGTAATTCAGTTAGCTATGGAAGGCTGGGTAGGCGTTGTACAACTTACCGTTCCGAGGTGTCATTCTTGAACCACTTGGCCGACATCTTAAGGCTGTCCGATGTATGGGCGCCATCGACGTACCAGGTCACTTTGTCTTCTTTCTTCACCTCGCATCGACCTCTCCACACAACCTTCTCGAGGCCATCGACAAACTCCTTGGCCAGGGGTTCCGTCTTGGGCGGTACTGACACACCAATCTTTTCCAGTGCTGTCTCGGCAAGTGCGACAGCCAGCGTGGCATTGCGCTTCTGGAACGCGGCGTCTGGCCGGATCTTGACCTCGGTCAGTCGAGGGTCGACACTTAAAACCTTCAAGTCCACCTCCTTCTCTACCGCCCTCTTCTTCAGAACCTCCTCCGCCTCTGGGACCTGCTCAATCGTGAAAGCAGCGCTGCCAGTCTTCATGATTCCAGCCTTGTGCCATGCAATCTTGGCCACCGTGTCGCCTAGCGCGAAGACATGGTCGATGCCCAAGGTGCTGATGCCGGAGGCTACGGGTCTCTCGACCACGTTCGTAGCATCATATTCTCCTCCAATACCCGTCTCGTAAACCGCAACATCGATACCTTCTTGCAAGAAGACATGCCAGCTCATCAGGGTCAGGTAGCGGGCGTAGATGGGCCGAGGTGCCATGAGACCGTCGCCTTCCTGCTTGGGCGCTGACTCCAGACGGTCCCAGACTTCAAAGAAGTACTTTGCGAATAGGCCTTCTGAGATTGGTGTCGAGTTTATGCGGATTCGCTCGCGCACAGCGATGAGGTGAGGCGAGGTGAAGAGGCCAGTCTTGCGGAGGGCGGGATGAGCGTGCTGATACTGCGAGAGGATAGAGTCGACAAAGGCACAGGTACTGCCCTTTCCTTTGGTTCCTGCCACATGCACAATGTTGAGGCGATCCAAATCGGCAGGCTTCGGGCCTTCTTATTAGTTGCGATGCTGAGGGGTGTCATCTTGGATGGGGTGCGCTCACCGTGTATCCAATCCGATGCAGATACGTCCTCATCTCCTTGATTGACACGGCATCAGGTCTAATGCCCGCCTTTCTGCGGGCTTCAATTATGTCGAAGGGCGTCTGAAGTGAGTTGAGCGCATCAATAGCGTCCTGTACCCAAGATTCAGCAACTCATGTCTGGCTGTCACACAGAAGCTGCTGGCGACGAAAGGCATCTCACATTGTAAGACCGGCCTGAGGAAGCCATGTTGGAAAAGGCCGCTCTTCGCGCAGCTATGAAGGTAAAAGGTTGTCTGATAGCTCGCCACGATACATAACGCATCGAATTCGGCAGCTAGTTTTGAAGTATCGGTGGTGAAAGTGAAAGTGAGAGAGTAAAGGTCCTGGTTGGTGGCGCAGAAAAATCGGGTAATTCTCGTGATCGACGTTGGCTTCTAGAAATGCCGCCCAAGGTACAGGTAAAGCTTCAGCTTTCAGATGAGCGTCAAGGAATCTTCCTAGGTATTAGACAATATTCCGTGATATCAATCCGAGGCTTTTGACAATTCTGGCCTGGTCTAGGCAAAAAATGCACTCACCGAATCTACTCTGCCGAAAACCTTCGGTATCCGTCCGGCACCGGCTCTTTTAGTTGCGTATTCGGAAGTGCAGCCGCTAATCAAGTCCAACATGTTTAAAAGCCAAGTGATATTACCTGCAGCTTGAACTAAGCATTCAGGAAAGATCAATTGTTCCTAATGTGTTTGAGGTTGGTTTCTTTTTCCTAAGTATGGCACGAGATTTACAAAAATGACCAAAGGGCTGATGCAACATCAACTACTCCCCAACTCCCTTGTCTGCATCGCTCTCGGTGAGCCTCCGAATGCTCTCGGAGCCATCAACCGATGTTGTAATCCTCAACCACTCCGTACTTCTCCAACACCCACTTGTTCATGCCCTCCTGCAGAGCTTCCGCAAAGTCTTTATCGTATCTCTTGCCGCTCTCCAGCCATGCCAGCCTCGCCCGCCAGGTTAGCCAGTTCTCCGCCATGACTCCCTCGGGAGCTCTCAAGAGACCCGTCGCGAGGTCGACAACATGCTGCCTGTCTGATGGCCGTCGGTCGCTGTGAGAATAAAAGACTGTCGCGCCGCAGGTTCCGCAGAAGGATCGCAAGACTTGGTCTGACGACTTGAACGTCTTTGCCGTGCCGATCAGGAGGTCGTCCTTGATGGGAGGCTCGCAAACCGAGAGAGGGATGAAGGTCCATCCTACGACATGAGTCCCATTGGCGAGGCGACAGTCGTCACACACATCCAAGAGCCCATGCCACTTAGACTTGTCCCGCCGAGAGACGAATTGCGACATGTACTCGTCATCTATAACCTCCTGGCTTGGGCGCGGTATCGTGAAGGACACACCTTTACATTCACATTCCACGCGAAGACGTTCTTCACCATCCTCACCAACCTCGGGTTTGGACTCGACAATCTTGGCCCTAGCAGTATTCGCAGGAGGGTTCTGGACGATAAACTCTTGGCCTCCAGCGTGCGTCAAAGCATTGGCGATTCCCCCGTCCTTTGCTGACTTTTTATGAATATGTTTGCGAACATGGAAATACTCTGGGCCGTTGATAAAGATGGAGGTTGCGGGCACCCAGTTACCTTTCTCAACGCCGATTGATGCGATGTGGCAGCCACAGGTTGAGCAGAAGTTCCATGTCGCGTATTTTTTGCCAATGAGGTAGCTGGTCATGTTCTTCTCCGACGACGGTTCGACAAACTTGGGGACAACGCCCACGGGGAAATGAGTATGGAAGATGGCTGGCGCACCAGACCCGTATCTGCAAAGGCTGCAATGGCAGAGATGGGTGAGGAAGGGAAGAGACGAAGTTGGCACGTCGACAGTGAAATGAACAGAGCCACAGAAGCACTTGGCCTCGAGCGTCTTGGTGTTGCTGGACTCTGCCATTGCCTTGGTCTTTGAGGTCAACCGAGTGAAACAAGTTGCAGGAACGTGAATTTGGTGTGAAGGAACGAAAGAAGAGTTGTTTGATTTGGCGCCTCCTCCTCCTCACCTCGCTTGCGCGCGAGATACGTCAGGGGCTTGTGACATGCCTTAGCTACCTAGTATACAGGCCGGTTGAATCCTCCGTCTTACATCGCCCCGTCCTGGTTGTCTTGAGGGGCTGCACCCAGGTAGTTAGAGCCGTGATCGTCGCTAATATGCCCCGCTGTCAGGATGAGGAGCTTTATCTTATCAAACATTAGCCGATGTTGAACCGCCAATCTTCAAATGCTGTTACCCATGATTTTCCCAATCATTCTTCATCGCCTCTACACCTCCAGAAATTTCTTCACCTTTTCTTCTCAGCACCCTCACGGGAGCTGCATCAGATCAGCATAATGTCCGAGGGCAAGGACAGCTTGTCGGACCTCGAACAACATCGATTGCAACTAGAAGAAGATGTCAGCAAGCTGCAGAAGGCCTTGCAGCACTGGCGAACCTGGGATGCGGAATATGAGGCTCTGAAAGAAGAGGTCGACGCTGTGTGCGCGACTGGCGACACAGAACTTGCCACTATTCAGGCAGGTTTTGAAGGCGAGCTCATCAACCGTCGCGAGATTGATGATATTTTCGGTGGAACGACGCAAAAGACCAAGGAACAGATTCTCAACGTCCTTGACCGACGCATCGACTATGTCACCAAAAATATCGAGTCTCTGGAGAAGCAAATCGAGGTAGCCGAGGATAAGCTTGCCGCGGCCACAGTCAACAGTCAACCCGACACTACCGATGAAGAGGGGCTACCAATCACAGAAATCATTGAGCAGCTCGACGACGACGACAATGTCGTCTCCTACCAGCTCAACAAACCCGGCGATTCCTTGCCTCAGGTTAAAGAGGCTCTGGAAAAGGCGGGTGTTGAGGACCTCGGAGAGCGCAAGTCGTCAGCAGCCAAGGAAGAAACATCTAAGCAAAGAGTTGTAGAGCCTCCAAGGCAGAGTGCTCCTCGACGACCAGCTTCTGAGACAAAATCTCCAACTCCGGTCCCCAAAGACTCTCTGCAAGCTCAACCACCCGTCAGCAAAGCCGTGTCTTTCGCCACCGATACCAAGAAGGAAGATGGCCCCACGCCCCAAGTCTCGCGGAATGCCAAGCGCGTCGAGGAGCTGATGGGCCATGCCAAGGAGCAGGAAAAGATCAGTAACCAAAAGCCGATCATCCCTGACGATGAAGACGAAGATGATGCAGAATTGCGCCGACAGATGCTCGCATACTCGGGCGAGATCGGTGCGGTTGTCGCCGAGCTGCAGCTTGAAGAAGGAGACTCAGACGACGATGACTATGACTTCGACTATAGCGATGAAGGCTTCGAAGATGACGACGATGACGAGGAGGACAAGTATGGCCGGTCTACTGGACGCGTTGTAACCGATGGTTACCGTCAAAGGATGCTCGAGCTGGAGAAGAAACTCGGCATTAAGTCGCGCTTCACTGAACCGGCTGCTGCTGCTGCTGAGGACGCCGGCGAGTCGAGCTCGGATGATGAGCGTATCGGTCGCATTGTCGTGAAGCCAAGTCCTGAACCCCCATCGTCAGGGTCGAAGCCCGCCCCTACAAAGTCGAGCATTAAGGAGAAGCAACCCGAAGACATCAATGGCAAGAAGGGAGTCCGCTTCGCCACAAGTCTCGACATTGCTCCCGGTGATGAAGCCACCTCGCTCCCAATAAGAGAGACTCCGGCCAAGGATAAGGAGCCTCTGATCGAGCCGCTCAGCGACATCGTTGAGCGGTCCGGCCCTGCTAAGACTCCTGATACCAAATCGAGTCGCAAACCATCTCGCTTCAAGAAAGCGAGAGGCACGGGTGTTCCGCCAGGTCCTCTTGATGTTCCTGCCAAGTTCCTCGACCTTGATCGGCCGTCAGCACCCACTGGCCCCGAAGGAACGACGATAGCTGACACCTTAGTTGAGCGCGATTCAAGCGCTGCTCCCCGCTTACCCGATGAATTTGACGATGACATGATCCACGATGAGGTTGCTGATGAATATCAGCGAATGCGCAAGAAGTTCATCCAGCGAGAAGGTGGGTTCCTCAAGGAAGATGAGTCTCCAATCCAACCCTTGGATGAGGCGGATGGAGGAAAAGAGCGGGTCAGTCGCTTCAAGGCTGCCCGACTTTCAAAGTACTAAAAAAGGTCATGCGTTCACGACTCGGACGCAATGAGTTGTCGAAGGCAATAGTCGACACAGAAATCGATTGTTCCCCGCCATATGCTTCTCTCGAGCTGCCTGCTGTGATCTGGCATCCGTGACAAGGCCGTGATCTGGCCACGATTTGCTAACAATATCCGCTTGTCTCGTGTGCATGGAGGAACTGGCTTCGATCTGGCTCGGGGGTTGATTATGACGGAACGCTTCAATCCGACAATTGATGTGCTGCAGCCGCAATCTGCTTCCACATTACTGTGCGATTCCAAGAACAGAGCAGAGGGGTGCTCTGACACCGTTATCCTAGGTTTTCCTGTTCCGTGGTTTCGGTGATTCGTTACGCCCTTTACATATCGATCCCCAAATAATGTAGGTAGTCTTATTGACGAGTATCCCTCGGCGCTCTTATTTTCCCCTGTCTTGCGCGTTCAATTCTTGTCCCTGTGGTTGGATTCCTTGCTCGGAGTGAGGTTTCATTTCATGCGGGGTGGAGATCCGGAAGTTCGGCACCGCATATGTCGGCAGCCGGTGCCGTTGATGGCTGACGTCTGCGACGACTTGGACGAATGATTTACGCACGGCGACTCCATCTCGGCCTGCTGTTGCCGTTCTCTCTTCCCTTCGGACCTTGGAAGCTTTCAACCAAGTCCCTGGCTAGCCCAAGCCACGGGAGTAGCCGCAAGGATGACCAGGACACGAGAGCCACCGGCAAATCGGCACCGGCAGCGTACGTCACCGGTATCGAGGCCATCTTGCTCGCCTTGGACCTTGGGACCTGAGACCCTTGATGAGGGTTTCCCGGATACGACGAGGGACGAGGGACTGGCCCGGGTGAAACGACGATGCCTGAGTTGGCGGCCTCTGCTAAATAAGGGTCCAGCGCCTCTCGTTCATTGTGAGCGCCACTGCTTGGGGTACTTAAGAGACGACGTCCGGCTATCAGTGCCGTCTGCTACCACTTGCAAGACAACCCAGCAATCTTAGAGCCAAAAGTTAACTCCTCTTCTCCTCTCGTTACTTGACACAAGAAGCCGACCGTCCGTTCGCCATCAAGATGCCCGCCTCAACGGAACCCACTCAGCAAGCCCCAATGACAACCGACAACGGCGACGTTGTCATGCAGCAGCCTGTAAGTTTGGCGTCGATTTTCCCCCATCCGCCGTCGGAGAAGTATCTGTGTTGACGTTCTCCCTAGTCCGTGGAGCCTCAGCCTGAGATGAGCATGCGCGGTGGTGAAGAGGCTGGCTGTGAGATCTGCTGCGGCCTGTGTGCTTGTGAAGAGGCGTGCTGCTAAGACAAGGATCCCATGACAACTTGGGGGAAACGGACAGTGTAGGCAGAGCTGTTGAATATGGGGAGGGGGAGTTTGGTCTGATCTTATGATGATTTAGCAGAACACATATGATATCCAATGAAGCAATGAACAAACATGTGTGCTGTAATCTTGGCCGTGATGGGTGCGATTCTAATCGACAACGCATACATATATGCTTGGTAGCTAGCTGGTCCTCCCATTTGGTGCAATCATATTCTCCATGCTGGATTAACTCAGTCATATCCCAGCAACAGTGACAGAGAGTAAACTAACGAACCTAGCCACATACAGCTCAACAATGTTCAACATAAGAGGGTGATACGAAATTTCCTATTCAATGCAAATTTCACCTACTATGCCATATTCCAGTGGTTGAAGACCTCACATTCCTTAAAAAAGCGGGATACTCCAGGGTAGGTCTCGACAACACAAGTCATCACAGCTCAAACCACATGTCAAACGCCATCGAGGATTCTTAACAGGGCAAAATAGAGGTACAACCCTATTCATCCAGGCAAAAAAGCTGCCCTTTTGGCCAACCGGACCGATGGGCAACACTAACATCGAAGAAAAGGACAATAGATGCTTTCAAGATGCCAAAAAGAATGGTTCCGCCCGGGATCGAACCGGGGACCTTCTCGGTGTTAACGAGATGCCATAACCAACTAGACCACGCAACCTTGGTTGATTGATGCAAGAGAGGACAGTGTTTAGGTAGACGTCACTCAAAGGGTAGATGCTGAAGAGGTTTGATGAGAGTCTTTAGGCTAGCGATGTGTGTTGGGTGAGCGAGAGGCAATGACACAACAGGGTGATTAAATCATACAGTCTTAGGATTAAATTATATAATCTTAGGATTAAATCAGTAGTCTTAGGAGTAAATCATACAGTCTTAGGAGATAGAGTGTAATAAAGGGTAGAGCTTAGCATTGACCGATAAAGTTCCTGTGCCGGAGACTTCCCTTTCCAAGCGGAAAAGGTAGCTGAGGGGATGAACTGTTTGTTTGTTGGGTCGGGAAAGAGTTACTTTACCCTTCACCAGTTTAGCTCAGGGGAGATGGTAACGGCAGTCGTCAGAAAACCCCAGGAGATTAGGTAAATCATCATACATTTAAGGATATATAATTGAGTTACGAGCCCATCGTGCTATCCCGATACTCACAGAGGGCCACCTCATACAATCCTGAAACTAATACTCTCCTGTTTTGTTATACAGAAATCATACATGAGTCGTCTTCCAGTTCTCTGGGCGGCCTTCACTTCCCTGACTTGCCAAACAAGGCAGACACGTAATCCGTAAAGGTCGAGTTGCCTTCGGCTTGCCGTTGTTTCCTCTGCTCCGCCTGCGTATCCCAGATCTTCTGCACATTGCCCGCAACCTCGGCCTTGGCCTGTAGATCTGCCCGCAGAGCAGCCTCCTCTATGACTCGCTCTTCTACAGGGAGCTTCTCTAGCTGCTCCTTCCATTGTTGTTGTAGTTCCTCGGTGGGTGTGATAGAGTTGGCCTTCGCCTTGGGTATCGTCGTCTCAAAGACTGGGACCGGAAGTCCTTCGGCCTTGGCCTTCTCAACCGCCTCCTCGTGTTTGATCATCCGTTGGAAGAGCGAGTCGGCATGCATCTGGATGTCCTCTTCCACCTGGTCTGGCCTGCCTACCACGGATCCGTATCCCAGCGCTCGAAGGAATCGCTACACACGAGAGGTCAGTATAAAGTGCGCGCTGATAGAGAGCAAAGTAGCCGTACGGATTGCATCATATAGCACCTCTCGAACCTGCGCACTTGGTGTCGGCACATCTGTATTTGATCCTCCCAGCTTCCATGCTTCATGCAATTGACCCACTCCTCCTGGTGCTCTGCGCAGTTCTCCAATGCCGCCTTGCCGATGGCAGCCTTCCTCTCCTTGTACGACTCGAGGACACTCATCAACTTTTCATGATCAGTCGCAGTTTCGGCCTCGATCTCGGCCAGCGGTTGGTAGTTCTTCCAGAGGTGGGCATATCGGCCGTCCTGGTATAGGCTCGCGGAGGGCACAGCAGGCTTTTGCGTCTGAGATGTTTCTACCGCAGTGTCGCTATTTCCATGTGCCTTGGTCGTAGGGGGAGGATTCGTAGGGGGGGAGGTCTGGTTCGTTGGGTATCTGAGGGGAGACTCTTTTTCGAGAAAGTCGCGGAGACTGGGATCGAGTTTTCCGAGAGGATCCGCCGATTTGTCGGTGCCGAGGATTGAAGATATCCAACCCATTTCCGCGAAGGCTGCAATTGGCTTTCGGAGATCAAAGGCCAACGGTTGAGTATCGAATTCTGGTTGCGAGATCTCTAGCTTGGCTCTTCTTTTCGTTCTAAAGTTCAACTTTCAATAGAGGGACCGGCGATAAAAGTGGAGGTGCGGAAAACGTAAATACACTGTGTAAGAAAACTGTACCTATAATAGCTAGCCTTTGATTGCCTCAGCTACATTTACAAAAGCCACGGCCTGTGGCGAGTCACTCCGTTAGAACGAGGTCAGGCAGTAGAGCCGATCATTTGATTGTGTTCAATCCCTACATCTCCGCTGAATCAATGGTCCAGTTCGCTCTGCCGAGAGGCGTTTGAGTCGCAACTCAGACCCAACCTACGAAGCATCTCAATGACATGCACAGCGGCACTTGCATCACCAAAGTGAAGGCAGCAGGTCCTCACTGGGCAATGGCATTTTTCTGGTCGGCGGATAGTCAAAGGTATGAACGTAATCTTGAGATCATGACGACCCTTTTCCTAGCCATATCACGCCCAATTGAACCATGAACCCCAGACAATTGTCTTCGTGAATCCTTTTATTCGCGATTGCATCTATAGCACAACCACTTGCAACGCAACTTCCGGTGCCCGACCCGTCAGGGGAAACATCCCATTTCCTCTGATGCTTATCACGCCAAAAAAATGCCAGAAGAGAGGAGTCCCAATTTAGAACTTGCTGAACTTCTTAACAGCCTTGCCAGTTCGGGGCAGCACACGCAGGACGTTGAATCGGACCTTGTCAACATGTTAGCACTCGGGTTTGTTTTATTTCGCAGTAGTTGTCGGGGGTCGTCGAAACGTACAGTCTTGCTGAGGGGCCGGCACTGGCCAACGGTGACCTGGTCACCCTCCTCGACACGGAAAGCGGGGGAGACGTGGGCGGCAACGTTCTTGTGTCGCTTCTCGTAACGGGAGTACTTGGGGATGTAGTGGAGGTACTCTCTTCGGATAATGATGGTTCGGTGCATCTTGGTGGAGACGACGGTGCCGGTCAGGATACGGCCACGGATGGAGACGAGACCGGTGAAGGGGCACTTCTTGTCTGTAGGGCCCAAAATGTTAGCCATGCACTCCGTCTTGGATGTCTCCTGCGCTCCGCGTTGCTCTCCAAGCACGCCTCCTTGTCCTTCGGTTCTCGCCGAGTCTCCCCCCCATGCGCGCTCGTCGCTTCATGTCCTCTTCTTCGTCCTCGTTCCCTTCTGCTGAGTCTTCCAAGATTTCGCCATGTCGCACGTACCGATGTAGCTGCCCTCAATGGCGGTCTTGGGGGTTCGGAAACCCAGGCCGACGTCCTTGTACCATCGTCGGCCACCCTTGCCCGGTCGGGTGCTCTTGGTTCGGGTCTTCGAGTTCTGGAAGATGTGAGGCTGCTTCTGGAAAGCACGCTCCGACTGGACGGTCAACTCGGTCGCCCTGATGTAGAAATTAGCGACGCGTTCGTTCGAGATATCGTATATCGATCGTTGCTCAAGTGTAGACTGACATCTTGAATTATCCTTCTCGGGCAGGTACCGTAACGAGAGGGTGTCGTTGGTTGAGCTGGGTGAGGCGAGGTTGAGAGTGGCTGCAACAGAGGGCAGTTTTCGCGGATGGAGAAGTAGGGCAAATCGCACACCAAATTTTACGTGCACTTCGGTCTTAGGGCTTGCAAAATTTCTGGATGAGCTGGGTAGCCGAGCGCCTGGGGGCACGTGATCTCGTGGTGGGGCTCCCTGTGGCTGGTTCATGCGACTCACGTGAGCTGGCATGGAGCAATCTTGATCGCTGTCTTGGTGGGGAGCGATAGGCTTGGCAAAGTGGATCGTCTCCCTTGTTGCTGGCGGCCGAAAGTAAACAAACACGGTCAAGTCGCGATAGACAGCCCACTACCACTTTATCGCTGTCGCGTTCCTCGTTGGAGTTGGCTTCGCTTTTGCTTCAAAAGAAGACCCAACAACACCACCAACAATGGCGCCTTCAGCTGATGCTACTGTGCCCGTGACGCGACGGACGCGCAGGTCTATCGGCGCGCATACCGAAGTTCACAAGTCAATGGAAAAGGAGAATGCGACTGTCGACGTCGGCAGCTCGTTGGCAGCGAGTCGCAAGAAGTCGAGGAGCAAGAGCCTTGGTCCTGGTGGCTTGGACGCCCTCAAGAAGGCAAACGGTAACAGGCGCGCGGTAAGATCGTCGTCTACTCAGTATCTCGTGCAGCTCTCTAATTACCACAGTCTCTTGCAGCTCCGTCGAGGGCCCCACGCTCAATCCTCAAGCCGACTATTCCCCCGCTCCCCGAAATCCCACCCTTGAAAGCCAAGGAACCCGATTTGATCGACTTTGGCGAACCTACACAAGAATCCCTAGATGCGACCCGGAATAGTACGGAATCCAATGGCTCCAAGATCGCCGTCAAGACTGAGGAGGAGCAACAAGCCGCAGCCAGAGAACGAGAGGAACGGGAGCGCCGAGATGCCCGTCGTAAATCTCTTGCCAACCGGCGGGTATCTTTCGCCGCCGAAGCAACTCTTCATACCTTCCACGAGGTTGAGTACATGCAAGACTCGACAACCTCCACAGACTCGACAACCTCCACAGACTCGACCAGGAGGAATTCTGCCTTTTCAAATAGCGCCGGCACGCAGCACGGAGGTTTAGACAGCACAGCCGGCGACGCAGAGCAGAAGAAGCACCGAAGAAGCTCTGGGCTTCCACCTGTCAACTTTCATAATCCCGAAGATGACACCGCGACATCGACAGTCTATAGTTCAGACTCTGAGCCTGCGGATGCAGTTGAGGAAGTTGCCGATGTGGAGGATGATGGGGAAGATGACGGCTCAAGCAGCGAGTCTGACGATGGGACTATGATGAGCATCGATGAAGTGACGGGAACAACTGCTGCATCATATCGATCAGTTGACTCGGATGGAGAATCATCCACCTTGGACGAGGCCCTCAGACTTGCTGCACAAAGAGCCGGTACCCAGCGTCTCGACGACGACGATAGTGGAGACGAACTCGACGATGGGGAGGAGTTTATTCCTTCTTTCGGATGGGGAAAGGAAGCAAATAAGCAGAATATTGCTGCCCAAGATCAAGAAAACCTCCCGCCTCAAACTCAAAAGGCCCAGCCAAGCCAAGCCGATGAAGACAGCACGGAAACGGGTATGGACATGGACATGGACATGGATATGGATATGACGCGAGCAGTTGGGGGTATCATAAAGTCTTCAGCTGCACAACCACCTGATCCGCAGGAGGACATGTCCATGGACGTCACCCGCGTATTTGGTGGTATCGTGAATCAAAACCAAGCACCAAAGGTCGGCCCCTCACCGGACGACGAAGATGAGGAGGACGATGCTCCCATGGAAGAGGCTACCATGGAACTCACTACCGCAATCGGAGGCATCCGTCGTTCTGCACCCGCAGACGACGGTGAGTCGGATGACAACGAGGACATGTCAATGGAGCTGACCACTGTCATGGGTGGAGTACTCTCGCAAAAGAAGAGAAAGAGTATGGCTGCTACCCGGAGAAGGACGGTCAATCAAGCAGAGGACGAGGATGACGATGCTCCAATGGACATGACCATTGGGGTGGGCCAAATTCTGTCTCGGCCTGCGGATGATGATGGTGACGATAACGGAGATGATTATGATGCTGATGCCACGATGGGTATGGACATGACGACTGCTATCGGTGGGATTCTCAACGCGGCGAGCAACTCTCGGAGCCTGGGCAAGCGAATTATGGAGGAGGAGGCTGATGCAGCAGAGAATCCTGATGAGGCGCTTCAAGCTGCCATCAGCAAGAGTACGCCCGAGGAGCGATCGCAAGCTCAACCAGTCAACCATACGCCGACCGAGACTCCTAGTCCCGGACTCTCCCCCCTGAAAGAGAGGACCCTACGGCACAGCGTTGGACCCCAAAGTTCAACACCTAAAACCGCCTCCAAAACAACCACAACACCATCCCCTGCAAAGGCCTCAACAACGCCGCAATCGTTGACTAAAACTAGGACGCCAACATCCGCCAAACCAGCCACACCTAAGAACGACTCCGGATCCTCAGCCAAGACAACCCCTCGAGCTTCATCACGCAAGTCAAGATCTGTCTCTCCGAAACGACCAGCTGCCAGGGCCAGCTCCAGGACACCCTCTCCAGTCAAGTCTACCCCCAAGACGGGAATTTTCCGCAATAATTCTAGGACTGGCAACAGAACCCCAACGGTCGTGTTGACACCCCAGCAGCGACGGTTGTCAGGGGTTGGCGCTGACAGGCCTGGCCTTGGGTCGCCACAGGTTGCTGCCGTTTTCGACCGTCGCGGCTCCATCGGCGATATGGCTAGCGAGTTTGTACCGGGAAAGCGTGGCGTTGCATTCGAAGATCCAAAGGATCTGGCGGATGAAGTGGACAAAGAAGCCCAGGAAGAGGAAGACAAGGAGAACCGCAGAAAGATCCTGGAACGGGAAGCCGATGGCGCCGAAGCCACCCTCAACCTCCGAGAGATGATTGATAGCCTGAGCCCCAAGCGAAATCCCTTGAGGGGTCGCAAGAGTCTCCACGTAGGGAGTGCTAAAGGCCTCCTTGGAAAGCGACCCAGCGAGCTGGATGAGGACGAGGAAGCCGAGGAGAACGACGGCGTCAAGAGGCTGAAAGGCCATCAAGGCAGCCCAGTCAAGAATGTCAGACTCCAGCAGCCCCCGTCAAAGGCCGAGACGACGGGAAAGCTCACACTGTCATTCCGCAAGAGCTTGCAACCCAGCAGCGCCACGCCGACGCTGTCATCGCCCGAGAGACAGGAGCCGGCAACGACCCCGAGACACCAGGGTCGTTTTAAAGATGTCCAAGACGATCAAACGGGCCATTCGGTGAACTTCAACGGGCCACCAGTGGGAGATGCCGCTCAGCTTGAGGATGAGGCCGATGAAGAACGGATCCATCTTCAAGACTTCCTCAACATGACGTCTATCCGCTTTATGGAACTGACAACTACCAAACGCCGCCACACGACGGCTCCTGGGACCCTTGAAAATGGTTTCCTTGAGGAAGGCGAGGAGAATCTGTCCCTCGAGCGCTGCGTTGTTGCCGGTGCCTGTACTGTTCCGATGCTCGAGCTGTACCAGCACTCGTGCCGTGAGCTCAAGAAGTACATTTCTGAAGGGCGACGCATCGTTAAAGAGATTGAAACCGACACTTTTGAGGAGAACCCGCCCCTCTTCAGAGAGTATATGGCGGCCACGCCGGAGATCAAGACCCTGATGGATAAGCAGTTTATGAACGTCAAGAACCACGCTCGGCTTCTGAGCAAAGCGATGTGGTACGAGTGGCGAATGAAGTTGCAAGAAGGATTGAAAGAGGGTCTTCTCAAGATTGACGACGGCATGGCGGCAGACAAAGAGTCGCTGAACGAACAGAGGAGACTCCTCGACTCTATCCTACCCGTCGTCATGACTCGCTACAGTTCTCTTCTGGAGGAGAGCGGCAACCTTGAAGAGGTCGCCCGAGAGCTCGCTGACTGCGATCCTTCTGAACTGGAGGCTGCCCGCGACGAACTGTTCTCTCTCGATCAAGATATCGAGCAAAAGAAGAAGCGCATCGCCGAGCTCCGGGAGCAATTCCAGGCTTCGGAAGTCGAAGTTGAAGATCTAACAGCTCAGAAACAGAAATGTATGGAGGACATTAAGGAGTCTGAGAAGATTAGAGAAGAGTGTCGTGGCTGGACAAGCACCGAGGTTAACAGTCTCAAAGGTATGTTCCTATGCCCTTTGTTGTTTTGGCCATGACTAACTCCGTCGTTAGCCCGCGTCGATGCTATCGAGAAGGAGCACGGTTGGGCAGTGACTGGAATCTCCGGCACGGTCCTGTCCATGGCATACAGGCGCGAGATTGAGCTTGTCTTCGACATTGCTTCATTCCAGACTCATCGATCCAACTCGACAATCGATCTCTGGTACATCGCCGATACCCGGGAGCGTGACGCGCTTCCGAAGACGGCTGAGAAGGAGTTCTTCTTGCAGTGTATCCGGGACCACGTTCGAGGTCTTACCCAGAGCCGGACCGAGGTTTCTCACCTCCTGGAGACCGTACGACTTGCTTGGGACAAGGCAAACCTGGTCTCATCGCAAGTCAGCCGCCTCAATGCTACATTCCCTACGACGGTTGAAAAGACATCCGACTCGAGCGTAGCGATCGCGACTTCTCTTCTGCTGGTGCCTCTGGAAACCCGGGTTGAGGCCAAGCTGAACCTTGACGGCCAGAGCGGGCCCGACGGTCTCGATGTGACCATTGCACCCGAGGCTCAGGTGGTTTACGGTGAACACTTCAATGTGTCCAAGGTGGGCGAGTTTCTCGCGACAAGAGTCGGCAAGGCTGTGGGTGCCGGAGAAGAGGCGTGGAGCGACATCATGGTCGAGTTGCACGGGAGATTGATTGCCAGGGGCAGGAAGCAGCAAAGCTGAGGCAGCGTCAGCAGGATAATGAATGAGTGACGATGGGACTGGGAGCGCATATGACGCAAGGTCTTGGCGTTGTTTGGATCATAGATACCTAGGTTTGCGTTTGGCTTTGATGATATATACTTGGGGCAGCGTTTTGATGCGCCAACGAAGACTTTCTTGGTTACACCTGTTGATGTCCGTGCCGTGACTCAAAAATATCCTTTGTCCTTGATATTGATATTTTTTATTGTGAATGACCGAACACACTGATACTACAATGACTTGTTTGCCCAGGGGCTTCTTTCTACCTTTGTTCATAAGGAAAAATGACCCGAATCACGAAGACCTCAGCCGCGCCACTTGATAGGTGTCAACTGGGGTATCATATTTCCTGACACTGGCCGTTAGTGATGATGACACTGATGAATATGCTGGCACTGATGAAGAGGCCGTCGGCCCGTTTGAGTCGGTAATGAGTGTTCTCAGGCGTGTACCAAGGGCGTTTGTCTTCTTCGCATTCACTGGCCTCCCATTCTTGATTCATGACAAGCACTCTGGACTGAACAACAGAACACTCGAAAATAAAGACCTTTTGCTTCCACTTCACTTCTTCCTTCGACGATAACAGCGGCCGTGAAACACTTAAAACCTTCAGCTTTCCCGCATCTTCGAGTGAGTTTCGCTAGCATTAACTTGATTTCTTTCTATATATACGCAGCTACACATCTTCGCTTCTATATATTATTTCAGCAACATACTGACTTTTATTTCCATCAGCTTCGAAGCTATAACAAACTCCCTTTTTTTTCACCCTCCTAACAATCTCTACACGCTCAACCCGTATCGACACCCCTCCTGAGAGTTCTTCAACATGGGGATCTGGCTCCCTTTGAAGGAAGGCTGCGAATGGGATTCCCTATTCAACATGCACAGGTGCTTCGACGAAGACTACAACAACTTCTTCCTTGCCATGATCAGGCTCGTCTTCAAGCTCGCCTACTGGATCTACCAGAAAGCCCCGTCTCTCTTCAAGTTCCTGGCCTGCCTCTACCTCTTTCGAGGAGGAGACAAGCTCCCGTCGGGAACTGCCATGCTCCTGGGAATTCTGGCGGGCGTGCTCGTCCTGTTCCTGGCCGGGAGCGAAGACGACTGGTTTGGAGGAGGGAGACGATTCATCCTGGACTGTTACTGGCACGCTTGTCTCGTCCTGCTTATCCTGGCCGTGATCCTTGCGATCCTCCATATTTCGAGAATCGCCCGGCAAGCAACCGTTTTCCTGCGAGACTATGTCTACGAAAACTTGGACGTCGAGATTTTGTTCCCGGAGACGCAGGCGGGAATGCCTGGCGAAACTCCTCTGGACACCCCCGGTGAAGTCATCATGAGGCGGCTTCTCAGGGAAGAGGTGGAGCTCCAGCGTCGAAAGGAGGATGAGCAATTCCAAAGAGAGTACAATCGACGGTACCTCGGGGACGAAGAGCCTAAACGGATTCTGAGGGCACAGCACGAGATACGGCTTCAAAGGCGAAAAGAAGAAGACCGACAGGCCCGGGAGCCTGAAGGTAAAGCCAAGCCAAAGGAGTCTGAGCAATCCGTTGACCCAGACAAGTCCACCTTTTACAAATTTCTCGGACGAAAGGCTGCCAACCGTCGCAGCCTCCCCTACAGTGCCCGGAACTCGTCACACAACACTCCCGTCTCTGACGAGCCCAAGTGGGTAGACATCACGCACCGAGCGCCCAGGACGAAGGGCCCAAAGATCACCTGCTGGTATGAACGCGGCACTCAGACGGAGCCGGATGCGCTGAATAGGGATCGGAAGATCGTGCCTCTAGGGGTCTCTCAGGGAACGCAGACGTCGCCACTTCTCTTCAACCAGCAACAGGCTTCAGACATCAGACCGGTGCGGAGTGCTCCCAGGCTGGGTTTTGCCAAGAGGCCACCGGTGACCCGAGGAGTCGAGTCAGACGACAAGAATCCCAACGCAACCTCTGCCAGGCAGCAGCCAAAGGCCCCAGAAACTGTCCAGAAGAGAAGAGACACCCCTGGGTCAGCTCGCCCTGTCAATCCTGCCCCGCGGACCCAGACAGAGATTCCCCAAGTCAAGAAGGATGGCAACATCACCAAGTCAACTCTTCCCGAGCAAAAGGCCCAAGTTCCCAAGGGCGAAACACCCAAAGCCAACCGCGAGAGGAGACTGACCCTTCCAAAGGCGAGTCCCCTACGCAATGCTGTCTCGGCGTCCGAGTTAGCCACTCCAGAAGGCAGTGTCAGGAAGAGTCATATTACCCCTGAAACACGCACTTCTGGCAACCCCCCCTCGACTGCACCAGTCAAGAATGAACCGGCATCTAAGGAATCCCAGAAATCATCGGCTGGGTTCGTCATCTCGTCGCCGCCCCCTGAGCCAGCTCCAGCTCACGCTGCCCTCTCGACCACCCCCAAGTCCGAAGAAGCGGCCAAGGAATCTCCATCTAAGAGGATTGATGACTCCATTAGTGAACCTGTGCGTCAGTCCGCAGTCTCTAAGCCCGCATATGAGCTACCAATCCCTAATCGGAGGTCCCGTTGGCCCCGAGGTGCTGTCGCCAGCCAAGGGGCACGGGTTCGAAAGATGAGGCCACTCCCACCTCTACGTTCTCATCCTGATCGTTTGACACGAAACACCCGACAGGCTCTCATCGACTGGGATTCGCAGAACAGCAAGGAAACTTCGCCGAAAGCCCAGGAATCAGAACTGGCTCCAGCGCAGCATCAACCGCAGAACGAAGAACCCCAAGTCATCGAAGATGGGTCACCCGTTCATGAGCAGCAGGACCAATGGCCTCAAGTGCTGGGAGAGGAGTTTTTCGGCCTTGAACAGATGGCTGTCGACGACAAGACACCCGCTCAAGTTGCCGCCTTCGACTCAACCCCTGACAATCTCGGAACCTTTGAGGGCTATGCGGACCACAATGTCAGCCTCCCAGCCTGGAATGAAGACGACTTCAGCACTTCCCATCCCGTGCCTCAGAATGAAGCTTTGACCTCGCAGCTGCTGACAGACCATGAACATCTCGATGACCATGATGATATGGACATAGACGACGAGGACCCCCTGGATTTGCTTGATAGCGTGTTGGGCGACAATTCAAAGTACGGCGGTGAAGTGTCTTCCGAGATCACCAGTCGAATCGAAGAACTCTGTAGCAGTATGAGATCAGTTCAGCTGGACGATACGCAGAAAAGCCTGGTTGCTGGACAGGACATGGACTGGCAAGAAGAGCAAGTGGTGGTGACCGCAGAATCCCGGGAAGCCAACAGGGGAGATGATGGTGTTCAGGAAAGCCAACACCTCGCACCCGGCACCTCTGCCCCCACGCAGCAGGCCACAATCATAAGACCTCTCGAACAATATGGTATGGATCTGACATCAAGATTGAGGCAGGCCACGGCACAGCAAGAGGAGCAAAATGCATCCACTTCTGCCCAGGGAACGTCCGAGGTGACTGTCTTCCAACCTGCTATACCAGTACCAGCACCTGTACCTCAATCCCTGGCCCCTATCCAAGATACTCAGGCACAGAGAGGCATGGAAGGAGAGTCCGCAGATGAGCCGACAGAGACACCAGCGCTGAACCTACCATACTTTAGCTTCGATATCCCACCCCCCTCGCAGGCCACTGAGCAGGCCCCAGCTCCAAGGTCGACGTTGTTCGAGTCCACACCCGGCGGCCAGTCGACTGTAGATGAAGAGGATGATTCCTCTCAGCTCGAGAGGGACCTGACTGCGGCATTTGAAGACGCGAGTATTGAAGACGATAGCGACGCCAACACCTTCATTCCAGATACAGAGTTCCAGCACCCTGAAGCCTCGCACCACCACTTGGCGTCGACACCATCTGCCAGCGATGATGAAACCATCCCCATTGACCCGGCGCTTCTGCCCAGCACTCAGGCTGCTACTACCGCCCCCCCAAATCTGCCAGCCCCCTCCATGCCAATGAGTGTTGCCGCACAAGCACCCGAAGAGCCACAGGAAGCCAGCCAAGAGGCTATGTCTAGGCGACGGGTCCTGAAGCCCAAGACGCGAAAGACCAACACCCCGACCACCCCTTCCGTCGAAGTAGAGAAGCAGTTGACGCAGGCAGAAAGCCAGGGGTCGGGGTAGCAGCCTGCTTCTGGGGAGGGAGAGCAGAGTGAGGATCCAGCGCAGTGGGGCACGGAAGCTTGGAACATCCTTCATCTAGCTGAGATTGTGGGCATTCCCCATGCCGGTCCCAGCCAGCTCCGAGAGACTGCTGCCGCGGACACGCCAGGCTTTGGCGAGCAATCGATGGCCGGCCAAGGAGAAGCTCTACCCGAAGAGAACCAAAATCCGTCTTCGCCATCTGGGGTAACAGAATCCACCCAAACACCACAAGTACATGCCACGGCCGGGCCCCCTCGTGACTGCGAGAAAGAATCGACGAGAGCCCCCCGCCAGACTTTACCTTCTTCTGACCATGTTTCGACTGTCCAGATGGGTGGATTGATCCTCCCGGGAGGCAACCAGATCACCGCCTCGCCGACCGAGATTACAGCTGAGCCTCACACGCCCGGCGCCGAACGCGTGCCCACTCCGAGTGACGAGGATTCTAAAAATCCCAAGCCGCTCGAGGACCCGAAAAAGCTACTGAGGCAGATTCAGAAAAGGAGGAAACAGGCACCACAGCTATTCATAACACCCAAGCGAGGAACGCCTGCATCCCCGACCGTCCGGGATAACGACCTTCCTGAGAAGCCAAAGACACCGTTGAAGCCTGGCGATGAGTCGCCAAGGCTGATGTACAGTCCTGGCTGGAACACTGGGGGCCTCAAGATCGTATCGCCGGCTTCGAAACCGGACCATATCAAGGAGCAGGAAGAGAAAGATAAGCCGTGAGGACGGCAAATACTGGAGTTTGGGAAAGGAGGCCACCTGGCTGGGCCGGGATATCGAAAGGATATGGTCTCGAATTAGGCTTGAAGATCAGCCGTGTACGCGAGCATGTGGGGATCCAATCAGGGTTTCTCAGAGAGTTTTGGGTTTGTTTTTATCTTGATTTGTAAATGGAGTTGGAAATGCTTTATGCCGACTTGGCCTGTATAGATTTGCGGTCAAATGTTTGACCTAGGGCGTTTATATGCTCATCTATTTTTGACCTTCATCCAACCACTCGAGCCACGACGAGGAGAGTTCTTGTCCTCGGCGGGTTTGTCCTCGTTGGACTGTTTCCCGCCATCAGGCCCCTCTTCCTCAACCTTCCACGCGTCATCGTCCAACACCTCCCAGTCAGGTGCCGGTGCCTCGCTGAGCAGCTTCTTCTTGAGCTTGTCCGCCAATTTGATTGGGCTGGGCAACTTGAAGCTCTTGGCGAACTCGGTACCCTCGGCGCCGCCGAGGAAATGATATGTTGTTCCGTGAGAAAACCGCCCCATCTGGCTCGTCGGGCCATCAGTGTCTTCGTTGGCCGTGTCCGGCTCCTTTGCCGCAGAAGGTGCTGGAAACAAGGTCCCGTTCGTCTGCTGATTTATGAGCAGATTATACAAGTTACGACCCATGTTGCAGATGTCCTCAAAGGAATTTTTCTCGTTGATGGACACTCCTTGAGTGCTGCAGACCCAGGCAATGTCGTAGGCAAGGAGTGTGACACCCTCGACGAAATAGGAGAATGTCGCTGGATCCTCTTTGGCGAGTTGCGGCAGGGGCTTATCGATGAAAAGAGGTCTTGGGCGCGGAACATGGTGAGAGTCTGGGTCTCCAGGGTTTGAGATAGGAGTGGCCACTCCTGTCTGGCTGGGGAAGACCGGATCTCCATTCCTATAGGAGCCGGTCAGGTTGAAGATGGTTGACCGAGGATAATCGCGATGAGGAAGGGTGATTGAAGCAGGTAGGCGAATGGCGAGGTAGTGAGAGGCTAGCATCAGAATGTGACAAATCTGGCCGAGTGAAGTCGAGATGAGTTCAGGCGAGGATGCTGAGAGGGCGTCAACATGGCTCTGGGTCAAGGCATATGGGGAGGACTCACAATTCATGCTAGTTAGATCGACCACCGGGATTCCTCCGAGATGGTACTCATATCGTGCTGGGGATCCCGTCTTGATACGCCGGAGCCCATAGAGCCTGGCAGCCTCCATGCACAGAAACGACCGCGTGCGGGCCATGTCATCGGCTACCCGAGACCAGCGATACTTGGCCATGCTGGTCACCTTTTCAACTTTTCGTTGGTGCTTTGCCCTGTGCTCTGCCAAGCCATCAGACACAGCGGCGATATCGGACCTGCGACGGGAGATTGCAGCTTTTCTGGCCTGGATTTCCTCTCTGGCGGCCTTGATGTCGTTCCTGAGCTTATCGGCGGCGGCAAGGATCTGGGTTGTCCTGGCCTCGGCCATTCTTTGCTGCGCCTGCATCGAGTCCTTGCGATCCTTTGTCGAGGTGGTGGTTTCTGCTAGGAGCGCACCTATCTCGTTCTGAAGGCCCTCATTCTCAATAAGAAGCTGCACATTCTTCAGACGGCCTTCGAAGATGCAGTTCCTGGCATCAACGGTGCACAGAAACGGCAATCGCTTGGGGTCATGGCCGCGGTGGCAGATATCACAGTCCATCGTGGGCTATTGTCTTTGCCACCTGAACTCGGGGGTTGTCGCAATCTCTTCGACTTTAAGATACGAGGAAGGACTACGTTAAGTCTTCCGGTAGTGGACAGAGGAGGCGAAGCGCATATTTATATGCGGCGACCTTGAGTGAATCAAAGGCTAATGGCAGATGACTGCTGGCTTCGAGGTTGGAGTCGAGTCACGAGGTCCCGACGACGAGGCGAGCGAGATGTGGCGCACCAGACGCAAGCCACACAGGCAGCGAACTGCGCACAACAGATGTGGCGTTATTAGCGGGCAGGTACCTTGCAGCTAATGTGACGCGCATTTCCAGCAACCAGGCAGTCTTGAATTCTCCTTCGTTGGTAGATGCCTACCCATTCACTGCGCCATCGCAACATTTCACTCGCCAAGAACAGATCCTCTGTTACGAGAGAGGTTGAATTTTCGGGATTGAGTCATACAGTGAAACTCTGTCGAACGTGGCATCAGATACTCGATTTCCTTGAGCACTCACCTGCTCCTCGCAAGCATCGCACGTCCCCCATATTATATGCAGCCCCCGTTGCTTGGCCGACAACCTTGACCCTTGGACACGACGCAAACTACATTCAGTACAACATGACTTCATCACCGCCACTACAAAAGGACGAGAATCATCCAGCCGAGGCCGAAATAGAGCCTCTGAGCGGGCAAGACGCTGCCATGTCTAATCCGCAGAAGCGCCCTTACGCGAAGAGCAAAACCCCGGAGCCTCGCGCAGAGCAGCTTGCCTCCGGCTCTGACCCGCCCGATACCCCAGGCACTCTCGAGCACTTCGACTGGGACCAATTTGAGGCGCGTTATGAGACCGCCTTACGCGATGCCGACGAACACGAGCGCGAAGTCTTGAAAGAGGCCGAGGCTCTCTCCAAGGTGAGCCGATCAATTTTTTTTTTTTTTTGCATGCAGGCAACGAACACGACCTAACTAGCAAAAGTACTTCAAGGTTTGGGCATCCGCGGCGTCGGCTCACGATGATGAGCGGGCGGCGAAGCGCCTGCAGACTCGAAGACGCTACGTGAACCTCGCAGAAGACAGAATGGAGCGGAAGCAGGAGCACTGTGAGCCCGACCCCTTTGGTCTGATAGAGAATTCTCGGAGATACTGACCATAGGTTCAGATGACCAAGTTGTGAGAGCCTTTGAGAGTGCGCTGGCTCTGCTCAGATCCCAGTAACCTCTGCGCTCTGCGGGAAGCTTCTTTGAGTTCGTGGGAAACTACACGCGAAGGCAACCGTGGCCTCAGAGGAATGAAACTTTTTGTTTGCACATCTCTCATGCATCGGGCTTGACTCTGCGGCCTTCCAGCATGGTCTTCGAGGCAGAGGGTTTATGCGTTGTCACTGGCAGGCTCGGCACGTGACGTGATTCCCGACCTGGACGCGTCTTTCGCCAACCTCGTTAAATCGCGAACCTCGAACCATCGCGTCGGCTCAAACCAAAGATATGCCCCAACCAAATGATGTGGGAGTAGATGGCAAGTATGGTGTACCGAGTGTATCGAAAGTTCGTCTCCAACTCTTCAACTGATGAAACTTTACTGATGGAGCCAGGATGACTTGTTCGCCTTCCATGAGGCGCATTTCTCAGAGTCTGCTGTTGCGTCGTTTGGGGCCACATTTATGAACCCGTCTAATCAACAGCATGCCCATGACGATGCTTGGGAAGAGGAGGACGATGGCCTGGGCTACTATGAAGATGGCATGAAACGCACCTTGACGGATGAGCAAATCGAGATCTTTCGTCACTCAGAGCTTGAGGCACTCCGCAGAGAGCAGGAGAAGAAGCTTAGCGCAAAGACAGCAACATCTTCTGACGAGGCGATGGATTTGAGCGACGGCAGCCCCGCTCCAGCACAGGCCGAAACTCCGTCTTCTGCACTGCCAGCATCCTCCCAGAGCAATAAGAAGCGAAAGAAGAAGAAAGGTTCCAAACGCCCACGACCTGAACCGAAGCCGGACCTGCGAAAACGTACCTGGGATGTCGTCGACAAGGGACTGGATTCCCTGGATTACGACTGAGAGGTACTGAACAGACATCGGCAGTGTCGGATGCCAAACCAGCCACCCTCGAGAACACGGCCGATTATGCCGAAGGGGGTCTCAAGTAATCTTATGACACGGACGCGCGCCCATTGAACAGGTAAGCTCGATTTGATCTTTTATTCTCCCTGCCTCATCATGATGAAAACCCTTGTATCGTCATCCTTAGTCGGATCAGGGCTGGAGATGGAAGAAGTATCGGCTTCGGCTGATGCTGACATCTTTGCAGCGCTGAAATGTCGAGAAACTAATCTTCTCTCTGAAAATCATGAGGCCTTTGTTATAATCGTTGTCATGCGTCCTTGATTCACGCTGCTGACCAGGATCGTTTGCTAGCCGGAGGTCAGCATGTCACATGCCCACCGTGATAGAGAGGATGACAGCGCAGCAAGCACTAGCAGGAGTATGACCTCATAAGATAGGGCTTGCTTCTCGGATTGATTCCATGTTTGCAGGTCAAAGGGACGGACTGCTGGGCTGGGCACGAGGATTGATTGACTGTACAATAGAGTCGCAACGATGACGATGTGCTACTCTGCCACTGGACCATTCTTCTTGGGTAAATTGAGCTTTAATCGGGAATGGAGCATGTCCGCGACTATTCATTTCGATTATCTATGTGAATTGAATGGCGAAGCGGCACCCCGATCAAGTCGGTAGGACTCGAGTGCTCTCAACTTCGCAGTGTTGAAATGTTAACAGAAGGGGAGGTAAATGATAATACAGCTATTATTATAAGTTAGAAGCCGTCGCCCAGACAGATCCTTGGAGCAATTTGCCTGGATTCCAACCGTCCATCCTGCACCAGGTACCCAGATTCATCTCGACAGGAGTGATTGAATTCCTCAGCCTTCCATGTTTAGCTGAACGCAAGCAGGAATGCACGGCCCTCTTCAGGTGCTCGTGCCACCCCAATGGCTTATCGCGGAGCGGCCGATAAGCACTGCAGCCAATCAGAAGCAAGCCCGCCCGCCAAGAACGGGGCCGCCCTTGGGCTGGACTCGCAAGGACTCACTGGGGGGAACATCCCACCTGGATTTTGCAAACCCTCCTCCAGCCTCTCGCTTCACCCAAATTGTTAAGGTGAATAGGCAAGGCCGAGGCTCTCCTCACTCTGCCTTTCTCCCCCCCATCGCTCTATTTCTCCCGTCGCTGACTTTTCGCGCCCATTGCCTTTTCTCCTGCATCTTGAAATCCCCATCGATCTCTAGCCGAGCCTGCGTCGTCGCCTCCTCGCGACGCTTCTCTCTGCCCACCATGGCGCGCGTTTACGCCGATGTCAACCAGAACATGCCCCGCAGTTACTGGGACTACGACAGCGTCAACATCAGTATGCCCATCATCACCCTGTGGCGCCCGCCTTGGCAGACACCGCTGACCGCTCTCGCAGGCTGGGGAGTTTTGGAGAACTACGAGGTCGTCCGCAAGATTGGTATGTGCTTCGTCATTGGCGTCCGTCCTTGAGTCATTAACCCTTGTCCTCGTGTGCGTAACCAGGCCGTGGAAAGTACTCCGAGGTGTTTGAGGGCATCAATGTGGTTAACTACCAGAAATGCGTCGTCAAGGTCCTAAAGCCTGTCAAGAAGAAGAAGATTAAGCGTGAGATCAAGATTCTTCAGAACTTGGCTGGTGGACCCAACGTGGTGGCTCTGCTCGATGTAGTCAGGGATTCACAGGTTGGTGCACTTCAGCAGAGCCGGCTATTCCTTAGAAGACTACTAACCAATATCCCCCGCCCCCCAATCTAGAGCAAGACGCCGTCCCTCATCTTCGAGCACGTCAATAACACCGACTTCCGGAGCCTCTACCCCAAGTTCAACGACATCGATGTCCGGTTCTACATCTTTGAGCTCCTCAAAGCTCTCGACTTCTGCCACAGCAAGGGAATCATGCACCGAGACGTGAAGCCTCACAACGTTATGATCGATCACGAGAACCGAAAAGTTGGTCCCGCCCCCGCCATATCACCCCCTCCACATCGGCAGTTGTGGTCTGCGAAATCTGATGCTAACATATCTTCCAGTTGCGTCTCATCGATTGGGGTCTGGCGGAATTCTACCACCCTGGCACCGAATACAACGTCCGTGTGGCTTCCCGGTACTTCAAGGGTCCTGAGCTGCTGGTCGATTTCCAGGAGTACGATTACAGCCTCGACATGTGGAGTCTCGGCGCCATGTTCGCCTCCATGATCTTCCGCAAGGAGCCCTTCTTCCACGGCAACAGCAACTCGGATCAGCTCGTCAAGATCGCCAAGGTTCTTGGCACCGACGACCTCTTCGACTACATCGACAAGTATGAGATCGAACTCGACGCTCAGTACGACGATATCCTCGGACGATTCCAGAAGAAGCCCTGGCACAGCTTTGTCACTTCCGAGAACCAGCGCTTCGTCTCCAACGAGGCCATCGACTTCCTTGACCAGCTGCTGCGATATGACCACCAGGTACACACACACCCCAACTCTTCCCCCTTCCTGCCGGGCCACACCATCTAATCGTTGCATAGGAACGCCTGACCGCTAAGGAGGCTCAGGCTCACCCTTACTTCAACCCCGTCCGTGACCCCGAGGTTTTTAAGCAGAACCTGGCGGCTGCCAACGGCACTGCCAACAAGCCTTGAGAGCCCCCCCTGTGGATCTCTGCTCCCCGATACATCACCCGCGGTTTTCAACCATGCGGCATCACCTCACCCATGATACCCCCGGACCGGCGGTTTTTAACCCATGCCGGCCTTTCATCCCTGATAGGATACCCCATGTTAGGAAAACGAACTTCTCAGTTATCCTTCCGTCCTATCCTTCCGTGACACTGTGTGTGGGTAATTTTAGGGCCGGGGCCTGGGGATCCACGAGGCCTTGGACAACGTGATGATATTCTCAGTTTGAACGTGACAATGAATCGACTTGGCGCGAGGGGACTTGATTACATCCTAATTCCCTCAGGCTGAGGAACTTTTCGGATCGGGGCGACTTTCGGCGAGGGGCGTGGACAAGACAATGAGGCTTCGGCGTTCCAGGACCTGGGAATCATAGCACATTTTTGGGATGGAGGGCAGGCCGGTGCATATCAATTACCGACATACACCCCTTTTCTAGTCTCGACTTGGAATTTTTGTTTATTTTTCGGCCAAATATTTTCGAGATAGCGTTGTAAACCAGCCCAAGATTTGAAAACGCTTCAACTGTTCGATTTGCGCTCATCATTTTCTGGAGCTACTTGCCCCCCTATTTGCCAAATGTTTCCGTCTGCTTCAAGTCCATCGTCTGTAGTCCCTCCCCTTCATAAGCAAGTAAAGCAAAAATCTCGTCCACATTGATATCCATCCACGCCGCACGTCCGCACCGTGCCGCCAGGTGTCTTGACCGTGTTGCCCGGGCTTGACGGATCAACGCCGCGTCTCCTACTCGGAGTGCGGGCAACCTCCGTCGTCAGGGCAGTCGACTGCCAGAGCTTGTGTGTCGCGGAGCGGCGGTTCGTCTTTCGAGATGTTGATTTGATGTTACGGGTAAGCTCGTCGCGAGAACGGTCAGAATCAGATTCCGAGTCTGATACAAAGGAGAGAAGAGAGCGGCGCGAGGAGGGAGCGTGGGCGGTGCGAATGGAGGAATGGCGAGGGGTCTGGGGTCTGCTAGAGTTGGATGGAGTGCCTGCTGGATGGCTGATGAGCTCCTTTGTCTTCCTTGGTGTCGACGCTGGCTGAGGGACGAGATCCTGAGGCTTCATCGAGGGGAGCAGACTGTCATTTGGAGATGACGCCCTTGTTGCTGGTGAAGGTGGCTTGGGCTCCTTGCTGGCTCCCGTTGGTACACTGGAATCTGCGGCGTGCGGTTGTAACACCTCCTTTGATCTTCGAGTCCTTAACTGCCCTCCAGGGCCGCCTTTGGGCTTCGTACTCTGAAGCCATCTGATCTCATGGGACAGCCGATGGAGCTTCTCGCCTTCAGCCCCGGCATGGTCGTCAGACTGTTGTTCCTGGCCAAGAGCCACACCATGACTGGTTTGCGCTTGAACCTCAGTGACCCGGGCCACAACACTCGACCTTCTTGGTCTGCCAGGTCCTCGCATTTGGCGCTGAGATCCCGAGCTCGTCGTCGCTACACCACTCAGCCCAGACACCGTGACGTCGGATCGCCTTGGTCTGCCTCGTTTCCGTTTCAGGGACGGGGCAGGTCTGTCCACAGGTGCTGCGATCTTTTGCTCGGGTTGAGTAGCACTCATATCCGCTCTTCCCTTTGGATCAATTGGTTTGCAAATGATGGCCTCATGATGCTCCTCCTCTGCCATTGATTGATGAGCATCCATGCCAGATGCAGAATGATTCGGGTCCAGCTGCTCTCCAGCTGGACTAGATGGTCGTGCAGCCGAATTTGGGGATGCGGCAGTTTGTCTGGGCGGATTGACCCTCGACAACAACAACAACGGCGCCTCATCGTCAGAAAGATCCACTGTAGGCATGGCGCTGCTCGGAATAGTTTTTGGTTCCCTCGGAGTCTCTTGAGATTGTAGTTGTGACCCTTGGGGAGCGCTGCTGTTGAAGGGCGTGGTTGTATCCTGTGAATCTGGGATGATTTGCTTCAAGGTGGATTTTGGTGCTTCTCCCTGGCTTCTCCTTGGCGCCGTTCCTTGCGACAGCTTCTCAATCTGAGGTCCCTCATCGTCCGTGTTGTCGACGCTTTGAAAGTCTCCCCGGGTCGCAGGATCTGGTCTCGGAAGTTCAACACTTAGGCTCTGTCCCGACTTTTGCCACTCCTTCGCCTCCGTCCAAGAGATCTTGCCCATGTATTCCACTTGTTTTCTCGCCCGACCGGAGCGTCTGCGATCTCCTTCGTCTTTACCGTCATCCCGTGGGGGGACTTTGGCGGAGTTTCCATTTGTCTCTTCCAGAACTTTCCCGGTGAGTGTTCCCTTGGTATTCCGCTTCGCTGGCTTCTTTGCTTCTTGGCATATAGGGCTGGACCTAGACGGAGGCTCAAGGTCGGTGCCCCCGGATAGAAGCAAGTCATCTTCTTCATCGCTGGCGTTGATGACGCGATCATCCATCTGGGCCTCCTGGGTCGCTGGCTGTTTGTCTCCGGTGCCCGTATCGATGGCGTTAGTGTCATCTCGATCGTCGCTCTCATCGTCTTGATTCTGTTGGGAGTCGCCAGGTTGCTCGCTCGATTTGGCAGGGCCTTTCGAGAACCGTTTCATCGAGCCAGCACGCTTCGTCTTCTTGGCCCAGCCACGCCCCCATATTGATGTCTGTCCATTGTTTGTGGGAAAATTATACCTGCCTCCACTGAACCAGGGTCCTGGCATGTTTGGTGGCACGATATAGTACGGAGGAATATCGTCGCGAACCCAGGCATGCATGGGGAATCCGGGCATCATGGCCCATGGGCCAAAGGGTGCAGCTGGTCCACCATAACCAAGAGGAGAAGAGCCATGTCCGAAAGACGGACGCCCAAATGGAGAAGGGTCGCCAAGGGCGCTGTTGTACGGATCGGGGTGTTCAGGTGGTAATCGTTGATCTGGGTCGCGTAACATGTTATCTTGGGCTTCTGTCGCCGCAGGAGCAGGAATCGACCCAGATCTTGCATCACTGGGCTTTGATGCGGTATTCATGCCCTGTTCTCCTGTGTTGGAATTGCCACCCTCATCATCGTCCCTCTGCGAGTCTTGCACTTCATTGACCACTGCTTCGTTGTCGGAATACTCATCAGTGAGGTCTTCAAGCAGGATCCCCTCGTATTCGTCAACATTGCTGTTGCCCTCCATCCAAAGCCCTTCGACATCTCCTTCGTCTCGCATGTTGCGCAAGTGGCCATTGTTCACGACAATCTCCCCAGTCTCCATATCGATCTCGTCGCCGACTCCGTCAAAGTTGCGACTGTACTTTTCGATTATATGCGCCATTGTCGCCTGGAGCTTGTGATCTGCGTTGGCTCGCTTGAGCGCAAGTTGAATATCGGGATCCCGCCGGACGGATATCTCTTGTGGATGTGAGGCGAGCTCGTCGTCTTCATCGTCGTCATTCTGGCCGATGCGGACGGGCGAAGAGTCGTGACGCCGCCTCTTTGCTGGAGGCTCCATGGTCTCCAAGACTTGGGAAGGGTGGATATGGGACTTTTTCTTTCAGTTTGCAGAGGTTGTGAGTGGTTGACCTTGACGAGGCAACTTGAAGCAGTGGAAGTGGTATCTCAAAATCTCGCGGCTTCCATACCAATGATGCAACAGTTCTCATGCTCTCAATCGCTCCCGGATTCTTTCGATAAACGGCGGTTGGAGGAGCAACAGCAGGGCTCAGACGCGCCATGACGCGATTTGGGGACGTGCGTCGCGTAAAGTGCTTTGTTCAGTGGGCTGGCGGGGTTCAATACTATGGGGGATGGGGTCCTAGGACAGTAGGTATGTCGCATGGTTGCTTGGGGAAGAGTAAGTATATTTTACTATAATAGTCTGGCTTTTAAGGTATTAAAAGAAGAAAATATTATAGAAGAAAATACTAAGCTTAATAGAGATGCAATAGAGTAATAAGCCCTTGATAGTATTATATTAGACTTGCTTCATTACAGGCAATTACTCCTAAAGGTTATCCCTTTCGATGGGCCGGCTTTAGACTATAGTGCGGGTAGCCTACCTGAAAACCCCCCTCCCGGGTAGGTAGTTAGGTTGAGCGAAACACATTGATATGGGCATTTGAAAGTTATTTAACCTCGTTCCATATCTAGATCAAGGCAGCCAGAGAAACACAGATATTAACACAAACAAAGCCACCATGCCCGATGCTCTTCAACACAATAGTCAACTTCTAATAAGCTTTGTATATACATCCACTTCAACATATCCAGAAATCACCTTCGAACACGGCATTTTTAGGGCGCATCACCCTGCAACTTTCTCATGCCCCCTATGGGACAGATGGTAAACAGGCAATGATGACTCTGGCCTGAGCCCGTCGACAAACACATTGTGGTGGTTTCGCCTCAAGGAATCACAGCACGATGACTGGGGGAAAACGTATCGTATAATGATTGGGAAGTTAGACGAATGCTCTAATAGAGAACAGGCATTTCAGCACTTAACGGCCCAGAGGGAGTTCCCTCTCTCCATACTCATGGCAAGAACTTGCACTTAAACGAGAAGATGAGGACACGGTATGTATATTATAGCCTCATTCAGAGCTACCATGGCAGCGCCTATGCTAGTGTCCAGACCTACCGTTGAAAGAGCACCGACTCTCTTTGCAGAATTAGAAACTCGTAAACAGATGAAAAGGTTACTTAAACATGGTCGCCGAACTGTAATGAGAGCGGTGGTGAAAAATGAAAATGGTAGCCATGCCCTCATCGTCTATTGCTATCTAATACACGGGCATCACGCCCCTCTCTAGACACGACGACACCAGGGACCAATATACAGAACAAATGAGACAGCTCCTTTTGTTTAATCCACCCGCAGACTCTGCAGTCGGGCTTCTGTGGCAATCACCTAGAGGACTGTGTTACTAGACTGCTCCACAAGTGCGAATTGGCAGACAGGGGGAAAAAAAAAAGAAAACTTACGTCGAGAGCCTGCTGAACCTCCAACACCTTGCGAACCTCGCCCAACCAATCCTTGCTCAAAGTCTTCGCCCACCCATCCAGGCCGTTCATCTCTCTCGCCGCGGAATCCAGATCACCCTCCTCCAGGTAAGTCTGAGTGCGGGTCAGGATGCTCTCCACGTCGTTGCCATCCGCAAGACCTTGCTTCTTGAACATGACGTGACTGAGGACCCAGCTAGAGGCGTGGCTGGCCACACCCGCCTCGTCGGGAAGCAGCGAGGCCTTTCGGACCTCGTTGGCGACGCGGCGGAAGCGGTCAATGAGTTGGGAGGAGGTGGAGATGCCGCGCTGGTAGGAGACAGGGTTGACCGAGGCGATGGCGGCGTTGACAACGGGGTCATCGGCGGCAATCTCTCGGAGGGCGACGAGCTCGCGGATGAAGGGGCGAGGGTGCTGGTCGTCCTCCAGGCTGGCTCGCACGGCCTCGACAGCGACGTGCAGCTGCTGCGTCTTGAGATTAGTGTCAAGAACCTCGTTCCAGCCAGTGGTGAGCTTCTCAAGCTCCGAGACGGCGGTCGACAGAGCGCTCAGCTTGCCCAGTCGGCTCTCGCGCTCCTGCTCGACCTGGTTCTGGACATCCTTGACGAACTCCTTCTTGAGAGCGAGGGCCTGCTCCGCAAGCAGGTTCTGGAGCTTCTCGTCGTTGAGCTTCTGCTCGCGCTCGAGAAGGACCTTGACTCGGTCCTCGTAGTTTTCGCGAACCTTCTTCATCTCGTCCTCAAAGTCCTGTCGCCACTGTGTCTCCTGGCTGATCATGGCGCCCTCGACACGGTCGATAAGGTCAGTGGCGGCCTTGTCGAACTCGTCGATCTTGTCCCGCACTTGGCCGGCAGCCTTCTTCTCGAAGTCGGCCTTCATGGCCTTGAGCTTGCCTCCGACCTTAGTGATCTCGTTCTTGGCCTTACCGACGGAGGAGCCGTATCGGCCGTGGGCACCGTCGGCGTTGATGACGAGGATGAGGTCGTTTAGCATGTGAACGAGGTCCTGGATAACGGGCTCCCTGGCGTCGGCGAGCGAGAGAAGGTCAATTGGCTTCAGAGGGGGGAACTTGGAGGGCTCGTTGACCTCAGGGGCCTTGAATCCGGGCTCGGACTGAGCAGCAGGGGCAGGAGCCCGCTTCTCAACAACCTTAACCGGGGCAGGCTTGGTCTCAACGGCGGCGGCGGGCTTGGGCGACTCAGCCTTAGCAGGCTCTTCGGGCTGCTTGGTCTTGGTAGAGACGGGGGAAGCGCTCGAATGACGTCCAGCCTGGCCAGCGTCGGCGACCCTCCAGGAGGCACCGCTTTGAGCAGGGATCCGAACAGCGCCGTCAGCATCCCGGGGCTTCGAACCGCCAGCGCTGGGGAATCTCTTCTTGTACTCCATCTCCTCGAGGTAAAGGACAGCCTGCTCGCCGAAGGGTATGTACCCTGTGAAGAAGTCGTGGAAGTTGTCGCTGACTCGGGAGTACCAGACGCCTCCGGCGAAACCAACGGCACCGAGGACGAGCAGAGTGAAGACAAAGTTCCTCAGCCTCCGGAAGAAGCCCTTCTTCTTGGGAGGCGAGGGAGGGGGCGGCGGCGGCGGAGTCTTGGGAACGTCTGTGGTGGCGGCCTTGGTCTCTCCGACATCGTCAATGGTGGTCTCATGGATTCTCTCGGAGGTGACAGTCTGGGAGGCAGGCAGCACAGGGGCCTTGGAGGGATCGGACTCGGGCTTCTTGTCGACGGCATAGTGTCGCTGCTACAACGCGGTCAGCGTACCGGTAGCCCGGAGCGGGTTGGCGACGTTCGCAAGGGAAGGGAAGTTTACCTGGCCGAGAAGACCCGCGCGCCGCGAGGCCGCAATGGGCCATTGGCGGGTGGCAGCGGCCACAACGGGCCTGCCGCCGAGTACCCTCGCAGACCGAAGCGAAGTTCGCAACATGAGGGGATGCAATGGCGAACAAGGCGCGGTTCGCGATGCAGTTGGATTCGGTTAGATGGAGTTGAACAGCTGCTTCAAAAACGCTCAGGGTAAAAGTCCGGCTAAAGCGAGCTCCGGATCCGCATGGCACTAAAATGTTAGTGGTGCTATGCCGAGCGGCAGGAACCGGGTGACACAACCACAAAGAGACGTGCTCTGATTAGAGACCAGCATGTAAAGGTCGGAAATGGTTGCCTACTAACACAGGCATCATGTGAAAGTTGATTACAATTGAACAGTTTCAGACTGCTGAATTTATCAGGATCTTGGTATTCTTCCTATGCGATTGCCCAAACCTCAACATGACACACCGGATAGTGTACCAACCCAGCGTTGACATGTGAGCGAGCACAGGCCGTATATTCATTCATTATCTGGGTGGCCTGGACTTCGCCTACACAATGTCTTCACAGTATGCGGATAGCAACAAAATATCGATCATCATGATAAAAAGGGTCGATAGTCTCAATCAAGACTCCTGTTATGAATCGGCGAGCTGTCGAGTTACGGGCGATGGACGATCCCTATTCCGAATCCATGATGTCAGCCTTCACAATCACACGGGTTCACCAACGCATTGATTCTAACGACAGCAATCTATTACGACGCTGGAAATATGGAATCGAAATGCTACAGAGTGCCTCGTACAAACTCTCCTACTATTCCGTCTCGTGAGCCACTCTATCCTCTCTCCGTCGTGTCCTGAAATGCTGAGGACGGGTAGCGTCTGGCACCTGGGGAGTCACCTAAACCACCTCGCGACAAAATTCAAGTTCGTTATTAAAAAATATGGACTGAACTCATTCCCTCCAAACCCAAAGACTCCAGTAAATATATGAGGCGCCCCAGCTCAATAAGCAACTCGGAGCCCGCAAAGGACACCTAGCCATGCATGTACCCGCGCCGAGCTCTTTGTGCGGTGGATTCGGGGGGGCGTAGTGAAAAGCTGTCTCTAATCTCGACGCTTCGAACTCGGAAGAAATCTAGCAGCTGCAGGGACCGCTAATGTTGGTGTTGGAGTTTTCCGGAGCCAGGCTGACTCCTGGTCGTTGGCCTGGTCGAGCGTGTCTGGGTCCGGCTTGATCCAGGGGCAGTTTCTTAGCGATGGCTGTGAAGAGGTTCTGAACGTTTTCGGCAGTCTTGGCGGAGGTCTCGAAGAAGAGGAGACCGGCCTCACGGGCGTAGGCTTCGGCGTCGGCGGTGGGAATGGCGCGCTTGTCGGGTTGCTCGGTGACCAGATCCAGCTTGTTGCCTGCAAGAGCAATGATGATGTTCTCGTTCGCCTGACGTTGGAGCTCCTTAACCCACGCCTTTGCCTTGTCTAGTGACGCCTGGGGAGCGGGTTAACAAGTTTCCAAAGGAAAAAAGAGGAAAAGGTTGGTTGAAACCAGGATGGGACATACAGATTGGGTGATGTCGTAGACAACAACGGCGCAGTTGGCATTTCGGTAATACATGGGAGCAAGGGACTTGTAGCGCTCCTGACCAGCTGTATCCCAGATCTCAAACTTGACGGTGGTGTTCTCATCGAGGGAAATGGTTTGGGTGAGGAAGGCAGCGCCGATAGTAGACTCGCGATAAGAATCGAATTGGTCCTGGAGGCAAGATTGGTGAGTTGAGATGCATGGTGACGTGGGGTTTAGACGGTTGCTGTTACCTTGACAAATCGCAAAACTATTGAGCTCTGGACAGAAATGTCAGTTCGGCATCATGTTAGGGG
Source organism: Fusarium nematophilum (assembly GCA_033030565.1). NCBI lineage: Eukaryota > Fungi > Ascomycota > Sordariomycetes > Hypocreales > Nectriaceae > Fusarium > Fusarium nematophilum. The sequence continues at coordinate 33,027 of JAVIXY010000054.1, read as the reverse complement.
CTCTGGCAATGATATACCTTTCCGACGGCAGACTCGCCTGCGATAGCGGGTTAGCAACATGACTGGGCTGACGAGATTGGCTGGATGCAACATACCCAAAAGAACCAGCTTAAATTGCGCGAAGCGGGCGTTGGAGCCACGGGCGCCAGCGGGGGGTACTCGAGAGGCCATACTGAGGGGAGAAGATGTTATGTCGAGATGAGAGGGCACGCTGAACTCTTGCAAAGGCCGACGGTAGTGGCGGTATGACTACTCAGCGTTGGGGCAGTCGGACGTGTCCTAGACAACGGGCGTGGAGCGAGCGCTCGGGGTTTGGGCAACGTATCGGGGCTCGTCCGTGGAAGCGGCAACAGCAGCGACAGCGCAAAGGGAGATATAGGATAAATCGGCTGGCGTATGCAAAGTGCGACAGACAAAGAGATGGAGACTGAGAGAGTCGAGGCTGAAGGTGAGAGGCGAGTGCAAAGAGAATGGGCTCTTGGTCTGGGATGGCGACGACCTTTAGGAAGAGACTAAAGTGACTGCCTTGGTCGTGAGTGGCTGGAACCGCACGAGGCACACGTCAGGACGTCAGGCAGGCCCTTTTTACAGTGGCACAGCGGGCTCTCCCTCACCAGGGACGGGCAAGGACGGGGTCCGAAGGGGGTACGTACCGAGGGATGCGACCGTGGGAGGGTGGGATGCATGCGCAATCCCAATCTCCAGTTGCTCATGAAAGGTACATCGATAGTGCTGGGAAACGGGAAGGCTCCAGAAGTACTACTACCTTTCACAAGCCTCATTAACCTTGCTTTTGTGACGTGCATCCTTAAAGTTGCGCCACACCCAGACCCACGCGGCAGGTCCCTGTCATTCATTCATCGTGCTTCCCTTATCCATGTGGCTGTGCTGAAGCTTCGCTGGCCTCATCAAGCCATCGCCGCCTTTGAGCTTCTGGTCACTCATTCTCGGGCCATCCCTCGCGTCGAGTCCCTTCTCTACATCTTTTCTCGCCTCCAAGGGCAGACACAGTCGCCGATCTGGCCATCCTCGAGTCCCTGGCTGCACTCTAATATCCAAGCTTTCTGGCCATTCCAGCTCCTTCACCACAAACTCCATCATCCAAGCTCCTGGAAGCTACTACACCGCCCATGATGGCACATCTCCCGACGCCCAAGCTCCCCTATCGCGACATTAATGTCAAGGTCGCAAACGACTCGTACACCTTCACTTCGCCCTCGTCCCCCGACGCGCCTGCCCTTGTTATCGACCGCCCTACTGGCGATGTGCGCCTGAGTGAAGGCGGCGCCGCCTCCGCCAAGCGAGCGAGCCGTGTCTCCAGCATTGCTGGCATCCTGGGGATCATCCAGCTCCGACTTGGTTCGTCTCCGCCGCGCCGACCACTGGGGTAGCCCTCGCTGGTCCTGGCTGGTGCAATACGCTGACCACATCAAGACAAATATGTCATTTTCATAACAAAGGCCCAGCCCATGGGCCGACTCAAGGGACACATGGTCTACAAAGTCGCTGCCACCGAGATCCTCCCCATGCGCGAGCGCTTGATCCACGACGCGGACGAGGATGTGTTCATCGAGCTCCTCAAGACTTTCCTTGCCTCAGGCCCCATGTACTTTTCCTATTCTATCGACCTCACCAGCTCGTTCCAGCGCCAGTCCCAGGCCGACACTTCCAAGCCCTTGTGGATGCGGACCGACGACCGCTTCTTTTTCAACAAGTACCTGCAGAGCGACCTAATCAACTTCCGCACCCGAGGTGCCCGATCCCAACCCGGAGCACAGCCCGGCATCGACCCTTATATCCTCCCGTGCATATTTGGCATGCTCGAGATCAAGCCTACGACCTTCAAGAACAACCCTCTGACCCTCGTCCTCATCTCCCGGCGATCACGCCACCGAGGCGGTACAAGATACTTTACCCGTGGTGTAGATGACGAAGGACATGTTGCCAACTACAACGAGACGGAGCAGATTGTCATCACCAATGACAGCAACAGTGGTCTTGGCGGATATGCGGGCAGCTCAGACATGCAGAGCGGCAAGTACGGCGCTGCTGCCGGCCAGGAAATGCAGATCTTCTCCTACGTCCAGACCCGTGGCAGTGTTCCCACGTTCTGGGCCGAGATCAACAGCCTGCGGTATGTTCCCAAGCTCCAGGTCCGTGGCGTCGAGACGGCCTTCGCTGCCGCCCAGAAGCACTTTGACGAGCAGATCCGCCTGTACGGTGACAACTACCTCATTAATCTCGTGAATCAGAAGGGTCGCGAGCGCCGGGTCAAGGACTCGTACGAGAAGATGGTGGAGAAGCTCGTCTCGTCTCCAAAGGAGCGGCAGGAGGCCGACCTGCTCACCGATGAAAAGTTCACGACGATCCAGCCCGAGACCACGCACCAGGAGTTTGACCGCTTGCACTACATCTACTTTGACTACCACAGCGAGACCAAGGGCATGAAGATGCACAAAGCCTATGCCCTCCTGGACAAGCTCGCCGAAGCACTCGACAAACAGGGCTACTTCCGCGCTGTCGACACGCCGGCCAGCATCGACGGTAACATCGATGCCCGGAGCTACCAGACCAGCGTCATGCGCACCAACTGCATGGACTGCCTTGACCGAACCAACGTCGTCCAGAGCATGTTTGCTCGGCACAAGCTTGACCGTATCTTCGAGGACCTCGGATTCATGTCGCGGGGTTCCTCGTTCCGTGACGAGGACGAGGCCTTTGAGGATCTCTTCCGCAACATCTGGGCCGACAACGCTGACGTCGTCTCCAACGCGTACTCTGGCACCGGCGCCATGAAGACAGACGTCACCCGCACCGGCAACCGCACCAAGGTCGGTGCCCTCCAGGATGCCCGTATTGGCGTAACTCGCTATTTCCGCAACAACTTCCTCGACGGCCCTCGCCAGGACTCGTTCGACCTCTTCCTTGGAGCCTACCAGCCCGGCACTACCAACATTGGCACCACCCTCGTCTTTACTGACCGCCGCCCGGTCTTGATCCAGGCCATTCCCTACATCCTCGCCTTTAGCGTCTTCATCATTCTTGTCGGCCTCTTCACTCGCCGGGCCCCTGACGCGAGCGTTTTGCCCATGCGCATCTTCCTCCTCTTCTGGGCTGTCGTTGCCCTGTGGTCCTTTAGCTTTGTCTGGAGCCACGGCATGCTTTATGTGAGTCACTCCCCCATCCCATCCCATCACCATCGCAAGTTTACTTACAATTCTTTAGGTCAACTGGCCGCGTCTCAACCCCCGGCCGTTCGCCGTGGAGGGCTACAACGAGCACTATGCCAAGGCACGCAAGGACGCTCTCATCGGCCCGTACGTGGCGAAACACGAGAGGGGACTGAGCACAGCGCGCTACCTCAATGCAGAGGAAGGCAAGAAGAGAATCGAATAGACCAAAAAGAAGGTGAAAGGAGTTTTTTTTTTTCTTTTCTTTTTCTTTTTACATAGGAATTCTTCATCTGTTTTGACCAAGGTGGTTCGATTTCCATGCTTTCGCTCAGGGTTGTAGAGCCCTGCCTCCTCTTGACACCGTTTATGAGAAGGGAGTTTTCAAGTCATTGTTGTAATGATGGATTAGTTGTCGAAGATGGCTGCACGCCACATACGCTTTTTGTTGTAATGTGTGAATAGATTAAAAGAAAGAGATGGGAAACAGGTTCTCCTAGGTATTAGGTTAAGTTACACAGATGATGACAAAAAAATGAAACAAGACAAACACGTCGTTCACCAAAAGTCGTACACTCCGAGGCTATATGCTACTGCCACAAAGGCACCCGCTGCGCCACGCCATGCTGCCCTCCTCGTGGAAGAAAAGGGGTATCAAAATTTGTAATCGCCGGGTATCCCAAATAGCGGCGGAAAATAAAAAAGATTAAGGATGGTGAAAAAAACGCAAAGGCGTAATAAGGTGAGGATGGATAAGATGTGGTGTAGCATGAGCCCCAACTGCAGTAAACTCCCTTCTTGTATAGGTAGTGGAGCTCGTCTTTCGTCTATAGCCATAGCAGCCATTTGACACCTCGCCACACGCCCTGTCCGAGGCCCAAGACAATCCTAAAGATGGTCACGACGAACCAGACGTACCACATGAAGCCCACGAGCACCCACTCAACAACAGACCACATGCCGCGGCGGATCCATCTGAATCTCCGGCGTCTGTTGCGCATCATCTTCTCGATCAGGTCGATAACATGCTTGACTTTGAGGAGCTGGCCCAGGGCGAGGTCTTTGCCCGTCTCATCGGCCTGGTCTGCTGCTTCGCCCGTCATGCCTGACAGCTCATCCGCGATGCGCGAGCGGACGCACCAGATGCGCTCTTCAAGCTTTGGGCGTGTCTGGTTTGTGAAGCGGTCGGCTGACGTCTGCCATTGCTCCATCGAGGTCTGGATCGCAACCCCCAATGTCCGGCTTGCCAAGGGGAAGTGGTCACTGTGCGGTATCGCATCATCAGGAGGCAACGACTTCTTTGGAGTCAACTTGGCTATGTCAACCCACGGAACGCCGGTTATGTTTGACTTTGGGGAGGTGCCAAGCATCTTGAGGCTCCCTTTGGCCAGGGGCTTCTTGCGCTCTTGGGCCCGGCGGGAGATTTCCATAGCCTTGATGCCAGATATGAGGATGAGCGTTCGTAGACGAGCAATCTCCTTCTTCGAGAGCTGCCCTTCCTGGGGGAGGGCTTGATTGGCGATTGACCACTTCCGGGCCTTGAAATTGTCAGGTTCGCTGAACCGGACCATGGGTGCCATATCGTCGAAATTCTTCTCCGTGCTTCGTGTACCATCCCGGGCGCTTTCTCGACATGACTCAGCTTCTGACATTTCTGGTTCAGCAGGTGGTGCCTCCTCGACTTCTTGAGGCTTGGGCGCACTTGAAATGCCAGAGACATCCAGCTTCGGTGGCTTGATGACGGTAACGCGAGACTGGCTGCCCTGTGACTTATTCATGTCAGACGCCGACCTGTGGTCATCAGCCATTCCCGACTGGTTGTGGGTGTTTGCCACATGCTGGAATTGTGGCATGGTATCCAAGAAGTGCTTCGCGACATGTTGAGGCTCAGCGCGGTTTCGCCTAGAATTCGTCCGGGATAAGGACAGCGACAGTCGTGTCCTTCCCTTTGACTGATCATTGTCCGACTCATCGGTTGAGAAGGCTTCCGGTGGTGTCTCTAGAGCGACGTCCCTCTTCCAGAGCATGTCCCCAAGCCTCGAAACACCACCTCGGATCACGGTATCGATCCTAGGGCCCTTAAAGATTCCTCGCAGGCCAACCTGATCGTCGCCCCTAGGCCTGATACTGCCCACACTGCGTTGGTACCTGTGGCTCTCGTAGGTAGGCCGGGACGTTGATGGGCGTCGTTCAGGCAAGGGCTTAGCTTCAGTTGGAGACGAGGGCTCGGGTATCGACGGTCGCCGGCTGGATGATTCAGTTTCAACAAGCTGATCGTCGTCGTCTTCCCGACTCTTGTCCCGGAATATCTGCTTGACCTTTGTGAAGGGGTTCCTCGTGGGAGACGAAGATCGGCTGGATGGAGCAGAGAGGTCGAAGCCGGTCGGTGGCGCAGAGAGATTGTACTGCGGATTGAGCTCGGGTGACATTGGCTGGGGCGAGTCGATGTCAGGATGGTGTCTGCCACGTCTGGAGCCACCTCCGGTGTGTCGTCCCAGATGTGACCGAGATGAAGTTTCCACGCCTTTGTCTTGAACCAGACGAAGATCCGTTTCGCTAGGATCTGTCAGAGACCATTCCCTGGGGGCGGATGTTTTCGCTGGCGGGATGTGCTCGGGCGACGTAGAGCTCTCAGCTTGCATGTGCTCGGCTTCTGTTTCCTGAACATGAGAGAGCCGCTGGAGTTGCTGTTGCCTTGTCTCTCGGGCAATCATTTCTAGCATCTGCTTCTCGAGGAGCTCGTTGGCGCTACTAGAAATGGTCGGTGCTCGGCGTGTGCGTCGAGTTCTACCTTCGCTCTTGACTTCATTGTCGCTGCCAGAGTCAGACAAGGAGCCTCTCCTCATTCGTAAGAAGTCGTGGTGATTATGAGTTGAGCCAGTGTGTCGGTGGAACGGCCCCATTTCGTGAAGCTTCTGCTTTGCTCGATCCCTGTGGCTGGTTTCTGATGTCTCTGTGTCGGGCCTAGCAAGCTTGTGATCCTTGGGGTCTGCGCTCGCATCCGGGTCCTCCAACGTCTTGGTGATGAATGGTGACACGCCTGTCGCAAGTTCATCCGTCTGTCGAGACATTGGGCGGCTAATGTCTGCTGTCTGAGGGTATATCTTGCCCAAGAATCGGTCCTCAATAAGTTGCTTGTGGTGATCTTGCTCTAACCAATATGCATCTGCAATCAGATCGCATGGCTCAATGAACCAGTCTACTCTAGGGCGCCGGACCCGAAGAGCAGCTTTCGCAGCAGAGCCTGATGTTAGTTGGGGGCCTATTTCTTCAGCGCCCGGAAACGAAGGCAATGCCGGGCTGTCGCTGGATAAGAGGTCTCTTGAGGCTCTCTGCGAAGCTTCGTCTACCCAATCCTTAACGGATTCCACATCTGCAAAGCCTTGTTTTTCGCCGTCGATGACCATTCTTTCCCTTGCTCGAACCTTCCGGTTCCGGATGTACTGCAATGGGTTGTATTCTCGGCCAAGTGGAATCATGAACTCTCGGCTGCCGAAACTGGATATCTTTCCCTCCGTAGGTGAACCAGGAGGACTCGCACCTGACGGTCTATCGAATCCCATCTTAAGTGGAGGAACGAACCCGAGTAGGCGTCGATACTGGGCCATGAGCTCTAGATGCTCTCTAGCCTTTTGCGCCCTTGCCAGGGTGGACGTAGAGAAGTGGTAGCGGTACGGGACGTCGGTGGTCGGCTCGAAGGGGGAACGGAGTGGGCTACTGGACCGCACGCCAGGTAGCCGGGGTGTTAGAGATTGGTTGGGTTTTGGCGATACTCCCCGGGATGTCTTCCGTTGTTGTTGGAGGTGAGCTCGCAGGTTGCTGCCAGTCTGAGAGTCCTGTACAGGTGCCAGACGTGGTGGATTCGCGCGGCTGGCGTTGCGCCGGGAAGCTATTCGCCGAGACTCGCTCAAATTCAAAGCCATATTGACGATCTGGGTCGAATCGACATCCAGCGCGGATGAGCCCTGTTGCGAGGTCTGCGGCCTGCGGCCGCGCCGAGAAGCGTCATGCCGTTTCGTTAGAAAGAGCTCCTCCTGAGAAGTGTCCGGGGACACAATCCGGGCTCGGTTCCCACCACCGGTGTTGATGCCGAGGCCAAATTCACGAGGAACGCTGGACGAGTACGGCTCTAGAAGGTCCTTGCCCTTTTGCTGTGCGGTGTTTCGGGGTCCTCGCCGTTGGTTCCCGGAATCACTATCGCCAGCAACAACGGCATCCTGGAGTAAGAAGGCGCCGCTCGCCTGGGGCTTATGCGTCCGCCGGGATCGAGCTCGTTTCGGTCGGCCGGCCTGGAGGCCGCTGGCGGCGGTTGCGCCGACGCGGGATCTGGGGTTGAATCGGGGCAGAAGCTCGTCATCGGAGAAGGCGAGGGGTCGTTCGGGGGATAAAGGTGCGTTGAGAACAGCGCCGATGGTGCTGGGTTCGCCCCTTCCGGCCGTGTCGTAGCTGAACCTCGTAGGAGGCTCGGGCGTCACAGGCCCATCTCGTCTCCCGTAGGCGCTCAGGGACGACGCCGCACGGTAGTCCGCCATTGCGCGCTGCTTTCACATAGCACACCGACGCTCACGCTCGGGAAGGAGTCGGGGGTATGTCGTTAGTGATGGCGGATGCAGCAGTGCAGCATTTTTCTCTTCCTCCAGGGTCCCTGCCGATCAAAGAACACGAGATCCCTGACAAGCCGTTGTCCACAGTGACGTTGTCGGGGGCTAGCGACAATGAGAAAGTCGGAAACAGTGAACTATTATCCGTAGGTTCGGTAGCGTCGAGACGGGAGTGGATGCCGGCCCAGCGGGGGAATCCGCCTTTACGAGCTCATGGCCTTCACTATAAGATGTTGTGAAATGTGTAGGACCAGAGATTTTTGTGTAGTTGTGTCGTTGCATCTGCATCTGCGGAGCATAAGGTAAAGAGGATTGGATGCACTTTGGATTGATGGATGGCGGCCCCTGCCTTGTTCTTAGGTTCTTTGACTTTTAGGTTGTAGGGTCGCATGGACGTCACGGGAGCGCTAGAGGACCCTCGTTTACAGGGCTTCAGGTGCGCCAGTTTACGCCTTTCCCACCTATTCCTGGGCGCAACCAGGCGTGGCGGGCGGTGACGCACACATGTCTTTCGGTGGCAGCCACGACATCAGCTACAATCATTTGTAGGAGCTGGACACCCAAGCTCAAGTACCCCGGGCGGAACTTAAGCCCGAGCCGCCGATCGCCATCACATGAAAAAAAACAACGCACCGACCCGACTCGGAAGCTCCCAAGGTCTCAGCTGTCCGCGCCGCTGGACGAGGGGTTTCAGGGGCAGCCCGATCTCATAAATAGAGTCATGCGACTTGAAATTTGACTCACCTGTCAAGACAGTGGCTGGGCCGGAAAGCCGTGTTTTATTTGACGTGGGAAATGTTTCGATATTCAAATGCTTCCCGTATAAGTGTTGCGCTGGGTCAACTATCTGGGTAACCAAGAACCCTGCTTCTAGGAACAGTTACACCCTTGTAGGCAGTAGGTAGTTTACATATGATGTACAGGTGGGTGGAAGATTGAGGGGTATATACATCGCCAGGTTGTCCATGTCATCATGGCCTTCCTCCCATCTCTTCGCTTCTTCAAGCCGAGGTCGGCAATGCGCCGACAACATCCTCGCATCTATCGCACAGCGCATCTTCTGCAGGCGCCACATATCGCCAGCATCGAGAGCACTTCTCCTGTTTCGGGGGCAGGACGTGCACCTTGACCTTAGCGTCCTGGATTTCGAACTCCTGTTCGTAAGACCATCTTGCGTCCTGTGGGAGGGGCTGGTTGACTTCCACCGAAGACACCACAAAGATGGCGTCCAGTTCATCCATGTAGCGCTCCAGGAGCTGTGCCACTTTGGTATCTTCAAACACCAGATTGACTGAGCACTGGAGAGAGCTACCAAGCACTTTGTCGCCGCGGGCCTGCTCCAGGGTTGCCTTGACAGCGCTGTGCACCTCCGAGATGACCGCTGTGTCCTTCCGCAGCACGTCCTGTGCAACGGTCAATCGTGCACGGTCAACTAGAGGTGAGCTGTACAGCTGTCTGGCTGGGTTTTCCAAGGACCTAGCGGTGCAATCAGCATGAAAACTTTGAAAGGAGTGTTGGCAACTTACGTGTCTTCTGCCATCCAGGCTGGTCGGTGCGCCCAAGCTTCCTCCACCAGAAGAGGCGTGATCGGGGCCAGCATGCGCAGAAATCCGAGGAAAATGGGCTCCAGGATACCGCCTCCATCTCCGCAATAGAGACGATCTTTCAAAGCCTCAAGATAGAAAGCGGAGAGGTCGGTTGCAACCCAGCGGTTGATCAGCCCGGTTGCTCTGTGAAACTCGTAGTTGTCGAATGACTCCATGACTTGGGCCATCGTATCCGAGAGTTGGACCAAGGCAATTTGGTCCAACTTTGTCAACGGGCTCTGTCGGGCCTGCTGGTTGAGAGACCCAAGGAGCATCTTGATGATAGTACGGTACTTGATCAACGCAATATGGATAGGCTGGAGAATTGTCTGGCCGATGAGCACATCCGTCGTGAAGTCGGCACTCGCAACCCACAGCCGAATCGCGTCTGGACCAAGACCATCAAATTGCTGACCATCCTTGCCCTTGCCCTTGCCCTTTGCCTTGACCGGCCCAAGAAGGCTGCCGTTCATGACTTGGTCAGGGGCGATGATATTGCCCAGCGACTTGGACATCTTCTTGCCTTGTCCATCGAGAGTAAAACCGTGCGTAACCAAAGTCTTGAATGGAGCCGCGATCTTGTCCGCATTTCCTGAATGTGTGGCCACATAGGTCAATAGACTAGACTGAAACCAACCGCGGTGCTGGTCAGATCCCTCCAGATAAACATTCGCAGGTCCTTCGGTCTCCGTCCAGCTGCTGCCGCTGTCAAACCAGACGTCCATGGTGTCAGTGCCACGGCGGTACTTGCCAGTCAAGGTCGGTGGGATCCAGGCTGAGTCATCAGGGCTATCAGAGAACCAAGCAGACGAAGTGCGCTGCTGCATGACTGAGATGATATGTTCAATCGTCTCGGTAGTCATCACGGCGTTTCCACTCTCATCGTAGAGCGCAGGGATAGGAACTCCCCATGACCGCTGACGGGAGATGCACCACTCGCTACGACCCTTGACGAAGCTCTCGAGGCGGACGCGGCCGCCCTCGGGAACGAACCGAACATCTTGCAGTGCCGCTAGAGCATCATCTTTGATGCTGCCGACATCAGCGAACCACTGTGCCGTGGCACGGGTCACGACGGGTCGCTTCGTCCGCCAGTCGTAGGGATATTTGTGGCGCAACTTGTGCGTTCCGAGAACATCGTCCCCCATCAACTCCAATACCGATTGACTACCGCCATCCAGGATCGAGGGGGCCGAGGTGAGCTTCTCGGGATCATCGGGATACGCCTCCTCCGTGAAGAATCCAGCGTCGTCGATAGGGGCAAAGGCTTCGATACCAAGTTTCGAGCACGCGTCGTAGTCTTCCTGTCCATGTCCGGGGGCAACATGTACAAGTCCAGTACCAGAGTCTGAGGTAACAAAATCGGCATCGATGATGGGCTGGGCGGGGGCAGATTGGCCGCGCAGCTTGTTGTGGTACTGGAGACCCTTCAGTTCAGAACCCCGGATTGAGTCCACGACCACCTCGACAGAGGGAATCATTTGCTTCATGGCTTCAATACGATCCTTGGCAACAAGATATCCGTCAGAGCCAGCCTGGATTACGCAGTAGGTGAGGTCGGTGTGGATGGCAATTGCGCGGTTGGCTGGGAGGGTCCAGGGGGTTGTTGTCCAGATAGCCGCAAAGAGTCTCCCTTCAATTTTTTCAAGCTCCGGGATAGAAGACCAGTCGGAAACAATAGGAAACCTTATGTAGGCGGCCTTCGACACATGATCATCCCGATACTCGAGCTCGGCCTCCGCAAGAGCCGTCCGGGACGACGCGGACCAGTAGACGGGCTTGTGCTTGCGATAAATAAGTCCTCGACGAACCAGGTTCTGGAAGACGCGCAACTGCCGGATCTCAAACTCGCGATTCATCGTAGTCCACTTTTTCTCCCAGTCAGACATGACCGCAAGTGATTGGAATCCCTTCATCTGCTCCTTGACTGTCTTGGAGGCCAAGCGCCGAGCTGTGTCCCGGATCTGCACCGGAGTCAACCCCTTGGTGGCACTCGTTCCAAGGGCCTTCATCTCGATCGGAAGACCATGGCAGTCCCAGCCTGGCCTGTATACCACTCTGCGTCCTTGCTGCACCTTGACCCGCAGGATCATGTCTTTGAGGATCTTGTTGAGAGCGTGCCCAACGTGTAGGCTGCCATTGGCGTATGGCGGGCCATCGTGAAGAACAAATGGCTTCTCCTCGGGTCTTTTCTGGGCCTGCCAAGCATAGAGGTCATCGGTGCATTGACGAAGATGTTGCTGCAGGAGCTTGGGGTTCGGACGAGCGCTGCGAAATCGGCTGTTAGCTTCCAATTGATCGACTTGCGGCGCGGGGAGGACCTACGGGAAGCTCGACCGAGGCAGTCTCAGAGTCGACTTCCAGGATTTCGACATGATCCTCTCGCGATCATGTCGCGTTGCGCTCGGCCCGTTGATTTGGACTTCTGGAGTTGAACCTGGAGGTTAGAGGGCGTATCGTGACTCGGCGCGGCTGAGGAAGAATTTTGGCGCTACCTCCGCTGTCCGGCGTCAATTCGATGCATCCCGCTCAGGCCAGCTGCAAGGCTGAAGGTCCACTATCATTCCAGTGGGATATCCAAGCTTTAGCGCGCTCGCGGGGCGAATTATAGTGGAGGGTTGCCTATTACATCACTAACCCGACTGGATACACGGCCTCGGGTCAATCTACAGCTCATTCTTCACGGTCTGGTTTAGCCTTCAGCTGCTTCATCGTCGAAAATGGCACCAGTCCGCCGGTACCTGAGGATATCCAAATACTCAGTTCTTGAATGTCGAATCTACCTCGATAACCCGGCCCTGGCTCAGTCCTGGCTCCTCAACGCTCGCAATCCTGTGTTACCCAGGGTTATTGAGAGCATCCGGCCGCTGGTGTTGCCAAAGCTCCGTGAGGAGAAGGAGAGAAGTAAGAAGAAGAGCAGCAAGAAGAAGGGGATCAAAGATGTCGTCGTTTCAGGTACGTGCTCGAGGAGTACATGTAGTACGCTTGTCCAGCAAGGCTAATTTCAATTAGACGACTTTGAGGTGTCCATTTTCCTGATGGAAACGAGCACTCGGCATTCTCTGCTCACGAAGACCAAACACTTCAGAGAGACGCCGCCCCCAAAGATGGCATCCAACTCGTCCAAACTCATCAGCGAGACAGACAGCGCCCCCGTTGATGTTGACGCTGAGGAAGGTGCACCAGTCTTGCAAGAGGAGGATGAGGATGAGGTGAGGCTGGCCGACATTCCCCTCGCCGAAACAACAACACGGCGGAGCAAGCGCCAAAGAGGGAGGTCGGACCGGGACGACAATGACTCTGAAGCGTCCGGGGAGGATGAAACACCATCGGCTATCGAAATCGGCTCTGATACGGAGGCACCCCCATACAAACGGCACCGGGCCCGGGCCTCGTCCGATGACGCTCAAGACGAAAAGGACGACAAGAAGAAATTAGCGATGGACGTGTCATATGAGGGGTTCGCCATCTATGGTCAGGTGCTCTGCCTGGTCGTCAAGAAGAGGGAGACGGCCAGACCGCTGCAGGGCGCCACCGGTGCTGCTGCAGGCACTGCGGGTGCGGGTGCGAGAAGTCGGCCAGAGGGCCAGGCCATGATGGAGAATTGGATATCATCGACGCAGATACCGGTCGGGGAGGAGGCTCCCTGACCGATCCCACGCCTCAACCTACATGTTGTCTCGGAGGAGCACTTTCAGCCAGCCTGGCATTCCGTCATGGCGTGACAAGACGAGAGAGAGTCTTGGCCGAGGCCCGGAGGCCGGCAGATGGGGATGCGGATGCTGCCGTCGGGTCCATGATCAGTTCGGAGGCTGCAGGTAGCCGGGAGTGGGCGGGTTCTCGACACACACAGACCGATACCTGAAGCATTACTTGGCGCACACTTTCCCTGGCCCGGTGGCTGATTTGGTATCAAATTATCGATCGCGGCCTACCGAGGCTTCTCCCCAAAATCATCATGACGACCCACCAGTGGCCGGGCCGCTCGGACACCACCGTTCACTATCGACGCTCGACGCTCCTTGGCATTCATCTCCAGCGAAGACGGTCATTTCAGAAATGCGCCCATATTTGGCACGAATGCGATCTCGAACTCAGGCGAGGGCTTGGCATGCAAACAATAATTCCACGTTTGCGAACTCGAACCCCTGCTGTGCGCCATTATAGCGACGGAAACTGGGGCTCTCCTGGCAAGGTTGCAGTTCGTGTTATTGACGCGCCCCGGCCCGAACGGACACTATCGAAACCTGGCTCTAAGTATCCGATGTCTCGATGATATGACAAGAACACTGCACAGGGTCCCGTGGTAAGGGGAGGAGATGCTCTGAGGCGTTTCCGGGGTTGATATAGCGCAATAGGTCTTTATTGTTGGTGCATACGGGGTCGCCCTTGGCCCCTGTCGGCTGTCATTAGTCTTGGCCTTCATCCTTGTTCATCCTTGTATGATGTCGTGAATTACTATCCGTACATCTGCTTGCTGACTGGGGGACTTGGCTTGCAAAGTCGGGTGTCGTATGGACGGATATATGAATCACGGTATGCCTGATGAGGCGTTTCCAAGTTTCTTGGCTTGCCGTATGTATGTGCGGAAGTCAGTGCTCAAGGCGATCATGTTTCACTCTTGACAGCGGGGAACATAGTCTGGTTTGACCATGTTCAACCAGCTGCCATCCCTTCGACCTCGAACTCGGCCCTGATCCTTGAAGCCGTGACGTCTCCGTGGCATGTAATCAACGAAGTTTGCATTCATAACTTTGTATACACAAAGCATTGGAACGTCTCGCCTGTCAGAACTCACAAATCATGTTCGACTTTGTCGGGATAGTCACGAGGGCCGAAACGCAACCCGATATTGGTCGGGAATAATCGCCGGGAAGAGAAAGGCTCGGGTAGACTTGAAACTAGTGCGAGGAGGCATCAGGCTTGTTCGCATATCAGAGGGATGATATGATGCCGACCAAAAGAGACCACCAGAGCTCATTGATTATGGCAGCAGCCGAACCAAAAGTTACAGACTACTCGAGGGTTAGCCATAGTCCGAATACGCTTTGCACTTACGCGTCTCGATGGCTTAGAAGCTTGGGTCAACCTTGTTATCCATGTCCAGCGTCGCCGAGCCCTCCGCCGAGGCCTTGGGTCTTTGTCAAAAGGTTCAAAACGGCATCTTCGGAGTTTCGGTCAAGAGAGACATCATCATCATTTGCGCATCGCAGTGCAGCATCCGTTCGGCGCCACCCCCCCTCTCCCTTACCCCTGCCCCTGGTGCCTGTGCCTGTGCCTGGAGGTCATCTGCCTCTCCAAGTTGCGGTATCGACGGCATAGCCAGATTACCAAAGATCCCGGGTTGCCATGTCGGGAAACGATGACATGCCGCTCGCAGCACTAGCATCGAGTAACCCCGCAACCGCTCGACGGAAAAGCAAGGATCATGGGGTGGGAGCTTGCAGCGGAAGAGCCATTTCGATTCGATCGCTGCCGCTCCGCGCTCTAAACTCGGTGAGCAGGTAGCCGTGCCGCCTTGCAGCGCCGTGCAGAAGCCGTGGTCTCATGATGGGGATGGCCAGCTCCTAGCTATCCAGATATGCACTCTTTGCCCTGGAGCTAGAGCGTGGAGAGAGAGAGGTTGGGGTACAAGGCCCCGTTGTACCTCGACCTCTTGAGCGACAATGAGGCCATTCTTGATGACATGGATGAGGACCCAGCAAGCCGTTGCATTTTCCCTTTTTTTGCGATTTCGCTGTACACGCCTCCTCACACCTTTTTTGGCTCCCTCGAAACCACGAAAACATCCACTGACCGCGCAACACCGCAACACCGCCCGCCCGGCACAGCGGCACGCTACGCAATTCTTGATCAGCCCTGGCCCATCTTTTACGATTTGGTTGGTATTCCACTCTTGATTATCAACCCGGGTATGCTGCTCCCCCTCTCGACCCCTCTCGAGCCCCTCTTCTCGTCTGCCGCAGTGTGAGCCTCCCCCAAGTGTCTCAGCAGGCGGGTCGGTGAATCGGGGATGGCATCATCCCACATCCCATGGCCATCGCATCCCTTTCCCCATACAGACCCGGGTTCTGCCAGACACACAAAGGTGGACGCACAGGCAGCCGAAACATGGCCCTTCAGTACCTAGCTGCCCCAGGTACACAGTTGGGGGACTCATGTCTCAGGCCGCTACTGTTGCTCATCCTCGAGGTCGATCACGGCCCTTGATTATCTTATCTCGGCAGGGCGTCACAACAGGGCATCACAGCATGTCAAATCCCAAAAGGGGATCAGGCAGGCGCCCGCTAGGTTTCACTTTGTCCTACCCTCCAGGCCGTCTCTACCTTATCATGAACGTACACTCCGCCCTACGTACTCTACCCCCTGTCGCGCGCAGTTGTTGATTCATCCGGCGGCATCTCGTCGACAAACCCCGCGATAAGCCCGCAAGTGCTCACTGCCTCCTTGAATAATCGTGACATTATTACTGCACGGTGCTGTCATGGCTTCCGGATTGATGACATTGCCTGCCGGCCATTCGCTGCCTCAGGTTATTGAGTTCATGAGCCAATAATCGCCAAAGTTTAGGGAGGCAGGTTGGGCTCTGGTCTAGGAAGCCGTTGCAGTTTCAACGTTGGGCCAAAACTAGACCGCGCGCTCTGGACACCGCCTACCAGAGCCGGAACCGGGTGAGAGCTAGTGTTGAATAGCCTGGAGATGCGACAACTCACAGATGTATGCATGTTTGGCGTTTCCTCTGCTTGGACCTGGCATCTCGTGACCCATTTGCAGGTCTTAGTCCCTATCTCGAGATGGTTAGGGTTTGGTCTAGGCCGCCTTACGTCCGTCGGTCGTCGATCATACACCAACCACATCGAACGACTCTCCTCATCTTGATCTCGATCGGGAGCCAAGAAACTGACCGCCCTGTCACCAAATAGCTCCGACTCGAACAACTCGAGCGGGGGTTTGAATAGTGTCGCGGGGGAGATGTCACCGGGGGCTCTAGGGTAACTATAACCCGCCTCAGTTTATGCTCCTGGAGGTTCAATGACAGCTGGTTAACATCATCCGGAGGGGACAAAGCATGCACCGAGTGTCAGTTGCAGCAAGTCAACGGTAGTCGAGCAGAGTTGAACGCAAAGGAGCCAGCTCAGCAATAGGAGGAGTGTGGATAGAGCTGCGGAGCCTCCACTTCCATCTGGGACGTTTCCGGCAGAGAAACAAGTTGAGACGTCAATGAACAATTACGCACGAATGACAACGCATGTTGCTCTGTCTTGGTGTCAAGAGGCAGATTATTAACAACACCCCAAACTTCCCCCCATGATCAACAAGGCCATGGAGGGTTGCGAAAGCCGTCATATCTCCGCCCTGATACGGAGACTACAGCTCCTGACAATCTCCGTGTCCGTCCTCCACCACCCCAGGCAGTGAACAGGCGGACGCGACAGACCAAGAAAACCACCTCCCTGAACACCTAGACCCTGAACACCAGCGGAATACCACAGCTTTGTCGATCGATGCACATCTGGGCCCCGCAGCGGGCCGATCTGACACAGGGTCTCCATGGGCTATCCCCTGCTCTCTCAAGCCAGAACCCCCAAGGCGCATTGCAGAGTCGAGAGTTGTACCAGGTCTTGAATGGAAACCCTCACCAGCTGAGCACGTATAATTTCGGAATCGTGCCGATCGTGCTATGATCAACCAACTGGCCATCATGAAGACCCTGACTCCTTCGCAATCTACGGAGAAATGGAGCGCCCGTCCAAAATTGGAGCGAGTGGAGAGCCGATTGCGCATCTGACAAGCATGCTGAATGACGCTACATACCCTCCCGAGGCGTGCTATCATGCATGTTGACATTTTGGGTAGTGTTGTGATACACTACAGATATGGATCATGGGCGACGATGCATGGTGCCGTTGCCAAGCCCTAGCGGCCGGTTCTCGCCCGAGGGCGGCCGCTCCAAGAGCAGGACCGTAGGGCTTTGCGCAAGATGTCCCTCGCGATTGCGACAGCACACCGGAGGGCGGTATCGACCTTGAATCTTGGAGGGTGGTTGATACCCAGTAGGGACGACATGGTTGCCATCTCAGGGTAAGTGAGGCACCCGGGCCACCATCCTAGAAACCGGCCCAACTCTCAAGACGTGTCGCTCATGACGCCTGGTGGCGGGCCCCGAATATCAATGCTCGGTCGTTTGGCGCGGCTGTGCACGCTGTGCTGCTAGATATTGGAAGCGGAGATGGACCGTTGCCAGCGTGGAGAATGTTGCTGCACGGTTTGATGAGCAACTCATCTTGGATATGCAACTCATGGCCCCATTTCGAGGGCCGTGCTCCTCATAACCCTGCGAGCTATCACCACGTGGGACTGTGCAATCTTCGTCGCCAACCTCGTAAAGGTGATTTGCTTTGGCCGGGTTCCAATCACCCTCTGCAGGTTGTTGCTTGAAGGGTAGGGCTGATATCTGTCGTGATAGTGGCCGTGGAGCATCCTCTCTGGGGGCCGACAAGGGACAAGGGACAATATGCGCAATCGAATTGAATTCCGTATTGCATCATGTTCCACAAGCAGCGCTCAAATGCGGCGCAAATTCGATTGTTGGGTGGGTTGATGGTGTCTTGCGTTGGCTGAGATCAACACGTGGTATCCGTGGATGGTCACTGAGGTTCTGAGTACGTAAACTGAAAGGTATTTCGCCAGATGCGAAATCAGCAGGAAATCTTGACCAACGTCAGCATCACGTTGCGAAACCAACAGTTGAACTTGGACTTACTCTCTCCATGTTGCCAAGTTTGTAGGCAACGAGGTCGGCAATTTTCGGCTCCTGGCTTCCTGGAGGCCGCAAAAAGCAATCCTCAACTCCGGGAGACAAAGAAAGTGACCCAACAGTCCCGTCACTCTGGGCAGGTTGGGGTTACATCGCCGGATCGATAAATCCCCCAGCTGGAAATGGTAGCGACGGCGCCACGTAACCTCGCTTCTCCAATAAAGGGACATTGAGATCATTCACCACAAACAAGGCTAGGGGCAAAATGTGACCATTCATGAGCGTCCCTGAGCGAGGGCTGCTAGCGTGCCAAAAATAACGACGTCAGCCTCGCATCATTTCCCCAGGCCAGGGGCCCGGACATTACTAGCCCGGTCGCGATTCCAAGAGCCATCCCTAATTCTCGCTTGTTGACAGCCCGAGATAAATCCCAGATATACCGATGTAGAGGCTGGACTATTGGCTGCGTCCCGATGCCGCAAGTGCAGGAGGCCATGTTCAGCTGGCGGCGGGACCGCGAACCCTGGCCTCCCCAGGTGCCAACTCGAGGACCTGTGCCTCTCAAACACATCTATGTATCCAAGGAAGATGTTGTGCATGGCAGCACAGGACAGAGGGCGCGACTGCTCATGTAATCAATCAACACGGACCCGAGGCCCCATCGCATCGCTTCTTCTCCAACCGTGCGTCTGCAATAAGGGCGCTCGGATATTGGATATTGTGGGAAAGGGGTTCATCCGACATCGTAGACGAAACACGTACTCCAGGTTTCGTACTCTTGATACAAGACAGTATTCCCACCAGTCGAGACGAACGACGATCGTCAGGGGACGCCACACGCCAGGGGTATCATCGTCCCCTGGCTTCCACGTGGTTGGGACGCGCGCCCCTGGACCTGTGGCTTGACAGGAGGCGAGCCCAGCTCTGCGAGTGGGTGTGGCCCATTTCGCTTGTCGTTGCAGTGGCACCGTGGCTTTTTCCAATATCTGGTGAGCGAAACGGTTGCCGTGTCCGTCTGTGGCTTTGACCCTGCCTCTCCTTTTCTGTCTTGCTGCATCTAGGGTGTTTTCGTCCATTCTCGTATGAGCGCCAACGCATATGGCGTTGAGGCTTGGACTGAGACATGAAGCTGACACAACGTGTTACCCAGCCCAGCCTCAGTGTCAGCAAACTCAAAGGACAGCCGTGGAAACCGTGGCACTCTTGAGCATGTCACTGACAAGATTGTATCACTTGGGTACGAGATCCTGCCGGGCCGGATCCCGTGCTCAGCTGCCGTGGGACATTTCCCAAGAGGAATCTCGCCCACCTTCGGGCACACCAGACGAAGGCACGAATACACTAGGGAACCGAGAGAATGGGTTTGACAACACCGGCTCCGAACTTGCACGGGCCAGATCCAGGAACCGCTGGCACTGGAACTCGCCGCCAAAGTAGACAATACGGAGAAGAGACAAACACGCCAGGAGTCGTTTTCGGCGCCATTGACAATAGACCGGTCCCTCGAGAAGAACCGAACTTGGAGCCTGCCAGCGCCAGCTTTCAGCTCGTGCGGACCATGCATGCAGCGGCGTTATTTACTGGGTCCGACCGACCGCCTGGAGAAATAACAGCGTTTCTCCAACCGTTGATGGAGGCGGCAGAGAGGCGACAGCCACTTTGCAGAGCGGGCCTAACCTCATCAGGGGCCGAGGCACGGCGTCTCCGTGAACCAGAGCCCCATAGGAACAACCCCGGCCTCACTCACCCAATCCCCAAACACGCTTGAGACGGCGCTGCAGTCATCTCTTGTCAAAAAAAGAATGCGACGGTGCCAGATGTAGGGGCGGCCGCTTCATCTCTGCAAAGGGGTTACCAGCGCGGCGGGACGGCCGCGGACAAACTGGGCACACGTCGTTCGGAGCGAACTGCCGAGAGCGGCGTTGCGACGCGTCAGATGACCAAGTCAAATTGTCTCTGCGACAACGAGATTCTGGGGCCAAGACGTCGCAACAAGGAGAAAGACCGGCTGATTGATCGCTGCAGGCATCGTCGCAACAAGGCTGGCAAGCCCAGCAGACGGCGATTTTGGAACGCGCACGCCGTGTTCGGGTACCGAAAGGACGCCGAGATTGCCATGGTTTTTTTTTCTCTCGATATGTCAGCAAGCAATAACAACATTTGCCACTCCGAACAACTGATCTTCACCGATCAGGGGTCATCGCTTTGACGAGATCGTCGAACATTCCAAGAATGATGTGAGCGCATGAGGCCTTATCTCAACCAGGAGACGTTGCCTGTCGTCCAAATTGCCCAAAAGAGATATCATCCGTCCCCATCGAGTTTCCAAACTATTGCCACCATTTCCACTTTCTGGATGCCCCAGGAGAAGTCGGTGAAGGCTGATTTCATCAAAAACCCGGCGGTCTGGAACCGGGGGATCCATCTTGGACCCCAGATTAAAAAGGAAGAAAGGGAGAAGAGTCAAAGAAGGAAAAAAAAAAAACTCGCTAGCTCAACACGCCCCCTTCGATGGATCACCAAAGCGCTCCATCTTGGAGGAAATAGTTAGTGGCTCGTCGACTCGAGATTAGGTCCCTCGACACCGCCTAAGAAGTTGAGTGCCCAAGAAGGCCCTAATGGCCGTTAGACCCCTTGTTTGCCGCTAGCATCGAGTTTGGCACCACCCGTGCTCTGGCGCGGACAGTAGTCAGGGGCACGGAAGGGGCTCCAAAGGGGCATTACTTCGTGCTGAGGATGGAGAAGATGAAGGGGCTGCATTTCGTTTTCGTCTGGTGTTGGATTGAGGCTGAAATACAGGTACCTTGTGGGGGGTATTATTGCTGAAAGGGAGACGTCGTTCAAGCATCGTCCATGCAGGGTCTCTGGGATTAATCTCCCAACAGAAGCACCTCAAAGGAGAAGGGGCCCGCCGTTCGTGTTTGGTAAAATTTCTCCTGCAGGAGGTTCGTGCACACGCACAAAAAAAAAAAAAAAAGAGAGACTATCACGGACGTTATCATAAGGGCAGAAGGGGGAAATTTTAACTGAGAAAAAAAAAAGAAATTAAAAAAATAATAAAAGTTGCAGGGGCCAGGACGCCGCGGAGCGGATACCGGGAGGCAAGATGGACAGAAGAAAAAAAGCCTGCACGCCCCC
>JAVIXY010000054.1:0-11640 GCA_033030565.1 Fusarium nematophilum | reverse complement strand
CCCCCCCCCCCCCCCCCCCCCCCCCCAAATGACATACGTAGCTCGAAAAGGGAATACTCGAGCGCAATGTACCGATCGTTTGTCGGCAGATGAATGCAACCTGATGGTCTTTGCGAGTAGAGGACAGCGCTCAAGCCTTGAGTTGGGCCGTGTAAGAGCCCAAGTCTGCTCACTGACGGGATGATGTTGTGCATGATGAGGTGGTGATGTTTACAGTCCGTGGGTAATTTAATTATTTCAAAATGTGCACGAGACACGAGACCCAAATAAAGGTGAGTTGATTCATCCCTTATAAGTCACTGAGCTGGCGATATCAGAGAACCGAGACACGGAAGGGAGTGATAAATGAAGGCTTGTTGCACTCGCGATGTGAGTGCCTCGCATTCTGCCGGAAGGAATGGAGGTGACCCAAAGGAGCGGTAAGGCACAGAAAACTCAGCCCAACCGGCACAAAGAAAGAAATGCGCTACGGCAGTGCTGGTGCCGTCCTCTAGAATTACAACTCCCGAGGCTTCCATGTTCCATCTTGCAACAGAGCCTCCTCAGAGAAACAGCACTTTGTCGGTGTGCGCTGTCTTACTGGCCCGCCTAGCCTGCCTCACTTTGCGAGATGCTGACGCCTCTGTCGCTAATTAAAGCGCCAGTCATTGGGAGTCAATGATCCTGGATGATGGTGTGGCATCGCCTAAGAAACTCGCCTGTAGGATGGAAAAAAAAAAGTTGCTAGAATATTTCCACGCAACCCACAGGGAACTGAGGGGCTTGGCCATCCCACTAACCGACCGGTAAAATAGGCTCGACGTGGGGTTTGGGCGTGTTACAGAGTCCAGAAGCCTTCAAGGAACTCCCCTACTACTACGGGTCAGCCATTCATGAATCATCATTTTGTCAAGCGATTGATCAGCATATGAATTTCTTTCCCAGACCGATAGCGGAGCCGGCCTCGTGGGATGGCCTTATGGGGAGGAAGACCCCTATGACTTCATCACATTTCGCACCAAGCGAGCCCCTCTTGGCACTGGACTCTCAGCGCCCAACGTTGAATATGCAGCGGCCCGTAGGAGTCAGAATCGCGGTGAGCTTTATTGGCGTGGGTATAATAACGGAGATCTGCTAACAAAAGTATGGGGTCGGCCGAGGATGAGTGGAGGTTCTGTCAATAACAGGGACTCGAATACGAATAAGCAACGAGCAACAAAAGGTAAAAATGTTTGTTGTTTCGTGGTGATTGACGAGGTCAGTTGTGTGTGGGGGGACACACACCGTCATTGCTAAGCCTCTCTGCCCAGCCTCCGAGCGAGTGGGATCTCGCAACGTCGCACCGGCTGGGTCGGAATCACGGTGAAAGTGAACAGCATCATCGTCACATCGAGCGCGTGAGTCATCGCAACCCCCCAGGATGATCCGGGGGTGTCTTGTGTTTCTGACGCCTGTGGAGGAACCTGTTAGCTGGGGGAAGCGTCGTTGGCAGGCAGGGATGTCGATCCCAAAGACCTGGCAGCTTTCGCGGACGAACCACTCACGAGTGAGGGTTCAGAGCCCCAGAACAAGAGCCCAAACCCTGGTGTCGCGAATAAGAATGCTACCTAGGGGAATGTAGGGCTGCAGCAGCACGAAGCGCCCGGCCTGGCATTCGTAAAGCCTACTCCGTAGTCAAAAAGAAAAAAAAAAAAAAAAAAAAAAAAAAAAAAAAAAAAAAAAAAAAAAAAAAAAAAAAAAAAAAAAAAAAAAAAAAAAAAAAAAAAAAAAAAAAAAAAAAAAAAAAAAAAAAAAAAAAAAAAAAAAAAAAAAAAGGCGGCAGCGGCACAGCAGTACCACCGTATCCTGGAACATGCAACAATTGGTGCCTCGGGATATTCGCTGGGATCCATGGATCCGTGGGATGGGTGAATGAATGGATGGTTCCATCCACGGGGGACAGCCTACGGCGGCCGGATACAAGGCGGTTCTATTTCCGTCCGTGTCTCGTAACCCCAAACAACAGCGCCTGTACATCACGATGCCAACGGCGCCTCAGCGGCAGAGATGCTACGGAAAACCACACGAAGCGCAGTGTCCTGTAACCAGGCACAGAGGCACACCCTACGGTAGCGCCGTAAGCATCTCCTCACTTTTCAGTTTGGGCGTCAGAAACCGTAGCGCCTCAGCCGTATCAAGCAGTCACTGCGAAGGGGGCCAGAGCGAAGGTTTTTTTCGAAATTTCCCCTGGCTTGGGGGTCTTTTGGCGCCCGTCAAAGAGAGGGAAAAGCTTCCACCGAAGGCGGCCCGCGTGTAAGCCAGGCAAGCCAATTCCGAATGGCTGCTGAAGGTTAGAGTTCTGGCACGCCGCCCCCGAGGAAGCGCCCCCGTTGCCGTGCTCGTTTTTTTTTTCTCTTCCTGATGGAAGCAGAGTTCTAGGTCGTTTTACTCGGCGCCATCCGGCGAGTATATTTCCAGACACACTAAAAGTGGCAATAATACCGACCAACCGCAAGCGTGCCCCGGAATCTGAAACGAACACTTGATTAATTAATGACGACGAATATAGAGAGGCAGTGTCCTTGAACTGTAATTTTACAGACAACCTCGTCGTCGACGGGATACGTGTTCTGATACGCAAGGATTGGGGTATTTCCCGCCTGAGACCTTCTGTCACCAACAACCGAGACAACCGATCAAGTTTATAACACACAGTTAAATTTGTATGACTTGGATTTTGTATGGATAACCCCGCAATCGAAGGTGATGCCAAACAAAGACAGACAAGGTCTGGGCCTGATCGCGCTGGTGGTGCTCAGCCTGACCGCGGACCTATATTTGCGCCGGGCTGCGGAACTACGTATCTGATACCGATCAAAGACAGGATCTCAAACCCCAGCCCCTTGCGTCTGGACTTGCTTCTTTTGGGCGGTCAGCCCTCCTATGTACATCGGCAGCCGTCATTCAGCCCTGCCCATCAGCCCGAGGATTGCTAAGTAGCAGGTGACTACGAATTCTTCAAATTGCAGTTCGTCATTGTGCGACGAGTGAGCGGTGTCAACCTTCCCCCCTGGTCTCAGCTCTCCTGAGGGAGTTTTTAATTCAAGCAGCCTAGTTTTCTTTTTTTCGGCGCTCTCACTTGATATTTTTATTCTTATTTTATTTTTATTTCTTCCCCGTGCGGAACTTGGACCAGGGCGTGATAGGTCATGACCAGCGAAATTGGACGTCATTCAACCCCCCGGACGCTCTCCACTTCATCTCCCTCGTCCACTTGATGCCACAGCCCAGGCTGGCCTGTCTAGTGCTGGTTGGGTCCTTTTCAGAGCGTTTGGTCAAGCCCCCTTTGAGCGGTAGCGTTTGATGGGAGGGAGCCTGGGCAATCTTTGGGTCGCCAGGATGACCTTCTATCAAGCTTCCATGCGTTCCATACCAAGGCTGCTGTGGAACCAAGCCCAGTCCTTGCACCGGTTCTCCAGCTTCGCAGGTTTCGCACTCGCTTGGCGGACGAGAACATGAGCCGTCCAAGCCGTCTTCCGGTCCGGCGCCTACGGGTCACTACACGCAGCAAATGGGTTTGATTCCGCGCTGGCGCGACAGAGTTTGGCTCGCTGAAAGTCAACGGGTTCAGCGGGCGGATCTGGCTGGAATGGGCGTGGGATGATCTTGGGGCTTGGGCTTGGGCTTGGGCTTAGCCTTGAGGATTTTTTTTTTTGTAGCAGCTCTATCGGCATTTCCCCTCACTCGCGAGGCTTATGGTGGTGATTCGCGCGGGCGGTGGTCGCCGCCCGGTAAGATTGACGATTGAAGCCAACGCAGCTCCGGGCTCCTATCCGTGTTTGCTCATGAATTTGCTGACAGCAGATGCTGAGCCACGGAGGCTGTCCAGCTTCTCATG
This sequence comes from Fusarium nematophilum, assembly GCA_033030565.1. Taxonomy (NCBI): domain Eukaryota; kingdom Fungi; phylum Ascomycota; class Sordariomycetes; order Hypocreales; family Nectriaceae; genus Fusarium; species Fusarium nematophilum. The sequence continues at coordinate 7,784 of JAVIXY010000054.1, read as the reverse complement.
TAGTCTGCTTCATGCTGCAGCAATAATTGCTGTTTCTGGCATCTACTGCTGCTCTGCTGCCTCCGGGCGACCTGCTAGGCAGCCCAGCTGATCACTTGATGTCCAATGGCGGGCTGCTGCGCTCGCCAACAAGCAGGGAGTCGTCACCGTAGCATACAAATCGTCCCCTGGGATGTTGCTTTTTTGGGGTCGACCGGCATCCGTGATGATCGTCTTTGTATCGCTGGGCTGAGAGCAAGTGCCTCCTATCCCTGGTAATTGATGCGCATTGCAGCAACAGTGCACCGGTCAAGCATCATCCAGCGCAGGAGTCAACTTGTGGCCGAGCGCGTTGTGCGTTGTGCAGTGCGCATACGAAGCAGCATTAAGAAGGCAGCGAAATTTTACTGAATATTACTAGGCTTTCTTGTGCGACAAGGGGGTAAACAATAGATGGATATCCGTGTGAACGGGAATTCATTTTCCAGGGGACCCCCCATGCTCGTTGACGCTTGTTTCAATTTCCCTTTCTTGCGGTCGAGGCCCCACTGCCCACAACTGCGTCACCGTCTGTTCCAGTTCACAGCGAGACCTGAGGAGAGACGGGAGGAGGCTCTCACATCAGGCTGCCAGCGGGCTCGGGCGGGGGGCGGGCGGTGTCCCGGAGGTACGAGGCCAAGGTACCTCCGGCGGCCGGTTCTCTTACACCGCATCAGAACTGAAAAGGCCGGGTGTAATATCATCATGGGCCATGGATCCATGCCGAGCAAGAGGGCCAAGCAATTCAGGTACCTCATGCCAAAGTACCTCCACTGACGTATCTACCTCGTACGAGCAAGCCTGACCTCCATTTCAGCGGGCAGCCAAGCAGGGGCCCCACAAGCCTGCACCAGGGAAAGGGGGGGCGTGTGTCTTGCCAAACACATCCCACTGGCGTCTGGCGGGGCGCCCATCATCTCCTGGGGCCCGAGGGCGTCAAGACACCCCTCCCTGGCCCCCCTGTCCAAGTGGTGGTGCCCTGTGTCTTGCGCCCTGGCCGGGCTGCTTCACTTCAGATTACCTTTCACTAGGAGGCACAAACACCAGACAGGCCAGGAATACAAAAAGGGCAGCGGCCTCCCTCTTCCCCATGAGAAAGTTGTTGATCACTTCTCACCATCGACTCATCAAGAAACTATTCAGGCACTCGCCATCGCCTCTTTTCAGCTTTTGCTCCTTTGCAACAACATCTCGAGTCACTTAGCTCTCTTACACACACACACAACACACCACCCCTGCCACCAAACATCACGAACTGAGCCAACCGTCCTCAGTTCTAACAACTACTCGAAGCTACTCAAGCTACACCAACAAAACCACCATCAACATGCCTGCTCAGCGACCTTCGCAACTCCCTCCCTGCCCCGGCCCGCCTCCCAGCCGTCCTCTTCCTCCTCTACCCAAGCGAGGATAAGCGGCTCGACAAACATCCGTCATGACGGTCGAACAACAACCATCTTCTCCTCGGTCTAACTTCTATGAGAATATATCGCTTCAACCTCCCCCACCTCCGGGCAACAACCACAACAATACGACTCCTCCTGTCTTGACCGGTTCTAGCAGGTGCAGCAACCTCTTGTCCTCGGTTACACAGACAATGGGACAAGGTTCACTCGGGTCTTCCACCATGGCCTTGTTCGCGATGGCGCGCGTGCGCATATGCACATGCGAGTCCCGCAACTCCAACACAACCCCAACCCTTTTGCCATATGCACCTAATTAATCACAACCATTTTGGGTTCCTGTGAGCTGGCCTTGACCTGGTCATCTGCCACCTGCCAACAATCACCACTACCACCCCTCCATTTCATCACCTTGATTCGGCCGTCGAATCAACCAACCTGCCTCTACCGGATCCTCACGCAAACTATCCTGGGCCGTCTCACCCAACCCAGGCACTAAACGAACCGGCCGCATGGCCGGCTCCAAAAGTCACTCTCTTCTTTTTCGTCCTCTTTGGCTGGACCGACCGGACTCAATTCAACTTCGCTTCTTTGCGTGCGCCTCTCTACCCACCAGCGCATCACCGTTTCAATACCCCCCCCTAGTCACTATCTAATCACCTTGGCTTTCTTTTAACACCTCGTTTTTGTTTATGCTTTTCTCTACTTGGTTTGGTCACTATTTGGGAGGATTTTATTCCACGGGTTTCAGGAACTGTATCATTAGAGAGGCATTATCACGGCGTCTTACACATACACCGCAAAGTCTGCTGCGTTGGCAATGTTTTTCGCACTGCGCTATGTCACGGTGGTCGCGATGGAAACGAGAGTGGACTTATTATTTTATGATGAATACGTCGGTTGGGAACATAGATATCATTAGGATGGGTTTTGTTTTTTCACCCTCTTAGGAGCAAATGGGATCATGTCCACTGATCACTCGGTGTTGACGGAATTGGAACAAGATACCAGATTACCACCCTACTTTTACACGATTTGAAATGAATCTTCAAAAACTTGCAGACTAGCATCCCCCATGAAACGGAGACCTGACCAGACGAGATTGATTTCCATGGCTTCCGAGTCTTCCCATGCTTTTGAGATTAGAGTACCCGAAAATAGCGAACGGACCCCCGGATTGCGGATTTGTCCATGTTGGCCAAATTGCCATCATCCCTGTCCCGATCGTGCCTCGTGATCTCCTACATCCTTGCGACCTGGCTCCCTTGCATCGTATCCCCTCGCTAGCCACCCCAGCTCGCCCAGCATCATCACCAAGGCCCAGCGTCAGAAATAGCTGAGAGTGCCTGCTCGCTTGCCAGCATCGCGCATCTGCCTTGGTGGTACGCATTTCTCAGCGTCGATCCAACACCTGACGCCCTCATCCTAACAACTGAAACCCGCAGGGCCCTAAAACTGCATCCCTGCTGGAAAAGACTTGATGACTGTCTCTGCTGCCCGCGCCCGTGGCTTACAAGGCTCAGCCTCAGGCCTAATAGTAGCTGGTCTCCTTTCCCCTGGGGTCCGTAATCCGGGGGGCGGGAATTGGCCTAGCAGAGTGTAGCTTCAACGAGGCCGTATTTGTCGTCATCTCACCTAACTTCTCGCTTATTTCCTCCTTGTCATCTGTCTGCCCTCCCCATCACTGACTTGCGAAAAATAGGCTTTCGTTTCCTTATGTCCGGCCCTGAGCCGGCGCGAGGCCAGCAAAGCTCCCGTGATGGCACCGGAATGCGCTTCCGATACAGTTCATTGGTCCCAAACTCAGGGGAAGACGGACTAAAAAGCCCAAGGTCAGCCAGCAGGATGGGCTCAGATTGGCGTAGGCTGGCACTAAGATACTGGACAAACTAGGCCATGGGGGGTTGAATGGTGCGTCCGTCTGTCGTTCACGTCAGAAAAAAAGTAGAGGTAAATCATGTAATGATGAAACAAGCGGTAAGGGTCAGATAGCGCCCATCTTGGCAGTATTGGGAATCGTTTAATTGCTGTGTGGCGAGAAATGCCTAATTCTGAAGGGATGTTCTGGTGCTCTGATGTCCTGACTTGTCTCACTGAGCCGAAATCATCACCCACGCCCGCTGTCTGCCGGTCTCATTCTGACGCAGGAGTATCTCCTTCTCATCAGGCTTCAACACCGCACCCCTATCTCATCTCATCATCCTGCTCGGAAACTCTGGAACAGGTACCCGGCTCAGCCATGCCTGGCATCTGGATGGGCTGGTATGTAGATCAAGGTGTTTGAGCAACGCGTGGTATGGTAGCATCTCTAAGCAGCATGCCACATGCCATCCTTCTTCAGGGGCACCATGTTGCTACAGGGTATGCAGTCGACAGACCCTTCCCCGTAGGAGATCGTGATGATGTGATGCTATTGCCGGCCGAGAAGCTGGTGACGATATCCTGGGGACGAGGAGACAATGGATGGTGAGCCTCTATCATGGACTGTGGCCCCGCGCACTGGGCTTATCATCACGTGGTTACGCGCTGTGGCTTTCGCCCAGCGACGTGACAGACATGGAGGCAATGCAAGGCTGGCGCTTTTGAAGCATCTAACAAGGGATAGACTCTTTCGGACACTTACATCGGCATTCGGCGATACGCTGCAAGAATACCGCAGACCGGGTAGTTTTTTTTTTGTTGCATACCAACAATCATCGCCCGCGTCTACACGAAAAACCCTGCCGCCTTGCCTTGTTTAATCTCCCAGGAGCTCAGCGCATGACGTCTTTGCGATAGCTTCACTCATGTTGGACCTCCACGTCTGGGGCTCGGCTTTTGCACTCCCCTCCATTGATCCGGAGTGCCTCGCCATCATCACATACCTGCACAACAGCCTCCCCGCCTCAGCCTGGCGCCTGATCCCTAGCAACGACCCGTCCATCAGCCCATCTAGTACGATTTACCCCCATCCATGCTTCGCCAGAACCTTGTTTTCTAACCGTTGACCCCAGATATTCTCCCCGCGCTCCACCATGATGGCGTCTGGACGAGCGGTTACGCTCCCATCGTCGACTACCTGACCTCAAAGTCCCTCGGTGACAACCTGGACGACGGTCTTTCGCTCATCCAGCAAGCTGACCGCACCGCCTACTCTGCCTTCTTGGCCGCGCACGCCGCCCCCTTGTTGGACCTCTCACTTTACGTTTCAGCTGCGAACTGGTCTGCCACAACTCGACCAGCCTTCAGCTCCCTGCTGCCCTTCCCGCTTACATGGACTGTGCCGCCCCTCATCCGAGCCGAGGCCGTCAAGCGAGTCGAGCATCTTGGCTTTGCTGATATGGACAGTGACTTTGATCCCAATGGAGGTCTCCACCTATCCTCGGGGCGGGATGCTCTGCCAGAGACGTTTCGAAGGCATATCCCGGCCCGGACCAAGAAGACGGTCCATGAGGAAATGACCCCTGAGCAGGCAGTCGCGATTCGACTCTATGGACTCGCCGAGGACTGCCTATCTGTGCTGGACGACTTCCTCAAGGGGGCACCCGAGGATAAGTCGTTCAGCTTCTTTGAGGGCACAAGCCCTTCGTCCCTGGACTGTCTGGCATTTGGATACCTCGCGCTGATGTGTGATGCCCCGGTGCCACGATCTTTCGTCAAGGACTGGCTTGTAAAGAAGACACCGCGGTTATCCAACTTTGTTGAAGACATGAAGTCAAGGTGTTTGGGGCGACGAGGCTCTTTGCCCTGGGTTGAGTCGGGCCATGATACGGCACTTCGCGTGGGAGCCCGCACCCTTGACAGCATCCTCTACAATGTCCCAGGGCTTGGCGATGAGTATGCGACTGAAGTCAGGAGGCGAGCCGAGGAGGGCATCACGGGCATTGATGGGCGGACGCTCATGCTGGCGATGAGCATCCTCGCTACGGGCGCGGCTCTGGGATATGGCTATCATACATACAAGGCGATGCAGCCCTTTGGATCCCGGACACAGTTGTGGCAGTCCCAGCGGAACCGCTCCAAGCTGAGCGAGTTTGGAGCCCTGGGCTCGATGCTGGGAAGTGTCCTGGGAGGCTATCAAGCTCCCGCAGAAGCACCCGGACCAGCCCGCCCGTCAAATGAGGCTCGGTTCCTAGAGACGGACACAGAAGTCGATTAGGCATCTGACCATCTCATTTTGTAACATTACTGTACATCTACCTTGAAAGACACCAGGGTCTTACTGGCACCAAAATTTATCCAAGAGAAGACTTGGCTTCCCCCGTCGTCTAGATTGCTTTCATTGTGAATTACATGGCAGTCTTAAGCCACGTCTTTGCACCAAACATCTTTCTTTGTTTTCACCATGTTTCTTTCCCACCTCTTTGCCATGGTAGCTTTATATCTGCCTGATCTCCTTGCCCACCATTTCGGGGCGGTCGATCTCCCACTCATCTCTCAGCACCGAAAACGTCAGGTCAGTCACCAACAGGCTCTGTCCCAAGCTCCACACAAGCGTGATGGCGTAGAAGAAGTTGGCATTGCCACTTCCCGCATAGATCCAGAGATGGTAGAAGGCCGGGCCGAGGAACGACGCGTACAAGAGCGTGGCGGTAGTGACGAAGGCGTAGCGCATCAAGGGGAATACATGCCGGAACAGAGGTATCATGGATAAGAAAAGGCTCGCGTCTGCGAGTGAGGGATAGGGCTTGAAGATGGAGAAGATGCCCAGGAGGATGGTCAGGACAGCCAACGGCTGAGGCCGCAGACGGATAGAAAGCGCGGCTGGATAGGACGCGAGATGAAGCCAGAAGACGCCGAGGAAGAAGGCTCGGAACGAGTCGAACATCTCGATGAAGAAGTACCACCACAAGCCGACGTTGGGTGTGAGGTCGGACAAGGTCAGCTGGATACCATAGGTGCGGGCGAGGAACTCCCACGAGTTTCCCGCCAGCACGAAGGACATGCCCAACAGGGTAACGACACACCCTATCACGACGAGGACGTTGATGGCGGCGAACTTGCTGGCGGATGCGACTCGACGCTTCTCGGCCTGGCGGTCGTATGCGAGCAGGATGAGCGGGGGGAGGAGGAGGATAGGGTACATCGACAGGTAGGAGGCGAAGGACAGGGCGACCATTGCGTTGAACGGAGAGCCTTGGATGGCCTTGGCGATGGCATGGAGGATGGCGCAGGTAGAAAAGACGACCGTTGATCGTCCGATGCATGTGGCAATGGTGTACGGGTTGAACAAGAACCTATCGTGTGTGTCAGCGTCCATGTCTGAGGCCCGAGACGAGAGTCTTCCTTACGCAGCAGCAACCGCCGCACCGCAGAACTTGTTTGCGCGGCGCGGCGATGTGAACAGCCTCGAGCTGCCCGCCTCGCCCGAATTGGCGATCTTGTAGAGCGCATCGGCGCTGAGGAGGTCGACGGCGATGTAGAGCAGGTGTGTGAAGATGGGCCAGGCCTTTACGTCGGGGAGCAGTGAGAAGAGGGGGAGCAGCAGCGGCGCCTGGTGGAAGACGCCGCCGTCGTAAGGGGAGACATTGTTCGTGTAGAGGAACAGACCCTCTTGCACTGGCAAGCTTCGTGAGCGTGGGGTTCTCGGAGAACGGGGGCGCGAGCTATTTGCTTACAGCGCTTAAAACTTGTGACGGGGGTCGATATCTCGACACGGCCGGTCAGGAGGTCGGGCAGGCCGGGGAAGGCGAGGAAGAGGACGAGTCGGAGCAGGGCCGCGCCGGCGTAGACGCTGGCTTTGCCTCGCAATGTCATGATGCCGGACATTGCATGCCTGGAGGCAAGACAGGGAGCTGGTCTTGAGGGGCGCAATTCGCAAATGGTCGCGTTGAGTTGGTGATGTTCGCGATCGATGAAAGGAGGCCACTTGGCGCGTTGAGCCACGAGCTCCACTTCCGGTACCTGCGGCGGGAGCGGGGCCGCTCGGACGCTGGGATCCCGCTCGGCTGACCACTGAAAAAGGCGCTCCAAGGCCCTAGAAATGCTCCGAACGTGCACTTCGCTCCGGGCCGACCTTTGTTGAACCGGAGCGGTCATGTACATTCGAGAAGAGGTACAGGCATCCGCAAGGCGTTTTGACCAAATGAGCCTCGAAGGTGGAAGAGGCAAAGTCACCTGATGAGCTGAGTCTCGAAATGGAATAGCGTAAGGCATCAAGCCAAAAAGAGGGGTAGAAGCCAGATAGCATCATCGGGAGAACGATCAATGAATCAATTAAACTGCAAGACTGGATACCCGGCATAAATCCAGGTGCCGGGTTCAACAACCTTGCCCTTAATTTACTCGGCAGCACAGCCGGGGAGGAAGGGAGCTATAACTAAGAGGTAGATAGATATAAAAAGGCAATAAAATTAGTATTAAAATTTAATAAGTTTAATAATA
>JAVIXY010000053.1:175760-211545 GCA_033030565.1 Fusarium nematophilum | reverse complement strand
GACCGTCCTGGACACCTTCTACCGGTCAAGGGGATAGGTGGAAACCTATAAGATGCCCCTAAAATAGACCGTCTAAATTTATTTAAATCAGGAGCCACGTATTTAGAATCTCTCATACTACGTATTATGATCTTAGGTATTAGATATTATTAATAAGACTTAGAGGATATTAACCGTGGTATTAAAGGTAACCTCTTCCTGTATATTTTTTCCACCACGGGACGGCCAAGAACCATGACGGCACGCCGATCCGTTCAACAGCTTCCACGGAAGAGTTGCGCGTGTAATCCGCCTTCACACCAACTCACGGCCCCTTGATCGGAGCGATGATCCGTCTAGCGTTGACAGGCGTCGCTTCCTGAATCTGGATGGGGTTGGGGTGACAGTGACGTTGTTGGTTAGAGCCTAGCGATAAATTGTTTCAAGTCGCAACTGGGAATTGGTCCCCGGTGTTTAGTAACTCACTACCATGGATGCTCTTCTTTCCTCGGAACACGACTACAAATACATCTTCGCCCTTGTCATCAATGGCAATAGATAAACCCTTACTTCGTTCTTCCCTATACGCAAGTACGCGTATTTCGCATAGGGCGGACTAGCCTCAGCACCAATGCGGTGAGGGGCCTGCTCTCCAGGAGGTTGCCTGGTGAGAGCTTCAGCACTCTAGCAAGGGTCATCAATTGCTCCCCACCAAGCCTCTCCATTGGCACCGCCCCCCTTCACTAACCCACCAAGCGGATACATCCACCAGGGGGGCTTCGCTCGGGTTTGGGGTCGGTTACATACGAGTTTACGACGTTGGTGGTTGCTGAACGGGATTGCGGGTTGTTAAGCTGGCCGTCTCGCTTCCTTCACTCAGCTCTCTGTCCCCCTGGTTGAAACGGCCACGGTTAAATGCAGCAACTCTGGCCTCCGGCTGTATTACACCAACCACCATCCAATTTGAGCGCAAAACCCAAAGAGGCCAAACAAGCACTTGACCTAACTTGGTGAGGACTGGGTCGCTGTAGCATGCCCTGTCACCAGCACCGATCAACGAAGCTAACACAAACGACGACGTCAACGCCGTGGGCCTTCGTCTACCATCTCTGACTTCCTAAAACTTGGGCAATCCCTCCTGATCGCATCATCTCGCCTTGGGAGGCAAGACAATCTTGAATAGCGAATTTGTACAACTTATTCTCGAAGCCGTTATTGTTCATCCTTCCCGACGCCGTACATAAACCCGCAAACCTTACCGACGACCACCACGAAGAGCGCATCAACGGCCAGCTCGTCAACTGTCCAGCATCAGCTGCGCGTCGTCGCTACTTGGCGTCCTCCTTTACTCCCCCTTCGGCCTGCATCTCGAGAGACAGCGAACGACGAGTGGCGGCGGTGATGGCGACAACGGACAACGGGGGCAGCAATGGGCTCAACAAGCTACTGCCAAAGTCCATTTCCTCGAAGCGACTCCGAAGAAAACAAGAGCGAGAGGTGGTAGGGCTGGGCTTTGACGATGCCGACGTCTTTGGCCATTCGCAATCCAGTCGCGAAACCCTGGAAAGCGACGGAACGCGCTCTGGCAACCTTGCTGGTGATGAAGACGAAGGTACAAGCCATCGCTCCTACGAGTCGGACCCCGAGTCGTAAGTGCCAAAATCTCTCAGCTTTTTCCATTTCTCTTGTCTTCCATTTCCAGTCTTGTTCCTACGTGGAAGTAACCGCCCGGCCTGACGGTCTCTTGACTGGCCTTTTTGCGCGGAAACCCCTATGGGCGGGAACCACGAGGCTGAACTGAACCCCCCGTTCGGCGTTCTGCGACATCAAGAAGCCACCAAAAAGGCACGCTGACTCCCGTCTGGGCGTCGGCGCTTGGACCCCCTACATTAGATTCCGTCGCTGTACAACCGCACTCACATGCTACATCTACATGATTGTTTTCATTGTTCTTTGCTTCAATCTTGTTCTCCTGCCAATATCGCGTTTACTCTCATCCCGGTTCTCGTTCTCGCATCTCGCATCTCGCATCCCGCCCTGGTTGTTGCTGGCAGGCTTGGCACCTCTGCGGCATCATCTCCACTTGGCTCCTGTGTTCTCCGTCTGTGCTCATCTCATCCATCTAACTGAGGCAACGTCACTCCTAGACCCTCCTCACGACCTGTGCCTTTCTCATCGCACCCGTCTCAAATCGGCTACCTGACGACGTCGTCCCCCGTCGTGCAAGCTTCGCATCTCCCCGAGTCTCAGTCTCCGACCACCGACGTCGACTCCAACAGCAGCGCGTCCAAGTCGTCGACTTTCCCGACCAAGCGCTCCGATTCGACCGATTCCAAGGAGCTCCGGATCGGCCGGAGTAAGACGGGCTTGCTTCCTCCCCACAGCTCCAGCTCCAGGCGCCGGTCGCCCTCGCCAGGCGGCAAATTCAAGGGCATCTTCAAGCCGAAGAAAAGCTCCGCAAGCAATTCGAGCCCCGAACGTCGACCCTCGAGCGAGCCTCGCCCACCGCCTGACACGCGCAAGGAACAGCCCACCATATCCGTGGACCCTGACGCCGTGCAGGTCCCGCCCATTATCGAGCCACCTGCTGCAGCCAAAGTTGCTTCCCCCGACAGGCGGTCGCGGGTTCAACCAAAGGTTGACACGAATATACCTCCTCGAACCCCTCCGACTGGTGACAAGCCTGCGCCCGTCATCGTCAATACCCCACCGACCCCTACCGAGTTCGCCAACGCATCCGGTCAGTCATCCCCCGATAGGAGATCCTTCTGGGGTAGCGCGGGCTCCGGCTCCGGCACAAATGGCACTGCTTCTTCGCGGAATATGAGCACGCATCGACGGAGTCGATCAAGTTCTGTAAACATCGGCCCAAGCAAACTCTCCAACATCGTCACAGCACCGTTGACTCCAACCCAGGAGAGCGGTGAGGCTACCCCGAATGCCAATCCCCCCTCTGGGTTCTTTTCTTCTATGATATCGGCTGCTCAGAACGCCGCAAGCACGTTCAGCAGTAACATTTCCAACACTAACATCAGCCTCGGCGGAAACAAGGCTCGGAGCTCAACCCCCACCATCCAAGAACCACCTGAGCCCGCCGAGCTTGAAGACGACGCCAAGCCAACTCCTACCACGCAGATGGCGGACAACAAGGACCACAGGAAATCCGCAGTGTCTACCATTGGCGCTGGCGAGCTCAGTCTCAGCCAGCTTGGACTCGCCGAAGCACCCAGCTCTGTTGCGTCTCCAATCAACGCCAAGTTCCCTGACATGTCCGACACTCGCGCCAGGTCTGAGTCGGCGCCAGTCGACTCCCCCATAAGCCCCGTCGACCTCGTCCCGGATGAGCCAGCCAGCCGCCCTCGCTCGCTCTACGAGACAGCAAGCGGCGAGCGCACCCCTCCGCCAGCCGAATTTACGGACAAGGGGACTGGGGTGCAGCGAACCTCTAGCCTTAGAAGCGCCCTTAAGCAGTCTCACAGAAAGCGTGGGAGCTCCGCCACTACGGGCACGGCTATCGGCGCCGCAATTGTAGCTGCCAACAGTTCGTTGGCGCATCCAAACTTGAGCGCCCCGAAACTGACGGGATTCGCCATTGCTAGCAAGAAGAGGAATCGCGACTTTCACGATTTATTCAAGAGCGTCCCAGATGATGACTACCTCATTGAAGACTACAGCTGTGCCTTGCAGAGAGAGATTCTCGCGCATGGACGGTTATATGTCTCCGAGGGTCATCTCTGTTTCAGCAGCAATATCTTTGGGTGGACCACAACTCTTGTTATGAGCTTCGACGAGATAGTGTCAGTCGAGAAGAGGAGCACAGCGCTCGTGTTCAAGAATGGCCTTATGATCTCGACCTTGCACGCAAAGCACGTCTTTGCCAGCTTCACCAGCAGAGATGCCACGTACGACTTGATCGTTAATATCTGGAAATTGGGTCATCCAACCTTGAAGAGCACCCTCAATGGTGTACGGTTAGAGGGCACTGGCGGTGACAAGACAGAGAAGGTCGATGCTGAACCGCCTGCTGAAGACGAGGCTCAGGATGCCTCAGAGACGGACGACGAAAGTGACGATGAGGAAGAGTACTACGACGAGGATGTTCACGAGGAGATGCACAACGCCAGCATGGCCGAGGCTAACGGAACGGATGCCGATGCTGAGAAGGCTGTCTCGAGAAAGGCATCCGGCGTGGCGCCCGCGAATGGTGCCGCACCCGAGGAGACTCCAGCCGCTCCAGGCGGTGCCGGAGACTTCCCAGGCCCAGCCACGCACGCGCCGACTGACTGCGGTGACTCGGTGACGCATTACGACAGGGTAGTGGGAGACGATGTCATCCCGGCGCCTCTGGGCAAGGTGTACAACCTCATGTTCGGTACGGGCTCGGTTGCCTTCATGATCGGGTGGCTGACGGGAGAACAAAAATGCACCGAAATGCAGCTGGACAACAGAAAGGGTCTGAGCCTGGACGACCGAAGCCGGACATTCTCCTACATCAAGCCGCTTTATGCTTCGATAGGACCGAAGCAAACGAAGACTATCACCGCGGAAACCCTGGACAACCTTGACTATGAAAAGGCAATTAACCTCACGTGTTCGACCCAGACACCGGATGTGCCGAGCGGAAATGTGTTCTGCGTCAAAACCAAGTACTGTCTCTCATGGGCTGAGAACAACGCCACTCGAGTGCAGATGAACTGCACAATCGAGTGGTCCGGCAAGAGCTGGCTGAAGGGTAAGTCTGCTGATTGCCTGGCACGAGTCATTGATGGTTGCTAACACATCGCAGGTCCAATTGAGAAGGGTGCCACGGATGGACAGACGCAGTACGCCAAGGACTTGTTCACGGCCCTCAAGGCAGCCGTATCAACTAAACCGCAAGGAGCCCCGCCCCTCCCTTCTGCGCTTAAGGGGAAGAAGAAGGGGAGGAAGCCCAAGCTCGCACAGACAACGACGGGCCTCGTCGAAGGAATTAACACGCCAAAGCGGCCAGATCAAAAGAGCTGGGGCGTCCTGGAGCCTGTGCGGGGGATCCTGGAGCCTCTTGGAGATATTGTGCAGCCTCTTCTTACAGGCAACGTCATGTACGGGCTCCTCGTGGGTCTCCTGGTTGCGACGTGGTTTGGTTTTGGGTTCACGCCAAGCAGGAACCCCTCCACTTATGGTCAGGATATGGGCATCTACCGACCCGACAGGATTGCTGCGTATGAGGAGATGTGGCGGAGAGAAGACAGCGAGCTCTGGGAATGGTTGGAGGAGCGAGTCGGCATGGACCGACTTCACGAGGATCGTCTTGGTATGCGCAAGAGGGCTATGGAGCCGAGGACTGTGGAAGAGAATTTACGGGCGGCTCGCATGGACGAGAGGGAGGTGGAGGAGGCAATCCGCATTACGGAGGAGAAGCTGCGAGTACTTCGGGGAGTCATGGAGAAGAAGAGCAGGCCCGGCAAGTTGACCGGCGACGAAATACCCTCACAGGGCCTATAGATTATTGTTTGTATTGTACAGATATAGCATAGCCAGATTGGGGCAATCAGCGAGCCCCCGCGTTCTTTTGTCGATAACCCTCTCATCACACAAACTTCCCAGATTCGCTGCGCAGGCTGAGTGGGTGTCCCAAGGGTGGGGATGAGACTGTGGACAGGTTGCGGTGGCATGGGTGGCCATGCTGCGGCCAAGGCTCGGAAAGACGGAGGAGACTGGTCAGCCTTATGGCTGGTCTGCAAGGAAGGACATGGCCTTGGCATCCATTTGCTCAGATCCAAGGACTTTGGGGTATTGTTCCTGCATGGATTTGTTGGTGATAGCTGAAGATGTATGGTGGTGACTCTCCTCCAATAGCCGCTTTTGGACGGCCCCCGGCATGACGGAGACACCCGAAGCCGACGCAATTCTGAGTGCTGCAGAAAACGGGACGGCATTGCCGATGACTCTTCAGGTTGACAGTTTCGAGGCTAGTTTACAGATTGCTTGAAAACGGGCTGCAGACTATTTGGTGGGAGACGGCAAAGTTCAGCGCCATGTAGGCGGACCGTTGTGCAAGGCGTTTTTGCTTACCCTGAAGACGTGGGCGCTTGGGGGGTGAGATGACGCAACCATCGACTGACGCGCAGGGAGGGCATCTGGGGTGAGCTATCTGAGAGTTGCGCGGTGAAGGAAAAAGCGACCCGTGCCCTGCAGTGCTCAATTGGGACGTCGTATTTTATGCCTGTGTACAAATGAGATGTTGATGAGGGAGAGAGTTCCCGAGGTTGAAAGATCTGGGGTTTGCCCAATCTGGTAAGTGGTCTCTCTCGAAAACCACTCGAAAGTGTAGATAGGACGTTATGCTCGGGTTCGGCATGACGCAACCCCTCGACACCAACACCAAAAACAGTCACCGAAAGCCAAAAGCAAAACCCTCGTATAGAAACGGCTGTTGGCTTACACCGTATCCGCCAAGCGCGGCGTCACCAGCGGCGCTACCGAGTGAAGGAAGCGCCGCCGTCAGGATTCGAAGCGCTCGCCAAACGTCGTCATGTCTGACTTTATCATTCTTCCAGGACAAGCCGGAAGAGCGCCTGATCCGCGGTTCTTGGAGTCTCTGACTGACTGCCCTGGCGCACAAGCCACAGCGCCTTGTCAGCAATGCGCTGGGCATTTTTTTGGCATTTTTGGGGGCCGGGAGGGCGGCGCAGCGGTCGCTGTCCGCCTCGTTGCCTAAGCCACTCTTATGAGCAGGGGATAGCAATTGGTCGCGGGGAGCTGCGGATGGCTGGGCGGATGGGTTTGTGCTGCGTTTCCGTTCTGAGTGAGCTGTGCGAGAGAGCCTGCCGGAGTGCGAGGGAGACTGACTGCGACAGGCAGGCCAGGCTGATTTTGATGGAGGGCATGTAAACTCGGGAGCGACGAGACAGACAGCCTGCAAGACAACAACAGCCCAAACCAGAACCATGCAAGCCCCTGGCCGATTTGGTCGATTCTGGTCTGAAGCCATCCCGCTCAATCAATCGATCGATTCCTCACAAGAAACAAGCGGCGCAAGGAGCACTTGAAGCACCCAGCAGATCCCCCCCAGCTCCAAGCTCCCAGCTCCCCAGCTCCCGGGTCCACCATCCAACCCATTCAAACCTCCACCCGAAGCCGCAAGTCCTAGGCCCTCCCGAGTCCTACACCCTCTCTCTCATTCGCCCTAGGACGTCGTCCCGAGCTGCCTCCCAGCGTCGACTTCGTCTCTCGGTGGAAAATAAAACAAAAACATCATGGCCATGAGTGGCGGATAAGGCCTTTGGGTTCTGCTATTCTCCAGTTCGGTCCCCTCCTTTTTGAAGTCCGGCCCCTCTCTCGCTTCACCTTGTCGCCGCGTTCTTACCCCCCTCGGGCCTCCTGATTGATTGACTGCCGCGTCGAGTCGAGCGCCCCCCCCCGCCGCCGCAGAGCGTCCTAGTACACCAAAGGCCTGGCTCAACTATACAGCACCCCCATATCGCATCGGCCTCTCCTTCAATGGAGACCAAAAAACGTCTGTCCCTTGACGGGATAAGCCCCGGCTCGGGGCCTTCAGCCCTACGACGGCTCACTCGGAGTCCCAGTCATCGTCTAAGTCTTCGACGATCGAGCACCGAGTCTACTGCTTCCTCAGTGTCCATGTCCGTGTCTGTCGTCTCGGACGATAGCAAAGCATCCTCCTCCGCTTGCGTGTAAGAGACGAACCCCCCCGCCCTCATACCATCCCCGTCTATGTCTGTCCGCCTCTCATGGGATCCTGGGGGCTCATTGGCATTTATAGGACCCGCGATACGGCTCGCGATGAGTGTGCCCTTCACCGATTCATCGTCTGGACCGCTATCAAGCGCAATGACTGCTCCAAGATGACTCCCGAGGAGAAGCGGGAGTGTCCCATGCTGCGCTGCCGCAAGCGCTTCCCCAACCACGAGCTCATGCTCCAGCATCTGTATGGCTGCGACTGGCTCGCCGAGGGTGAGTACTGGTGCTATGAGTGCGAGAAGCCCGAACGCTTCAACGACGCCAAGTGCAAGCGGTGCCTGGGCCATCCCTCGAGGAGGAGGAAGATCATGTCAATGGCCAAGAACTTCTTCAGCTCCCTCGGCCACAAGTCCAAGAACTCGACGCTGCCGCACCTGGACCTGGATCTCGACGACGCCGAGGCCCCGCCCAGCTACGAGTCCCTGGCCCAGCCCCAGGTTGAACTGTACTCGAACGAGATCCACGAGATCGACTCCTGCGAGATAACCCTGTCCACCATTGTGGAGGATGAGGACGAGGCAGACACCGCTCCGGCCCCCATTCCTGCTCCCAGCATGCCACCGCTGCCTGCCCAGCCTCTGCCTACTCACCCCGCAGAGCTTGAAACAGGCCCGACACTCGACGAGCCCCTCGTCGACTGGACCACCTTGCCAGACACGGTGGCTCCCGTGAACCTCATCGACCCTGGTGCCAACGCAGGGCCGGGCCGGCCCATCCTCCAGCTCCATACGTCAGACCTGGAGGAGTACCGCCGCCAGCAGAAGCAGCCTCGGAGCACGGGGACGGTGGCGCCGAGCACCTCAGTCCGGTCGACAACGAGCACCAACTCGACCCTGAGCACCAACACCACCCTGAGCACGGCAAGCTACAACATCTCACCCATTTCTGGCTTCTCGGGCCCTTTCTCGAGGGGGACAGGCTTCGAGTCCACGTTGACCTCGCCGGCGGATGACCTAGCCAGCCCAGGCGGCCTCTTCCGGACTGACTCGTTCGCCATTTCTCGCAAGGCATCCACGGCCAAGGGCTGGGGCACCTTCGACAAGGAGGGTACTTCTGCCTCATACCTATCGGAGCTCCCCGCAGACATGCCGATGCTCGGTGCCTTGCCTGCTGGTGACTCCCTCCAGAACCCTCTGGCACTTGGCCAGCCTGACTACACCTTCGATGACTCCTCCCTTCCCGCCGACTTCTCACTTGGATCAAACCTCGCCCTCACTGACAACGATGCTGCCATGGCGCCCTCCCTTCCTCCCGCTTTGGCGGAGCCAACGGTTGGTTACTACCACAACCCTCGGTCTCTTGTTGGCACAGCATGGGATGCATTGGAGATGCACGTCTCCAACTCCATGGCCAAGCTGCAGCAAATGAGCAAGAACCATCTCGTCAACCAACTCCGGAACATGTCAGCACACTCGATAGCCATGAATGGCTTGGAGACTCTCACGGACATCCTGGAGGGTCGTCAGCCCACCGTCCCTGTGAAGCTTCTCTGTTTTGTCCACTTGGTCTACTGCTTTTCCCTTGTTGTCCACGAACAAGATGCAGCCAATCGGTCTCCAGATCTCTTTGCTCAAGCAATGTCATACAGTACTTGGTTCTCTCGTCAAGATCGCCAGCTCTATATTCAAATCGTCGATACCCTCTGGAAGCCCGCCACCATGACCGAGGCGGACGTCGTCAATCTCGTACGAGCCAAGGCCTCTCCCTCTGTGTCGCGGTCGTCAAGTCTCAAGGGCAAGGAACGGGAATCAGCACCTTCACACCAACCAAGCACCGACTCACTGGCCTTTGTTGCGCGATACTTCTTGGACCAGTTGGAATACGCTACTGTTCTAGTCATGGATGAGCCAGAGATCCAATCCTCTGACCTGTACATGCAACACCTCCACGATCCTCCTCTGGTTATGCACGGCGACTCACCATACGCCATTGCCACCAACTTTATGCTCAAACACAACTTCCAACCGTACAATAATGACCCCGCGTTCGCCGCCAGCTTGAATGACCTTGTTCAACGCGTCAACTCCAACTTTGTGTCAACTCTCCGTCGTCTGGAGCTTGAGTTGATGCATGCTGGAAAGGTGAGAGAGAGCTCCCGTGCCTCATGATTGGACCACAAGTTGCTGACCCAGCTGGAATAGATGTGCCTGCCTTCGGATATCTACTTTGACCATTACATCGAACATGTTAGAAAACAAATGGACTCGCTATACCAGCAGAATATCCCGCATACGAACTTTCGGTCATCCTACTATCGTCACGGCGTCAAGCTTATCGAGACAATCGTTAACGGCTCGACTCAACCAACACCGTCTCAACCAGTACCGAATGATATAACACCGGCAACCACGGCACTCGATGAATTGGACGAATTCATCGAAGCCATCACTCCGATGGATGATTTCAACTTTGGGACAGGACCCTTCGACCCAGAACCACAGATGAGCTTCCCGAACGCCATGCCTAACCTGACCATCGACCCCTGCACGCTGAACCCGCAGCTTCTCCCTACTCCGGAGGGTACCTGTTCGGTGGGCGGACCTCCTACAACCGCAAACTCACCACCGTCGCCCGATCCCGCAGCATCGTCATCAGCAGCAGCAGCAGCGGCGGCGGCGGCGGCGACCAAGGTCGAATCTGATAGTTGCTGCGAGATCTGTGGGTATAGGCCTAAGGGAGACCCTCGCTGGTTTGGCGGGAGCATGGCCAAGCACAAGAAGCTGCAGCACGCGACAACGCCTCCCAAGATCTACCGTTGCCCGTACCCGGGATGTACAAGCCAGTACAAGAATCGACCAGACAACTTGCGACAGCACCAGATTGAGAAGGGCCACTTTGTGGATGGTCAAGATATTAGCCGACGGCCGGCGAAACGTAGAAAGGTGGACTGAGCCTATGGGCTGATACGCAACGAATACCCTCTCCTTCATTGACTCTCCTTGATCATTTTATTATACCTTTATATACAGCGGAAACGGCGTTTGGATTTACTACAGGCATTGGATGGCCTGTATTTTCTTTTTTGGAAAGATACCACTATTTGGATAATGCATGACGGGCTACATGGAATTACCGCTGCAGGAAGCAAGCGGGTTGAAACTACAGCAACAAGCAAACACTTTACATGATATACGTTTTAAGAACAGCCTCTACCATAATGAAGAAAAATGGTACCTGGAAACACTGATGGCCGATGCATGTGCAGAAACTGATGTGGTAGTGAAGACATGCATGATGGTAGCAGAGCCGCAGGGCGCTGACACAAAATCCCACTCACAGGCTACAATTAGGAATATTCTAGTGGGTTGAATAACACGTCTCGTATCGACTATTTATAAGAGACTTTTAAACATGCGATAGGTGGGCTTTAGCCGGGAGTGTTCGTATTTCGGAAGAGAAGTTGCACCATGAATGCATCTAATTACGGTATGAGTAAGCTCATCGCCCAGCAAGTTGAGGACAAGCATCGCGGAATGACATGGTGTGTAACTACCTAGGCAGGTACCTACCTAACAATTAAGGGAAAATTGATGACATTGAGTTTAGTTTGCCCGGTTTCAGGGAAGAACACAGAAGCGATTAGGGATGATGGATCCGTTGCACTACAACAGGTCAAATCCTTCAATCGTGATGGCGTGGCTGGATCGAGGCTCGACTTGGGAACACGTCAATGAAATGACGACGCGCTCGCTTTCCTTCCGAGGCCAAGGGTATGTCGAGCGCGATGTGAGACTCCATGGAGTCTTGACGGAATGGCCGGGAAAGTGTCCCTCAAAAGAATGGCTGTTGGTTGGCTGGATGATTGAGATGGTCACGTAATCAACCCATAGGCATCGAGTCGGATAGAACTGGCGGCGGCAGGGGAAGGGAGACGTCACGTGCATCAGCGAGGGAGAGGGTAAGAAGGGGAAAAAAATACACTGGAAGCCACGAGGAGGAAAGAAAGAAAAAAAATCCTACCTAAGAAGCAACATAACCTTGTCGTCGCGTTGATTTTTGCTGCTGCGTTGTCATACTCAGCCAGCCAGAAAGTCCTCCGATCTTGCCTTGTTTCTCTCGACAGCCGTCAAAAATGGACGAATGATCGCCCTGAAATGCGCGTCCCCTCGCAAATTGATGAACCATCATGCTCTGAGACTTGACAAGTGCCGGGCCAGAGAGACCTCAATGTGGCAGCGGCTAGGACACTAAAAACAACCACTCGCAGGGGCTCCTCCTCTGACGCCTAACGCCACGCCAGAAAAGTTCCCCAAGCAAAACCCCCGAGGCACCCACCTTGCACCCTCACCTGCACTTGCCACTCCCTCCCTCCCTCTTTTCACTCCTGCCCTCCCCTCTGTCCTTGCTTTCCACCCTCCCCATCCCATCTGGATCTCTCCTCTCTCCTTCGCCCCTCCCTCCCCTGCTATCTGCGCACCCGGGCCCTCCCCCCGGCAAAAATTTTTTTCCCTCTCCATACCTCCCTCCCCTAGTAATTTATTACCACTTTGTGCAGCAAACTCGGCTTTGCGGCCTCCACNTGCTATCTGCGCACCCGGGCCCTCCCCCCGGCAAAAATTTTTTTCCCTCTCCATACCTCCCTCCCCTAGTAATTTATTACCACTTTGTGCAGCAAACTCGGCTTTGCGGCCTCCACAGCCAGACCACCACGCCTCCGCTGAACACGCCTCCTCCCCCCCCCCCCAAGTTATCGACACCCCCAAAGATCTCTGGGTCCAGGGTCTCTCCATATTGCTCTCTGCCCTCCGAACTACATTGCACTCCGCTCCGTATTGTGCACCTCGTGCCCGGCGATACCAAGGTCACCGTCACGGCTACGGCTACGGCTTCGGCAGCGGGCCACAACACCGGCTGGGCTCGACCTCCTCCGACCGCCTCACCCCCCGGCGCTTCGCGGGCGTCACGCAACCGGACAAGACTCACCACCCTCAGACTCTGCTCGACCCTCTCTACCCTCGACCCGTCGAGAGTCACGTCACGTCACGTCACGTCACTTCTCTTCACGCACCCTCCTCGTCTCGCTTCGCCGCTGTCCCGAACGACGATAGCAACACCTCCGCCGTCTCCTCCCACCTTGCCGACCCCAGATTGTGCTCCCCGCGCGTCCCAAGCCTCGCGTTTGTCATCCGGCTTCTCCCCCGGGGCCTGACGAGACGACATGTCGAGTCTGCGTCCGGGATCAAACGCCCATGCTGGCCTCAACTTCCCTCAGACCAGCCTTCGCCGGAACCCGTATCCTCCTCCTCATCCGAACCAGCAGAATAAACAATCCCCGGCACCTCATTCCGCGTCTCCCTACCAAACCCAGGCCTACACGCCCCAGCAGGCCACGGCGGGATACCCTCAGCATCTCTTCACGAATCCAAATCCTGTGAACGGCAATCTTCCCAATGGCTCCTCTCGCTCCTCCACCTCGCACATGTCCAATGCGGTGCCGAGCCCTCTTGACGTGTCCAACACGCGAGGCGTTCCGCCGCCGCGGTCCCAGATGATGTTTCCCACCCTAGGCCAGGTTGTTCCCAATCAACTTCATCATCATCAGCAGCAGCAACAGCTGCATCATCAGCACCTGAACCACCCTTCTCACCCGCTTAACCAACCCCGCCAAAACCATCACCAGCATCATACCCAGCAATCCCCTCAGCAGCGGCCTCAATCCCAACAAGCTCAGCCTACGCCAAAACTGCAGCAGGTTCAGGTTAAGCCTCAAGCTCCTTCGCCCCCTCTGCCGCAACAGCAGTCAACTCAGCAGCAAGCCCAGACTCAGCAGCAGCATCAGCATCAACAACTCCAGCAGCAACTTCAGCAACAGCAGCAGCAGCAGCAGTTGCAGCACCAGCAACAATTGCAACAGCAACAACACCAACAGCAATTGCAGCAGCAGCAGCAGCAGCAGCAACAACAGCAACAACAGCAGCAGCAGCAGCAGCAGCAGCAACAGTTGCAACATCAACAACACCACCAGCAACAATTGCAACAGCAGCAACATCACCAGCAGGCCCAGCAGCAACAGCATCAGCAACAGCCTCAGCTTCACTCTCAACAGCCCCAAATCCACACTCCCCAGCAGCCAGAGCCGCAACAACTTCACCCGCAACAGCCAGAGCAGCCCAGGGCACAACCGCACCAGCAGCCACGGCAGCAGAAGCAGCAGAAACAGCAACGGGAGCAGCAACAGCAGCAGCAGCAGCAGCAACAACAACAGCAGCAGAAGCAACAGTCGCTCCCGGCTGAGCCAATTCAGCCGCAGCCGCAACCGCAGCCGCAGCCTCAGCCGCAGCAGCAATCCCAACCCCCACCGCCAAAGCCAGATGCGAACGGTGCCGAGTCGATGGACATTGACAACCCTAATAGTGGCGAGGAGAATGGGGGCTTGGACATGAAGATGCTTGCTGACCCTAACTACGTCCCTACACAACCGCTGGGCGAGATGATGTCGCCTCCACCTGAGGGCGGAAGCTATCCGACCCTTGAGGCTGTTCAGAAAGCCGTGCTTCGATACTGCACCTCTGTCGGCTATGCTATTGTCATTGGCCGCTCGAAAAAGACCGTGCCTGGATTGAAGAAGGTCCTGTTTGTCTGCGATCGTGCGGGCAAGCCGCCTAGCCGCGTCAGTCCTGAGTGCCGAAAACGCAAGACGTCATCCCGAAAATGTGACTGCCCCTTTGGCTTCTTTGCCATCGAGCAGCGGACGCAGTGGACAATCCGATATCGCCCAGACCCTGCCCATCTCCAGCACAATCACGGCCCAAGCGAGAGCCCCTCTCATCACCCTGCCGCGAGGAAACTTGACAGTAAGATGGTTGCCGCGGTGAAGCAGCTGAAGGAAAACGGTGAGCTCCAGTTCCATCGAGATCAAGTATTCTGTGCTAACTGCAATGAGCAGGCGCTGGCGTTTCCGAAACCCTCCAGATTCTACAAACAGAGAACCCGGATTGTCACCTGCTTCCCCGGGATATATATAACGCTCGCGCAGCCATCAACCGCAATCCCCAGAAAGTTGCCACCGGTCTGGCAGAGAACAGGCCAGCCATATACAGCAAACCACATCAGTCCCCTGAAGACCGCATACGTGCCGACTTGAGGCGTGAGCTTGCAAAAGCCCGAGAAGACATGAAAAAGATGGAAGAGGAGAAGGACAAGGAAATCAGCGAGCTGAAGACCAAACTGGAAGAGAAGGAAGGTATTATTACAAAGTTCGAAGAGTTCATCGACATCTGTAACGAGCGAGTCATGTTTCAAAGGCAGAGACTTGCGAACAACGGAGGGGCCAACCAAGCCTAGCCTAGAATCTCGATCTGGCGCATCGGTCGGTCTTGGGTCTGCATGGCGATGGAGGCGGTGCAAGGATGACTGGGCAATGATTTACAAGGGCGTTATGATGGAGCTTATTATTTTTGCGTTTTGTGAACTGGTGGTGAGGTCAGGTCTGGGGGATATCGGGGTTGAAGTCGGGACTTGGGTGGCATGTTATTATTCAGGACGGGTTTAAGATCATGACTTCCATTTTCTTACGCTACTGATTCATGGGCGGGTATTGGGAGAGATACAGGTTGACGACAAATGTACATGATTGCCCTTGTCTGCTGTCTTTGTTGGTATGGAGCCAAGCTGGGATTTGTAATTGACTTTGCGTAAGACTCTCTGTTTAGAGGACGTGCATGTGGTAATAGGCGAGATAGGTAGAGGGAGACATTCGGCATGTGTCTGTAAATGGTGTCAGGTTGACGCATCCATGTATTCTCCACTGTTTTGTTCGTGAATGCGGGTAGGCGCGACAAACTTATTAACAGCACCTCAACTCTGGGTTCTCTTGTCATGATGTACTCCTTTACAATGGAGGGAGGACAGCGTTCCTAGGTGGGGTTAAGTTAAGATGGAGTTGAGCTGGCTCAAAGTTAAGGGACCACACCACCCGGAGAGCATCATCCACTTGCGTCATGTCAGGACATGTCGGTATTAGATAAGCCGGAGGAGAAGGGGAGGCTTTGTAACTGTCAGATGATCGTTTCCTCTGCTAATATGGCACTGACAGGAATGCTACAGAGCATTTGCTACTTGTATCGAAATCGTTACATCTCCAAGCGTAGCATTAAATCAAAATCCTTGCTGGAAGTCATTCATTTCTTTAGGACGCGGACCAATGCGGCCCCTGCGGCAAGACGCCAACCTGGCAGGACCCGTTCTGGGGAGCCCCCCTTGTCGCGAGCGTCGGAGCCAATCAACGGCCCCTATGTGCCAGCTCGTCGCAGAATTCCCGTCGCGGGCTCCACCAGGCCATAGGGGACAACAGCGGGCCTACAGCGTGGGCTTCAGCGTGCCAGTACCGCCTTTTGCGCACGCCTCCGACACATGCCGTCCAGTCGCGACAGGGGTGCCCCTGGACCTAGTCGCGTAAAGCCGGCGGGCCAAAGAAAGCTGCCTTTCGTTATCGAAAGTCAACAACTCCCTGTGGTGGACAACCTCATCTCATTAAACCCCTACCTGGTACTGCGCATCACCTCTGCGACTCTCTCTCCTACAGCCGCCTTGCCATCATCAACAACACGCTCCTTAACTCCCGAGCTCATATCTCGACTTTCTGAGCTTGTTTACCTCTGCTTCGTCAGCCATCTGCCGTGCCTTGGGCTCCATCGTCGACCGACTCCCCCCTCGTTCGCGTCCCTCACATTCCACGAGCCGACCTTTTGGAGATGACTGGGCGCTGTTAAATCTCCAATCCATCCTCTTCTTCCGGTCCTACTCCCTCCAGCCACCATGGAGGTCACCTCGGCCGCCGCGCCGAGCCCAGGGAGCTCTGCCAACGGCGTTACCACTGCGCCCTTCCCTACTATCGAGCCAGAGCGTGTGGTCGACCACCTTGCTGCTGTCTGCGAGATCGCCCTCGGCGCCACGCGGGATGAGCTCGAGCAGGTGGGAAGCCTGTTGCACAAGGCCCGCTACGGCGAGACCATCTCACGCTGCACAAGGTTTGCAAGTGACACTCAGAACGTGCTCTACATCCAGAAGGATGTTGCGAACTCGTCTGCCCTAGAGCCTGGGGCTGACCCTACTGGTATGTCAAACATGGTGCTCTCTGGGTACGCTGGATCCCCTTACTGATGCTGGTTTGCAAAGTGCCGACTACCTACAACTACACGCTCTCGACCGAGATCTCCTCGTCCCTGACCACTGTCGCCTCTCTTGTCCTTCTCAAGTCTCCTCAGCCGATAGACCCGACCCGACCCCTTACATCTCAAATATTCATTACTAATTTGCCGGGCCCTGCCTCTCTCAACGCCGGAGTGGGAGATCAGGGTGCCGCCCTCTCCCCTTGGGAGGTTCTTCATTCTCAGGTCCACCACGCCTTGGTGCCGTACTTTGACGCAAACACCAAGAGCCAGCAGCTGGCCAACGGGTCGAGAGGACGGGCTGACGTCGATGCGAAGACGGGAATTCCTGTAACAAAGAAGCGACTCAACGACTTGGAGCTCAGCTTGTTGCATCTCCAGCAGAATGTCGACATCCCCGAGATTTCACTCACCTTCCACTCCATCGTCCAGAATGTGCTCGACGACGCCGAAACCCGCCACACCCGACCCTCGATCGACGGCATCCCTCAGAACCTCCTGCAAGATAGTACATTTCTCAACAGACTGCAGGCCAACGTCAATACCTGGATCAAGTCAATCCAGGGAATCACCAAGTTGACCAAGGACCCTTCCTCGAATGCGAACCAGGAGTTTAGCACTGCAAGCCAGGAGGTCAACTTTTGGTTGTCTATGGAGTCTGCCTTGGAGGGTATCGAAGGCCAGCTCAGGAGCGAGGGTGTTCTCTTGACGTTGGAAATCCTCAAGCATGCCAAGCGTTTCCAGGCGACCGTCAGTTTCACGGCCGATACTGGGTTAAAGGAGGCCATGGAAAAGGTGCAGAAGTACAACCAGCTCATGCGTGATTTCCCCCTGGATGAGCTGCTCTCTGCTACCTCCCTCCCCAAGGCCCAGGAGGCCATTGCGCAGATTTTTGGACATCTCAACAAGAAATTGAGGATCTGCCCTTATCCCATCCGCAGAGCCTTGCCACTAGTCGAGGCCATCTCGGCGGATCTCGACGATGTGCTCCACCGACTGTTGCCGGGTACAGAGCTAGTCAACCTGGATTACCAGCAGTTCCAGAACATCATGCAGACCTGCGATGACATTTTTCGGACTTGGGAGGAGAATGTCAAAGAGTTCACCAACGTGGCTCGTGAAGTGACCCGACGCCGAAACGAGAAGTTCATTCCCATCAAGATCAACAAGAAGCACTCTGAACTGGAGTCGAGGATCAAGTATGTCAGCACTTTCCGCGACAACCACGAGCAGCTCCAGCGGACGATCGTGAACGTTCTTGGGCCCCAGGCAACCATTCCCGGCGTGGCGGAGTCTACTGGATCGAACGGTATCGTTATGGATGAGATGGGCGACGTCGATGCTGTTGAGGAAGTCAAGCAGGCTTGGGAAGCCCTTCAGAACGTCGACCTTCTAGATGTCACCGATCAGGGTAAGGAACGCTGGGTTCGAGCCGAGAATCTCTACAATGAGCGCACAACTCGAGTGGAGAACTCCATTATCGCCAGACTTCGAGACCGACTGGCTACTGCCAAGACAGCAAACGAGATGTTCCGAGTCTTCTCAAAGTTCAACGCTCTCTTTGTCCGACCCAAGATCCGCGGCGCTATCCAGGAGTACCAAAACCAGCTGATGGACCATGTCAAGCAGGCCATCAATGGACTTCATGAGCGGTTCAAGCAGCAGTACGGCCATTCAGAGACCCACGCCATGGCCCAGCTTCGCGATCTTCCACCTGTCTCGGGTGCCATCATCTGGGCGCGTCAGATTGAGTTCCAGCTCGATGGCTATATGCGGAAGGTTGAGGCTGTCTTAGGCCCTGATTGGACTCTACATGCCGAGGGTCACAAGCTTCAGGAGGAGAGCGAGCTCTTCAAGCAAAAGCTTGATACCGCTCGGATCTATGAGGCATGGCTCGCTGACGTAGGCCGGCGCAAGATTTCCATCGCTGGGCAGCTCTTTGAGATCGCGCGTGTGAGATCTGCTGGTGGCATCCTTGAACTTGCTGTCAACTTTGACCCGCAAGTCATCACCCTGTTCAAGGAAACCCGCAACCTCACTTGGCAATCATATTCAGTGCCACATGCCGTCACGACCGTATCCAAGGACGCGAAGCGAGTCTACCCATATGCTGTCAGCTTGATGGAGAGCGTGAGGACTCTATCCCAGACGCTACGACAAATCTCTGTCATGGGAGAAGAATCAGTGCTCCTCAATGGATATCGGAACGATGTCTACAAGCTGATCGGCGAGGGTGTGCCGCTAAGGTGGGAGTCCTTCATTAACTCGCACGAGCTCTTCTACTCCGATAACCGGCAGACTCGACCATTGCTCCCTGGCGGCACTGACTTTGGCCTCGCCAAGAACACTGAGAGCAAGCACGGCATGTTCATTCGCGGTTTCGCAGCAGCTGTGTCAGTTCTTCAGCAAAAGGCCGTGTCCCTGAATTTCATCCACGCCACCGTCGAGCAGGCCCTGAAGGAGCTCAGCACATGTGCTTATGACGAGACGGCGTTCCATGCCCGCCTGGATACGATTCAGTCGGCCGTTGATCAGCTGAACCTGGAGCAATATGTAAACCTGGACTTCTGGGTGCGTGGCCTGAACAGCAAGATCCAATCAATTCTCCTTGCTCGTCTCCAAAGTGCGGTGCACGCATGGATTGCTGCTTTTGAAGACGATACCCCCGATGACGAGACTCGAAGGAAGCCTAGCAGCGAGGATACCAAGCCAGAGGGCCCGACCTTGAAGCGTCTCGTGCTTGAACTGGCCATGCGCAATCAAGTCATCTACTTGGACCCTCCCCTGGAATACGCACGGGCGAGCTGGTTCCTCCACCTTCATGAGTGGCTAGGAATTGTCTGCAACCTCCGCAAGATCAAGGCGACGCGATACCAAATGAGCCTCAGCACTACTGCCAATGATGAACCTCGCTTCACTGACCTGCCATCGGAGTGTGCCACTCTGCTGCAACGCGTCTACGTCTCGGTCGAGAAGAAGCTGCAGGAGATTAGCGCCTATGTAGACAAGTGGCTGCAGTTCCAGTCGCTTTGGGATCTTCAATCTGAGCAGGTTTACGACGCTCTTGGCGAGCAGCTTCCTCGGTGGTTGCAGCTTCTACAGGAAATCCGCAAGACTCGTTCCACCTTCGACACCCAGGAAGTCAGCCGAGCCTTTGGACATCTCACCATTGATTACGACCAGGTTCAGACCAAGGTCAATGCCAAGTATGATCAGTGGCAGCATGAGATTCTCATGAAGTTTGCCAGCCGCCTCGGCAACCGCATGCGCGAAATCAACGCGGAAATCGAAAAGGCACGCAAGCACCTCGAGGGTCAAAGTTCAGATGCCTCATCGACCGCTCAGGCTGTCCAGTTTATCACCGTTGTGCAGAGCTGCAAGCGCAATGTGAAGTCGTGGGCCCCTGAAATTGACATGTTCCGGCAGGGACAGTCGACGCTTGTCAGACAACGATACCAGTTCCCTAATGACTGGTTGCACATTGAACAGATTGACAGTCAATGGGAGGCGCTCAAGGAGATCCTTGAGAAGAAGTCGAGGATTGTTCAAGATCAAACAGATGCGCTCCGAGCCAAGATCGTTGCTGAGGACAAGCTGGTGAATGAGCGGATAGCTGAGATCGCTGCCCAGTGGAATGAGGAGAAGCCCGTCTCTGGAACCATCCAACCTGATGTTGCCTCTGCCACGCTGAGCTCGTTCGAATCTCGCATCTCCAAGCTCCAGGACGATGCCCAGATGGTTGCGAAGGCCAAGGAGGCACTGGATATCCCAGCCAGCCCTGATACCTCTCTCGAAGCGACACTCGAGGAGGTCCGGGACTTCCAGTCTGTCTGGTCGAACCTTTCTACGATCTGGGCGAGTCTGAACGAGACACGCGATATTCTCTGGACTGCTGTCCAGCCACGAAAGATCCGATCCAAAGTTGACGATCTCATCAAGGGCACCAAAGAAATGCCCAGCCGAATGCGTCAGTATGCTGCCTTTGAGCACGTTCAGGGCATTCTCCGCGGCTTCCTCAAGGTCAATCCCATCCTCTCTGACCTAAAGTCCGATGCCATCCGCGAGCGCCACTGGCACAAGATCTACAAGCAAATCAAGCCGCAGAAGCGCTTCTCGCCGAGCTCCATGACTCTCGGTGATGTCTGGGACCTCAATCTGGTTGCCACTGAGGTCATCGTCAAGGATATCATCGCTCAAGCTCAGGGCGAGATGGCCCTGGAAGAATTCCTGAAGCAAGTTCGCGAGACTTGGCAGAACTACGCCTTGGAGATGGTGAACTACCAAAACAAGATCAGACTCATCCGAGGCTGGGACGACCTCTTCGCCAAATGCAGCGAGAATCTGAATTCGCTGCAGGCCATGAAGCACTCGCCCTACTACAAGGAGTTCGAGGAAGAAGCTGTTTCTTGGGAAGACAAGCTCAACCGGGTGCATGTTCTATTTGATGTCTGGATCGATGTGCAGCGCCAATGGGTCTATCTTGAAGGTGTCTTTACTGGCAATGCAGATATTAAGCACCTTCTCCCGATTGAATCAGGACGATTCCAGAACATCAACAGCGAGTTCTTGGCCGTCATGAAGAAGGCAAACAAGTCGCCCTATGTTCTCGAAGTCCTGAACATCCCCAACGTACAAAAGTCTCTGGAGCGGCTGGCAGAAATGCTGAACAAGATCCAGAAGGCGCTTGGTGAATACCTTGAGAAAGAGCGAGTTTCGTTCCCAAGATTCTACTTTGTGGGTGATGAAGACCTGCTAGAGATGATCGGTAACAGTAATGACACGCTCCGCATCGCCAAGCACTTCAAGAAGATGTTTGCTGGACTGTCAGGCCTCGTTATGGACGATGAGACTGTCATCTCCGGCTTCACCTCCAAGGAGGGCGAGGTCGTTCGGCTGAAGAAGGATATCTCTTTGGCCAAGACCCCCAAGATCAACGACTGGCTGGCGCTTTTGGAGGGTGGGATGAAGTCGACCCTTGCTGAATTGCTCGCCGAGGCCGTTGATCAGTACACGCCTATTTTTGAATCAGAAAACATCGACCGAGATGCACTGAACGAGTTCATGGATGCTTATCCCAGCCAGGTTGTGGTGCTTGCAACCCAGGTTGCTTGGACCACGGCTGTCGAGCAGTCTCTTGCTGCCGGGGGCCAGACACTGAAGCTCCTCTTCGAACGCGAAGTCGAGGTTCTCCGCGTTCTTGCCGACACCGTTCTCGGGGAGCTCGAGATCATTCTGAGGAAGAAGTGCGAGCAGCTGATTACTGAATGTGTCCACCAGCGTGACACCATTGAGAAGCTCATCAACGCAAACGCCAACTCGCCGAGCCACTACCTGTGGCAGCTTCAGATGCGCTACGTGTACAACCCCGAAGGCGACTTTTTGGAACGCTTGTACATCAAGATGGCCAATGCCAAGCTCAACTATGGCTTTGAATACCTGGGAGTCCCTGATCGCCTTGTTCGCACGCCCCTCACTGACCGTTGCTTCCTCACCCTTACCCAAGCCTTGTGCCAACGCCTTGGTGGTTCGCCGTACGGTCCTGCCGGTACGGGCAAGACAGAATCAGTCAAGGCTCTCGGTGTGCAGCTGGGTAGATTCACCCTTGTCTTCTGCTGTGACGACACTTTCGACTTCCAGGCCATGGGCCGTATCTTCCTCGGTATTTGCCAGGTTGGTGCTTGGGGCTGCTTTGATGAGTTTAACCGCCTGGAGGAGCGAATCTTGTCTGCCGTCTCGCAGCAGATCCAGAACATCCAGCTTGGCCTCAAGCAAGGTGCGGACGATGACCAGGCGCAAATCGAGCTGGTGGGCCGCCAGCTCCACGTCAACGAGAACACTGGTATTTTCATCACCATGAACCCTGGCTACGCCGGCCGTTCCAACCTGCCCGACAACTTGAAGAAGCTCTTCCGCAGCGTCGCCATGTCCAAGCCTGACAAGGAGCTCATTGCCGAGGTCATGCTCTACTCCCAGGGCTTCAACCAAGCCAAGCAGCTCTCCAAGCAGACGGTTCCTTTCTTCGATCAGTGTTCTGGCAAGCTGTCCAAGCAAGCTCACTACGACTTTGGCCTGCGTGCCTTGAAGAGTGTTCTGGTCAGCTCTGGTGGCCTCAAACGTGCGCGCTTGGGCCAGGGCAGCCTCGGTGCCGAGGAGGTTGTCGAGCCTGAGATTATTGTGCAAAGCATTCGCGAGACTATTGCGCCCAAACTGATCAAGTCTGATGTTGATATCATGACTACCATCGAGTCTGCCTGCTTTCCGGGCGTGGATTACGTTCCGGCTAATCTTGAGGCTCTGGAGGATGCGATCCGAACACTCGCTGCCGAACGTCATCTTGTTGTCAATGAACTGTGGATGACCAAGGTTCTTCAACTCTACCAGATCCAGAAGATTCACCACGGTGTGATGATGGTGGGCAACTCTGGTTCTGGTAAGTCAGCCGCCTGGAGGCTTCTGCTCGACGCTCTTCAAAAGGTCGAGGGAGTAGAGGGCGTGTCCCATGTCATCGACTCAAAGGTCATGTCGAAAGAGGCGTTGTATGGAAATCTCGACTCCACTACTCGTGAATGGACCGATGGTTTGTTTACGAGCATCCTTCGAAAGATTGTCGACAACTTGCGTGGAGAGGACTCTAAGCGACACTGGATTGTCTTCGATGGTGACGTTGATCCCGAATGGGTTGAGAACTTGAACAGTGTCCTCGACGACAACAAATTGCTTACCCTCCCCAACGGTGAGCGTCTCAACCTGCCGCCCAACGTTCGAATCATGTTCGAAGTTGAGACGCTCAAGTATGCAACGCTCGCCACCGTCAGTCGTTGTGGTATGGTATGGTTCAGTGAGGACACCGTCTCGCCGATCATGATGGTCAACAACTACCTCGAAACTCTCCGAAGCGTTCCCTTCGAGGACTTGGACGAGGATAGTGTGGCGACGGGTCACAACCCCGCCAAGTCGCTGGCCGTGCAGAGCCAGTTCGCCGATTTGCTCCAGGTCTACTTGACCGAGGAGGACTTCATCCTCCAGGCTCTCAAGCGAGCTGAGGATTACAACCACATTATGGAGTTCACGGTTGCACGCGTGCTCACAACCCTCTTCTCGCTGCTCAATAAGGCCGTCCGTGACGTTATCGAGTATAACGGCCAGCACTCGGACTTCCCTCTAGAGTCAGAGCAGATCGAAGCATTCGCCTCGAAGAAGCTTTTGCTGGCACTCGTCTGGGCGCTCACTGGCGACTGCCCTCTCAACGACCGCAAGGCGTTCGGCGATGATATCTGTGCCCTGGCCAACTTCGGCTCTCCCCCTCTGGATGGCACCAGCTCTCTCATCGACTTCGACGTGGCTCTCCCCAAGTCTGAGTGGGCTCCCTGGCAGAACCAGGTGCCATCTGTGGAAGTCAATACCCACTCCATCACTCAGACCGATGTCGTTATCCCCACACTCGACACAGTTCGTCATGAGGATGTCCTCTATTCTTGGCTTGCCGAGCACAAGCCTCTCTTGCTCTGCGGTCCCCCCGGTTCCGGTAAAACAATGACTCTCTTCAGCGCACTCCGCAAGCTGCCGAACATGGAGGTCGTTGGCCTCAACTTCTCAAGCGCGACGACTCCTGACCTGCTCATCAAGACCTTCGAGCAGTACTGCGAGTACAAGAAAACGCTGAACGGCGTGATGCTCTCGCCGACTCAAATCGGCCGATGGCTGGTCATCTTCTGCGACGAAATCAACTTGCCTGCACCCGATAAGTACGGGACTCAGCGCGCTATTTCCTTCCTGCGCCAACTTGTCGAGCACAACGGTTTCTGGAGAACATCCGATAAGTCTTGGGTCACTCTTGACCGTATCCAGTTCGTTGGTGCTTGCAATCCTCCCACCGACGCGGGACGTACGCCCATGGGCGCCAGGTTCCTTCGACATGCGCCCCTCATCATGGTTGACTACCCTGGCGAGCTCTCTCTCAACCAGATCTACGGCACTTTCAACACTGCCGTCCTCAAGATTATTCCGTCGCTTCGAGGATACGCGGAACCTCTTACTCACGCCATGGTTCGGTTTTACCTCGAGTCTCAACAAAGATTTACGCCCAAGATTCAACCCCATTATGTCTACAGTCCACGTGAGCTTACTCGATGGGTTCGTGGCGTGTACGAGGCAATTCGACCCTTGGAAGCCTTGTCTATTGAGGGCTTGATCCGAATCTGGGCTCACGAAGCGCTGCGCCTCTTCCAGGACCGATTGGTTGCTGAGGAAGAGCGGCAGTGGACCGACGAGACAGTTCGACGCATCGCATTGGATTTCTTCCCCAACATTGATGAAGAGAAGGCTCTTGGCGGCCCCATCCTGTTCTCTAACTGGCTGTCCAAGAACTACGTCCCAGTCGATCGCGAGCAGCTAAGAGACTTTGTCAAGGCCAGATTGAAGACGTTCTGCGAGGAAGAGGTCGACGTGCCCTTGATCCTATTCAACGATGTCTTGGAACATGTACTGCGTATCGATCGTGTCTTCCGGCAGCCGCAGGGTCATCTTATCCTCATTGGTGTCAGTGGCAGTGGCAAGACTACACTCTCCCGCTTTGTGGCGTGGATGAATGGTCTCAAGGTCTTCCAGATCAAGGTCCACGGCAAGTATTCGGCTGAAGACTTTGACGACGATCTTCGGGATGTTCTTCGACGATGCGGTTGCAAGGGCGAGAAGATTTGCTTCATCATGGATGAATCGAACGTCTTGGACTCGGGCTTCTTGGAGAGAATGAACACCCTGCTCGCCAACGCTGAGGTTCCTGGTCTCTTTGAAGGGGACGAGTACGCGGCCCTCATGACAGCTTGCAAGGAGGGTGCTCAACGACAAAACCTGCACCTTGATTCGCCTGAGGAGCTGTACAAGTGGTTCACGCAACAAATCGTCAAGAACCTGCATGTTGTGTTCACCATGAACCCTCCCGAGGACGGCCTCTCCTCCAAGGCCGCGACTAGCCCTGCCTTGTTCAACCGATGTGTGCTCAACTGGTTCGGAGACTGGTCTGATCAGGCTCTCTTCCAGGTAGGCCACGAGCTCACCCAGTCCATCGACCTGGACAGAAGCAACTTTGAGTGCCCAGATACTGTCCCGGTTGCGTATCGCGGTCTACAGCTACCACCATCTCATCGTGAGACTGTTGTCAATTCGATGGTGTACATTCACTACTCACTGCAGAGGTATAATGAGAAGCTGCTGAAGCAGCAGGGCAAGGTCACCTTCCTAACGCCTCGACACTTCCTCGACTTCGTTGCCCAATATGTCAAGCTCTACAACGAGAAGCGCGAAGATCTTGAGGAGCAGCAACGCCACTTGAACGTTGGTCTCGAGAAGCTGAGAGACACCGTCGACAAGGTTCGGGATCTCCGAGTGAGCCTGGCAGAAAAGAAGAAGCAGCTGGAGCAGAAGGATGCAGAGGCGAACGAGAAGCTGCAGCGCATGGTTGCTGATCAGCGTGAGGCGGAACAGAGGAAGAATACTTCGTTGGAGATTCAGGCGGCTTTGGAGAAGCAGGAGTCGGAGGTGGCATCGCGGAAGAAGGTCGTGCTAGAGGATCTCGCCAAGGCAGAGCCTGCTGTTGAGGAGGCCAAGGCCAGTGTCAGCAACATCAAGCGTCAGCACCTGACTGAGGTCAGGTCCATGGGTAACCCACCTCAGGGTGTGCGGCTTGCCATGGATGCTGTGTGCACCTTGCTGGGCCACAGGATCAATGACTGGAAGGCAGTGCAGGGAATCGTGCGCAAGGACGATTTCATCGCCAGCATTCTCATGTTCGACAATGGGAAGCAGATGACCAAGGCCCTGAGGAACAAGATGCGCAACGACTTCTTGTCCAACCCCGAGTTCACGTTCGAGAAGGTCAACCGCGCGTCCAAGGCCTGCGGTCCTCTCGTCCAGTGGGTAGCTGCTCAAGTCAACTATTTCGACATCCTTGACAGGGTTGGCCCTCTCAAGATTGAAGTTGAGCAGCTCGAGGAGCAGGCGCTACAGACAAAGGCTGAGGCCAAGGCTGTGCAGAACAACATTGCGGAGCTCGAGTCCAGCATCAACACCTACAAGACCGAGTATGCTGCGCTCATCAGCGAGACGCAGGCCATCAAGGCCGAGATGTCCAAAGTCCAGTTCAAGGTCGACCGCAGCGTCCGCCTTCTCGACAGTCTGTCCTCGGAAAGAGTTCGCTGGGAAGAAGGAAGCAAGTCTTTCGAGATTCAAATCAGCACCCTCGTCGGAGATGTCCTCGTGGCTGCTGCCTTCTTGGCATACAGTGGTCTCTATGACCAGATGTTCCGAAAGTCGATGATGGATGACTGGTTCCACCAGCTTCACCTGTCAGGCATCCATTACAAGTCGCCCAACCCCGTGACGGAATACCTGTCCACGGCCGATGAGCGCTTGGGCTGGCAGGAGAACACTCTCCCGGTCGATGATCTCTGCACTGAGAACGCCATCATTCTCAAGCGCTTCAACCGCTACCCGCTCATAATCGACCCGTCGGGACGAGTCACCGAATTCCTGCAGAGGGAATGCAAGGATCGACGCCTGACGGTGACAAGCTTCTTGGACGACACTTTCACGAAGCAACTGGAGAGTTCTCTCCGATTCGGAAACCCCATCCTCATCCAAGACGCGGAGCACTTGGACCCTATTCTCAACCACGTCCTCAACAAGGAATACCAAAAGACTGGTGGACGTGTGCTTATCCAACTCGGCAAGCAGGAGATC
The DNA here is from genome assembly GCA_033030565.1 of Fusarium nematophilum. Lineage (NCBI taxonomy): Eukaryota > Fungi > Ascomycota > Sordariomycetes > Hypocreales > Nectriaceae > Fusarium > Fusarium nematophilum. Next base: position 183,976 of record JAVIXY010000053.1, on the reverse strand, counting down.
GATTTCTCGCCGGCCTTCAAGCTCTACCTTTCCACGCGCGACCCATCGGCTACCTTTGCGCCTGATATCTGCAGTCGAACCACGTTTGTCAACTTTACGGTCACTCAGAGCAGCCTGCAGACACAGTCCCTCAACGATGTTCTCAAGTCGGAGCGTCCCGATGTCGACGAGCGCCGCTCGAATCTCATCAAACTTCAGGGAGAGTTCAAGATTCATCTGCGGCAGCTGGAGAAGCGGTTGCTTCAGGCCCTCAATGAGTCTCGTGGCAATATCCTAGATGACGACAATGTCATCGAGACACTCGAGACACTCAAGACTGAGGCCGCCGAGATCTCGGCCAAGATGAGCAACACCGAGGGTGTCATGGCTGAGGTCGAGGAGATCACGCAGCAATACAGCATCATTGCCCGGTCTTGCAGTGCTGTGTTCGCCGTCCTGGAGCAGCTGCACTATCTCAATCACTTCTACCAGTTCTCGCTTCAGTATTTCCTCGACATTTTCCAGTCTGTCCTGCACGGAAACAAGAATCTGGCCGGCGAGACAAACCACAACGTCCGGCGCGACGTAATTGTCAAGGACCTCTTTGTCAACACTTTCAAGCGAACCGCCCTGGGATTGCTCCAGAAGGACCGCATCACGCTCGGAATGCTCCTCGCACAAGCTTCGCCTTACAAGATGGACAAGTCTCTGATCGACATCATCCTCGACAGCCGGGTTGAAGGCAAGGATATCTCGTCGCACCCGGATGAGAAAGAGGCCGCCTTCGTGCAGGCTAAGAAGGTCACTGTCCTCAAGGAAAAGATCGACGCCATCTCGACAGAGGACTGGGACAGGTTCTTCACCGAGGAATTGGCCGAGAACACCGTGCCCCAGATCTGGGATGATCAGACGGAGGTTGTGGATCAGGCCCTTCAGTCTCTCCTGCTTGTCAAGCTCTTCAGGATGGACCGGTTTGTTCCCGCCGCAGAGCGTTTCGTCACCCAGGTCTTTGGATCTGGCATCTTCGATGTCGTAGAGGACCTAAAGGAGACGGTCACCCAGGTGTCTGCCACCTTGCCAATCTCTCTGGTTTCCAGCCCCGGCTTCGATGCCAGCTACAAGGTGGACAACCTGGTTGAGAGGATGCGCGTCAAGTGCACCAACATCGCCATGGGTTCCAACGAGGGTCTCGCCAGCGCTGACAAGGCGATCAGCAACGCGGCGCAGACTGGCTCATGGGTCTTGGTCAAGAACGTGCACTTGGCTCCAACGTGGCTGCAGAGCTTGGAGAAGCGAATGGAATCGCTTAACCCACACTCGGACTTCCGGCTTTTCCTGTCCATGGAGTCGAGTCCCAAGATTCCCGTCAACCTGCTCCGAGCGTCGCGGGTCCTTATGTACGAGCAGCCCGCAGGTGTCCGGGCAAACATGAAAGACTCCATGTCGTCCCTCTCCACGCGAGCTACCAAGAGCCCCGTGGAGAGGACTCGAATCTATCTGCTATTGTCCTTCTTGCACGCCGTCGTGCAGGAGAGGCTGCGATACGCGCCGAACCTTGGCTGGAAGGGATTCTGGGAGTTCAACGACAGCGACGTAAGTGTACCCAGCTCAAACATTGTTTCCAGGCCAGAACTAACAGATCACACAGTATGAATGCTCCGCTTTCATCGTTGATACTTGGATCGATGGCGTGGCCGGCAACCGAACCAACCTGGCGCCTCAGAATATCCCCTGGGAGATGCTCCGCTACCTGGTGACCGAGACATACGGCGGCAAGATTGACGACGAGGGAGACTTCAAACTCCTCTCCAAGCTCGTCGCATCTTTCCTCACCCCTGCCGCCTACGAAGTTGAACACAAGCTCGTCGATGGCCCCGATGGCGGCCTCGTCGTGCCCTCGGGCACCAGCCTCCAGGACTTCCTCGCGTGGATTCACCGTCTACCCGAGCGCGAGCCTCCTACTTACCTCGGCCTGCCTGCAAATGCCGAGAAGCTCCTCCTTGGTGGCCTCGGCCGGAGCCTGATTGGCAACCTGCGCAAGGTCACGGAGCTACTCGATGAGGGTGAACAGCTGGTGACGGAGATTTAAAGGCCAGGGCAGGGCCCATGAATGAGGATATGTGACGGATCAATGGAGAATGTGCCAGATGTTGGTTGGCCTTACAGATTGTGTATGATGGAATGGCTCCCTGATACCTCATTCTTTTTTTTTTTCTTTTCACTTCTTTGCAAAGGTCTGGGCTACCTTTGGTCTCGTTTGCTTTGTTAGATGTGGCATCGGGCAGCAGTGTATGAAAAGCAGAGCCGGTGTTACCGAGGAGGATTGCAGTTGTTGATACCCCCTGCATCACATAGAATGGTTCTCTTTGATTTATTTGACTGTATTCTAGTTATTGTTACAAAGAATTGGATTCGGAGTCTCCCACCTTCTGCAAACTGTGCCCACTTGGGTAATGGTCCTCGCCACTGCGTCAATCTATATAAACAAAGGAGACCTGTCAACGAACAACGCCGAGAAGCCCAAGAACGTAACCCTGAGGAGGAAAGGAAAGTAGGTGGAGAGAAGAACAATGATGCTCCTCGACAGTTTCCGAAGAGAGCATCTACAGTGGCTGCATTGGTGTAGAGTAATCAAGAGGTTGGTTCGAGAAGTCGAAAAAGCTGGCGTGCGGATAGCCCCCCAAGAGACCGTCAAGCATGTCCAGCCCAGGCCCGGCGCTCATGTGTGGCTCTGGCGGGAAAGGGAGCTGGATGCCGAGGGTGTCGCAGACATATCGGCGCAGGTGGTGCAGGACAAGATTCTCAAAGGCGGTATCATCCTCGCCAGGGGGCACCAGGTCGTTCATCCATAGGAACTGGTTCAGGAACTTGACCCAGAGATCAGCTGGCGGGAGCTCCGTCAAGGCTTTGGCGCCGACTCCCGCATGCTTGAGCACGCCACCGTAGGCGACGACGTCGTTGGAGCGGGTGTGCTCGTCGCCGATCATCCAGGATAACGTGGCGAGCAGCTCAGAGGCAGAGATCCCAAAGGCAGACTCGCACTGGACATACCAGTCAGGCGGGTTGCGGGCTTGCACCTCCCGGACCATGGCGCCCCAGAGGGTGCAGAAGACCTGGATATTGTCCCACCACTGGCGCATCGTTTCGCCGGGTTGAATGGAGGCATCCTGCAGGGGGACAGCTTGGTCGACTCCAAGCTGCAGCTGCTGGCTGCACCAGCCGGCGCAGCGTTCCAGCGTAGATGTGCCTCCGCGACGAAGGGTGTCGACAAAGGGTTGCTTTGTGACATATTCGTTGAGGAGCGGCTCAGCACCGAGGGTAGAGGCGTTGGTGTCGTTCAGGTAAGTTTGCTCATAGTTATCCAGACCGTAGGAGAGAAAGAGATAAGTCACCATGTCGATGGCGGCGTAGTCGTGAGGGAGGTCGACGAGTTTGCCGTTGTCGAGAATCCGGACAATGTTATTACAGATCGAGCGACTTGTGGCGGCCAAGTCCGTGTTTTCCTGGTGCTCCTTCATCGAGGCTTCCAGCATCAACAAGTCAAAGCAGGAGTTGGCCCCGTTAGCAAGGCCCTTGGGCCACTGTGCAAGAAGGAGTTTCTGGGCTTGCTCGACGTTCTCGGGTCTTCCGGCAGCTCGGGCGCAAGAAATGGCGATGAACCTCCTCGCCGGACGATAAGCCTGCGTGGACCCGGGGATGGGTGCATATAGGCTCGAGTAAAGAGAGAATGCGTTCTCCTCGTCCAGCATGGCGGCGCTGAAGTCGGCGGCAAGCTTCTTTGCTTCCTCGCCGGACCCGGCTGTCCAAGGATAGAGGATCACAGGCCGGGCGATTTCTCGGATTGGCGATTGGTCATCATGGTCATTATCGTCTGACATGGTGCTCATGGAATGTGTGCTGATGCTCGAGAGGCCCAGCATCGACATGATCATGGCCGGTCGATGCTCTCGGTTGAGTTTGTCGACTATCTGGCTAATGCCCAGCTTCTCGTAGTCGGCAGGAGTTGGTAGAACGTCCATCGACGCCTTCTTCTCGCTGTTGTTGTACTTCTTGACCCCCCATTTCTCGAAACGATAACCGTACTGGCGTTTCCTGTAATAGCGGGTTAAATCATCTCGACTCAGAGGGAGGGTGGTTTTCTGTGGAGGCTGGCATACGTTGCGTGAAAGCGGTACATCTTGGCCATGAATTTCATGACGGTGGCAAGAGTGTACGATTTGTAAAGGGCACACAGCAAGGGTTTGAACCGTTCCCAGGTTTCGTCGGTGATGCGCGAGCGCCGGTTCCTCTCGATCGACTCGACCCATCTTGGCTGTGAGGATCCCACGTCTGTCATGACTTTTGACTACTAAGGCTGATAAGCAACGGTTCCGGCTAGGAGAAGACGGAAGCCTGGGGGAAGTTGAGAGGGGGAAAAAAGGTCGTCAAGGTTGAGAGCCTCGTTTGCTCTTAAGAGAAACCGGAACTCGAATATTTGCTGGAGAGACTGCAGCCCCAGAGAGCCTCGGACAGCCCCAAAGAGCCCCGGACAGCCCAGGAGAGAGCCTGGTCAAGACGAGCCACCTCATCGCGTTGCCTTGTTATGGTACATAGGCGGCTACCAGGTTTGCATTATGGTGCGCGAAAGCAGACTCGAAAGTGCAAAACAAAATGCAATTGTAATTCCAAGCCATGCCAGGCCAATAAGAGCTTGGGGGCGGCGCAGCCAGGGTCGTCAGCGAGCGTGGTTGCATCGGGATTTACAAACCGGAGGTCATTGAGACACATGCCGAGGACAAGCCCAAGCACAGCCCAGACAAGAGTGGGCTTTCTTATGAAGCCAGATGGAATTTTGCAACAAAACCGCACCATCGTGGATCGGATCGGATCGAATCGTGGCCCAACGACACCCAACGACAACCCAATACCCCTCGACTCCCGATACCGACACTGGGTATCATGTATGACATTGGGTCATTGTCCCCCCAAACTGGCCCGTAGTTGGCTGCCATTGGCGTGACTGGGCCATGCAAGTCTGGCCATCACGTCCCATGATGTGCGTGAGCTTTAGTGCGTCTTTCTGTCTCTGTGAACCATCTTGTTCAAATCACCTCAATCCCGTGTCATCGACGAATAGCCGGCAAACCATGGACATGAATAAAGCCTCGTTCCGACCCATCGGTCCAGCCTCGACCGACCGTGCTTCTCCATCCCATTCCTCTCGCGCCCTGCAACCGTCATCAGCAACAAATCGCCGCAGCACCATGGTGAGCGAAGACGACTACTACAACGCTTGGGAGGAGCCCAGCCAGTACCCAAGAATACCCAACGTGTACGAACCCATTGAGGGCTTTCAGCCTCGCGCTGCTCACAACGCCAACTCTGGCCGGGACAAGGCCAGGTCTTTTGCTGTCAAATTCGGTATCGAGGCCCCTCGCCAATCGACTCTGGTGCATCGAACTCAAGATTTGCACGACTGGCGCGGGCAACGGCCTTCGGTCGACGACCAGGATTGGTCCGTCACTGCACAACCCGGAAGCAGTTATACACGGAGCGACGACTTCAACCTCGAGTCCAGAAAACGGTATTCAAATCATCGACGGCCAGTACCTGAGGAGCAGAGGCGAGCAAGGCGACAGTCAAGTTTGGAGAAGTGGATGAGTGCAGGCGACAAGATCTTCTGTCACTCCAGCAAACTTCGATCATAGCTTTGGCTGTAGTTGAAAAATAAAAAGGTGTAGAGGCGAGTTGCTTTGTTGTTTCATGAGTACGAGCATAACGGATTCAGGCGGGTGAGGCTGTTGCAAATGATCGGCCGACATGAAAGGTGTGCAAAGTGTTGGCAAGAACGCCAAGTCGACGTTAACTCGGCACGACTCTTTGATAGAATAGATGATTTCTTGATGATATTTGTTATGTTACGTTTGCCTTTATCCGGATGAATGCTCCATGACCCGATGCCTTGGAGCCTGTAAGCCTTGCAACCTGAGGAATATGCGTCTGCGCTGCCAGTGCGTTGTCGCAAGTATAGGAATATAGCATCCCGTTTAGGATCCCCTGTAGTGCGCTGTCTGAGTACCGCCAACTCGTACGATTCCATGCCTGAGCCGGTAGCTGGATCCAGGGTCCATAGTAAATACTAACCATGGGCAGAAAGCGGACGAGTTGGTGTGGCAGGACACGATGTAGCGCTGGACTGGCGGGACTGAAACACGACTTGTTTCGTGCCGTGAAACCTGCAGAAAGGAGCAAGTCCAAGGGAATTAAGCAAACCGAGCTAGTCCATCAATGGCCCGGTCTGGAGAGGAGTGGCTTGAAGAAGGTGGAAAAGACTGGATGATTGATGATCAGCCTGAAGCTGAGAGAGCGAGTCTCTATCAAAACCACCCGCAATGGAAGGTACTTCGTAGGCGCTTGCCAACTGTGAAAGGAAAGCTGAGTTGCAGTTACCTATTAAGGTGGTGATACGTACCTCTCTGCTGCAACTTCCAGTTGACTCTCCCGTCGATGGGCAACCACCAAGCAAACCGGGCGAGTGAACCCCCTGCCGTCTCTCCAGCAGAGTCACGCGAACCAGTGAATTGACCATACATACTGGCTTTCGAGATGTGTTGAAGACGTTTACCGGCATGCCCAGGATGCCTTAACAGGGCGCTGGTCTCACACGCACCCACCACGCACAGCGGGCAGGTGGGCAAGTCGAGGTCGTCATTGGGGGACTCATACCAGCCAATTAGATTATCGTTCAGACGCCTACTTCCCTGCGGAGTCCAAATGCAGGCCCGTGCAGACCAGGCAGGCAAGCAGAAGGGGGCTTGCGCATGCACCACACGTTCTCTGCTTGCTTGGAGCAGGGCAGGTGCGACCTTGATAAACTATTGACCAGTGTTTGTCGTCGTCAGGCCGATTTCTGGCCGGCTGCGAACCTCTCACCACTTCGGTTGGCCGTCTGCTACCTACCTACGCTAGGTAATGTAGCACCATTTCTTCAGAAGCAAAACAGCCCTTAGAAACAGAGATACATACATATTGCGGTGTAAGACACAACAACCTCCATTCGCCTCGGCTGACCTGGTAGAAACCTAAAGCGGCACATTCGAGTACGGCTACGCAAGGCTAGTTAAGGAGTAGCCATGGCCATGTGCCTCAGACGGACAAGCCCACCATCATGGCTTCACACCAAGTTCTCTACACAGCACACCCAAAATCGTCATGGCCACGACCAGTCAACCAAGGCTCGACACCGCGAAGCCAATGACAGCCCGGTCTTGTTTTAATTTCCGGCAGTCCTTTTGACTGATCCGTAACCCCCCTAACCCCCGCAAGACAGACCCGTTCCCTAGCGCCATCCCGAGGAGGGTCATCTGGCCTGGCAGGGCAGGGGAGGGTTGGACGGCTGCTGATCCAGGCGATGCTTGAAGAGGAAACGGGACGAGGATGTCAAGGAAGGCTGGCGCGGGCTGGCGTAAAATCAGCAAGAGGCTGCGGTTGGGATGCAGGCCAGAGGCAGTGATCCTTCGACTTGCTAGTTACTCCCGTACGCCGGTATTTTGGTCGAGGTAGCTAGGATCGCAAACGTGGTGTGACACGGCCATGGACAAGGCGAGGTAGACATCCATTGATGTACATGGACATCGTCGATGGGCGCTTGCTCAGCCCTTCCCCCTCCATCATCTCAGGTTGGTCTGCTTCCCCGCATAAACACTCGGCCGTCTCGTTAATAAATCCGGGCTCGTTTTAAATACTTTCTTCTCCCGCTGCCACCACATCTTGACAATCTTCCCTCTCCCACACGTCACCAGTTCTCCAGCAGCGCACACACCCACACTTGAACTGAAGTGCATCCCTAGCCCGACTGACCACCCAGCTTGTTCTCGACGTCTTCTACCGCCAGGTTCAACTCCATCCCATCGGTCATCATGGCGAACTGGCAGCAGTGTACGTGACCCAGCAGCTGATATCATATCCAACCGCCCCCGTCTTGTCTGGTCCTCCATCATCTGGATGCCCTCTCGACTAACACTCTTGCCCGTAGACAATCCCTTCAGCAAGAGGGAATCTCACACCAACGGAGCAGTCCTCACTTACAAGATCCTCACCCTCATCACTTGGATCCTGTCCGTCGTCGTCTCCGTCTACTACACCGTCCGCCGTCCTGAAGATGGCCACTCGAGGAACAGAACCATTTGGGAGCAGAACAACATGTATTCCACTGCTTTCACCCTGAACTCGACCATCGCCTCCATCTACTGGTGCGC
>JAVIXY010000053.1:97088-175580 GCA_033030565.1 Fusarium nematophilum | reverse complement strand
TCTCTCGACTACTAATGACTTTACAAGGGTCTTTCTATTCTTCCTCCAGGCTGGCTACATCGGTCATCTCTTCTCGAGGGACCCTGACATTGTCCATGCCGCCGCCAGCGTGGGCAGCCACTTCATCTTCAACAACCTCTTTCACTTCGCCTTCGTCATGCTCTTTGTTCGATCGCATTTCCACTGGGCCGAGATCGTTCTGATCCTGAACTTTATCAATCTCTCGTCGCTCTACTTCCGCCACAACACCTACCCTCGCTTCATCCACACTCCGGTCGCGTCTGGCCCGCTCGCCTGGACCTTCGTGGCCATCTACTGGAATGGCGCTCTGATGATTCCTCACCCGCACCACCTGGTACCCCGCATCTTCGGAAACATCTTCATCTGGGGCATTCTCGTATACGGACTCTTTTTCATCGTCATCTACAAGGTTTGTTTCATTCGGGCCCCTCAACAGCCACGGCGCACTAACAACATTAGGACTACACCATGGGATTCTCTCTCAGCGTCCTTTCAGCTGCCATCGGTGTTGCTCAATTCCTCCACCAGGTTATCGCTCTCCAGTGGATCTTTGCCTTTGTCATCATGGCCATCCTCTTCATCTCGACTGTTGTTATCGCAGTTCCCGCATGGACTGGCAGAGACTTTAGTTGGCGATCTGCGCCCGCCGACCAAGAGCGCGCTCCTCTCCTGGCCGAGAACTAAAGGTCCCGTGGCCGTTCAGGCACGAGCGCTGCTTTGATAGGCTCTGTCGTCCAGTCTTTGTTCTCAATCCTCACTCTGTCATCGAGTTTGAAGCTGTGTGGCCTGATTTCGTCCTTTAATGTGGTCTTAGCCTGTCTGTTGTCATGAAATGTGACAAACCAATTCGGTTGCGGAGTCAGGATGGTATGGCGTCACAGGTTTCTGAAACGTCCTTAATGCTGCGCACATTCATTGCAGGCGCTTGATCACCTCATCACCTCGGTATTAGGTAGTAACTGTAATTGAAGGGTTCCCAACGCCAACGAGGTTCCGACAAAGTGACACGAGCTTCAGGAACTTTTGCTCCGGAGACTTTGACAAAGCTCCATTCGCAAGCAGCGCTTGGTGACGTAACCGTGGATCTTGAGCTCGGCCTATCGATAAGTTGCCGCTCAAGCATCACACCAAACCAAACACGGTAAGCAGCTTGCGGGCTCTAAATCCACGCTAGATTTCCGCATTTGCAATGCCAGATAATCAACACCACCATCCAGAGACTGCAGAAGTGATTGCAGATGAAGCCCTTGCGGGCATTTCCCTTTCCCATCAATATCGGGACCGATATCTGCCAGATATCGCGCGTCTACCGCATCCTTTCCAGCCCACGTGCCACACGCTTCGTGAATCGGATCCTGTCTCCTGAAGAGCTAGCGTGGAAAGATGCTCGCCTGAACGTCCTGCGGCGCGACCCGGCGACCAAGGACAATCTCTCTGCAGGCCAACTGGGGAATGCGAAAAGATTAGACGAGAACAAGAAATCCCATGAGAGGATCGCCGCAGGGGATCCGGAACTATGGAAATGCGCTGCCTTTGTCGCGGGGAGGTACATCACAATCGCCCATGCCCTTCCTTGCATCACGAGAGGTTACACTTTTTCAAACCACTGACATGGATGGAATCTCAGGTTTGCTGCAAAGGAAGCTGCCATCAAGGCGCACCCGCACCTTCGGCTGACGTTTCACGACGTGATGATCGAGAGGCGGGCGGTCGAGGGGGAGAGGTTGGGGAGTGGGCCGCCGGTGGCCCGGATACGGAGCGGCGACGAAGAGGCGGAGGACGCGAGCGCCATGGTCTCTATAAGCCATGACGGGGACTATGCGACGGCTGTGTGCTTGGGATATGAGCCTGAGAGGGAGCGGAAGAGTTAGGTTTCAGATGCGGCCGCTGACAGGTCCAGCGACGGAAGGGGGCCACATGCTGGAAAGCGAGGAGGAATGAGCAAGAATCATGAGTGAGCAGAGCATCACGAATTCAACCGAGACAGGGTACGTTGGGAATATAAAGTCTTTTTTCATCTCTATCGAGATGTCATTAAATCCAACGAGGAAGAGGAAGGAGCTTCGGGACCAGCGGAACGGAGCGGCCCTACCCGCACCTGCGTTGAAGCGAGCGCAATTCCGGGAAGGAGCAAAAAATCACGGCACAACTGCAGCATCAACATATGCTAGGGAAAAAACGCAAAAAGGAAGGCTTGACTGTTCGCGGTATACCAGGGACTCGAACCCTGAGCCTTAGTCTTAGGAGGACTACGCGCTACCATTGCGCCAGCACACCGTGCGAACCAATGGTGATTGGCTATGGTGGGGAGAAAGGAATCAGGCTTTATATACTCTTGTTCTGCTAGACACGGCGTTGCCCTAGAGGCCATCATGATGGGCAAGCTTGAGGGTTGTGGGTTTGGAAGTGTTGGAGGCACGTGGTTTTTGTTTTAGAGAGGCCAACTTGGTTTGTTTGCTGAGCTAGGTAGACTACCGATGTGGTTTGCTCAAACGGGTTGCTGCATGGCTTCAATACCTGGACGGTGTTTGTCAGTGCCGCGTAGTACCTGATAAGTGCTCATGAGCAACGCAGCCGGATTCCGCAATACCGTTCGGGCACTAATTTCTCCCGCCTTGGCGGCCGACCAGTCGTCTTGTCATTGCCGGCTCGTTACATTCCATGACACTTTGTGTTCTCGGCTTCGTCTCCGATCCCGATCACATGATGGTCAAGGTGAGTAGAACGACCACATCGTGTCAGGTTACAACGACTATCACCGTCCCTGTACGGACACGTTGGGCAATTGCGCAGGATAATTACATAAACCGATGCTCTATCTATACTGTAATCGGACCTGCCTTGGACGAGAATGATACCATCTCAGCAAACCATTATTGAAGCTCACTACCTGCCCTGGAGACGGGACGAGTTGACAGTCACAATGGCATCTCACCCCGGTGATGAGAAAACAAGACAGACAGAGAAAAGAGACAACATCCTCACCTGTAACCCCTTCCCTGGCTCTAGACCTCACCGAAACCGGTCAGCAAGCACAGCGAGGCGGTCAAAAGAAAGGCTGGTCTTCAGTGGTCAATCGACGTTGTAGCCGTTGCCTCTGCCGGTGCCCCCCGTCCTTTTAGTGGACGCGGGCCCCTGATGGAAAAAACACACCGGAAGAGGCCACCTTTAATATTATAATAAATATCCTCTAATCCTTAATAATAATATCTAATAAGTTTTAGGATAATCTTATAAGAGATTTTAAATATTTATTCCTTCTTTAAATAAATTTAGGTAAATTTTTAAGTAATACTTAAAGAAAATTCCCATCTATACTTCCAGTATTTTCTTTCCACCATGAGGCGGGCTGTGCTTTTCTGCGAGGCCCAGCTGCAGTAGATCCATGGGCGTGCCCCCGGGGCTGTCATCCACTGAAGGCGGACGACCCGGACCACTGAGCAGCCAGAGCCCAGCGCTAGAGCGCCCTGAACCCCGATGGTCGGCCATGATGGGGCTCCACTCGGCCCACTTCTCGTCTCCCCCAGCCTGAAGTCCCGGATTCGCGGACTCGGAGCTCCATTGATAACGTGCTTCTCTCTTGACGGATTCATCTCAGGACCTTTTTTTCCCCTTGTTTGCATTTTCTCTTTACAATTGAGAGATGGGAGTCATATAGAGCAATCGAAGATTTCATTGCATCTTCCTTTTCGCTTGCGTTGCTTCCCAGTATTCTGCTTGCTTCTTTCGTCCCTCGCTCCATCATTCGTCCCTTCACGTCCATCTTTGGCGGGGCTTCTCATGTCTGCAACCCCATCATGGATGTCGTGATCAGCCGCTTCGGCGGTTATGAATTCTCTCCCTACGATAGAAACCAGTCTGCTCTAGTTCCTCAATCACGTTCCCTGACAAAGTCTGTATGCTCTCATCAAAGTGTCAATTCCTTAGTAGCTAACACCCTTCAGCCTCAGCCAGGGAGCCTTGTCATTGTCCCAAGTGCCGTGGATCGATGATGTGTCACAGCTTGCTCAGTCTGGAGCCCCTCAAGCAGTCTTGCTCCTCTTATCACTGGCGCATCTCGTGGCCCGTATTATCCAGATTCGCCGACAAGTCTCTGGCGGTCGCTTGAAAGCCTCCAAGATCCGATGGCCGTATGAGGTCGCCTCCCAGGCCGCCAGGCTTGCCTCTGTCTCCCTCCTCACGGTTGCTTATATCGAGGGTCGGCTGCACCATCTCAACATCGTTGTTGTTGCATATGCATTTCTTGTTGGCCTGTCTCGTCTCTTCAACGACCTTCAATGGCGCCATGTGGCCCTGCACCAGGTCAACTTTGTGTTCACGGCCATGCTGGTCATTCTCGCCGCGGGTCACACGCTACCCTGCATCCAGGCGGGCACAAGGTGCCTCCGCGATCCCAGTGCCTCCGGAGGCATCCTGGCTCTTGCCGTAGCCTTTGCTATAGCCATCATCACTCCGAGGGAGTGGGTTCCTCCGCAGGCGGATCTCAACATCCCCGGCTACAACCAGGAGGAACCTGCCCCCGAGGAGACTTGCAGTTGGTTTACTTACTACTGTACCTATGACTGGCTAACACCAATCATCTGGAAGGGCACCAAGCGAAAGCTCGAAATGGCCGACATCCCCAAGATTGCGTGGTATGACGAGCCCATGTACCTCCTGCGCCGTGTCCAGAAGGCCAGGCTGATGTCGAAAAAGACGCTGCCGACGACGATCCGCTTCCAGCGAACCGAGCTGCTCCTCATGGCTCTTTGGATCGGCACCGCCTACACGGTGGAGAACGTGGCCGCGTACGCCATGTTCAAGCTGCTCGAGTATCTTGCTGACCCAAGCGGTGCTGTCTACAAGCCGTGGCTCTGGCTGCTTCTCCTGTTCGTCGGCCCCCTGTCCCGCTCGGTCTGCTTCCAGCAGTACATCTTCACGTCCACCAGGCTCGTCGTGCGTATCAAATCCGCCTTTACCCAAGAGCTGTACTGCACCGCCCTGGACTCGATGGAGATGGAGGAAGATCCCTTCGAGTTGCAGTCGGGAGGGAAGGCGAGGAGCCGAAAGGACCAGCCAACCGCCAAGAGCACCTCGGCTGGCCGACTGGCAAACCTGATGGCTTCCGACGTGGATGCCATCTACAGGTCGCGAGACATGATCCAAGCCACCGTCGGTGTTCCCGCTGGCACCGCAATCTCCCTGGTCGGCATGTACAAGATGCTCGGCTGGCCCTCCCTGGTCGGAACGGCCATCCTCTTCCTCGCGACCCCGCTGTCGGTCTGGCTGGGGCGCAAGATGTTCTTCTCCCAGCGCCGTGTCAGGAAGGCTCAGGATTCCCGCATGTCGTTGGTGACCGAGTACCTGGCCTCCCTCCGCGCCATCAAGTACTTTGCGTGGGAGACGCCGATCACGGACAAGATCATCGAGGCCCGCGCCGCCGAGCAGAAGGAGCTCTGGAGGACCTCGATGCTCCAGGCCATGCTGAACCAGGTGATGCAGATCTTCCCTTACCTGTCCTTGCTGGTCATGTTTGCGCTCCACGTAGGCCTCGAGAAGCACCAGCTTGATGCCGCGACCGCCTTCACCACCATCTTTCTTGTCAAGAACGTCCGCAGGAACATCATGCAGGCGAGTGCCTTTGGCCGGAACTTTGCCAGCGCCCTGGTCTCTGTGACCCGGCTGGACAAGTACTTTGAGAGCACGGTTCCCATCGTGCGGTATCCGGTAGGTCCCCTCCGGATCCAGGGCGCGTCGTTCCGCAAGACCAAGAAGGCCACCTTCACCCTGAGCGACATCTCGCTTGACTTTGCCCGAGGGGGTCTAAACGTCGTCGGTGGACCGAGTGGCAGCGGCAAGACCACCCTCCTGCTGTCGATCCTGGGCGAGACCTATCTCGAGGGCGGCTCCGTGACGAGGCCCGAGGACGTGGCCTTTGCATCCCAGTCTGCCTGGCTGCAGAACGACACCATCCAGGCCAACATCCTCTTTGGAAGCCCCCTGGAGAAGGTACGGTATGACCGTGTTATCGAAGCCTGCTGCCTCTGGGAGGACTTCAAGGAGCTGCCGGCCAGGGACCTGACGATGGTAGGTGAGAACGGCACGTCGCTCTCGGGAGGCCAGAAGGCCCGAGTTGCCCTCGCGAGGGCTTTGTACTCCAAGGCGCCCCTTCTGCTGCTCGACGACATCTTTGCTGCCCTTGACGCCAAGACAGCTGCTGGGGTGTGGAAGTACTCCTTCTGCAGTGATCTCCTAAGTGGGAGAACGACCGTGCTGGTAACCAACCTGCCCTGGATCGCCGAGCAGGCCGACTTTTCGGCCTCTCTGGAAAAGGGCAAGGTCAAGTCGGCCGAAGCACAGATTGGTGCTGTCCGCAAGCCCATCGCGATCGCTCAGGTGCTGGGAGGGGATGCCGACGAGACGGAAGCTGAGATGCAGCCCAATGGTGACGCCCTGAACGACGCGAACAAGGTCGGAGAGGAGAAGGGCCCCAAGGATCTCGTAAATCAGGAAATGAAGGCCTCTGGAAAGGTTGGCCGGATGACTTGTATGCTGCCCTAACAACACGTCACCGGACTTTGCTGATTCGGACGCAGTTTTGCAATACATGAGCTACTTTGGACATCCGCTGTTCGTCATCTCGTGTCTCGGTCTCCTGCTCGCCACCAACATCTTCACCTTTGCAAGCACCCTGTGGCTCTCCGTCTGGGTAGAGGCGTACAACCAGAAAGCCCACATCGACATCGCCTACTACATGGGCATCTTCGCCGCGCTGACTCTTCTGGAGATTGGCGCCTACTGCATGGCCATCATCATGTTCGAATGGGGCGCCTGGCGTGCGGCTAGACGCCTGCACAACGACTTCATCCGCGCTATCATGCGCGTCTCGCTGTCGTGGTTCAAGCACATCCCCATCGGGCGCATCACCAACCGCTTCTCCAGCGACATGGCCTCCATCGACGGAGCCATCAGCAGCATGCTGCGGCTCATGCTCGACACTGCTCTCCTCATGCTGTTCCGCATCGGCGCAGTGAGCAGCATCATGCCCATCTTCATCGTCCCCGCTCTCTGCACCTGTCTGTTTGGCGTCCTCATCGGCGAGATGTACACCCGCACTGCCGTCGTCATCAAGAGGCTCACTTCCTCGGCCCAGTCGCCCGTGTTCTCTCAGTTTGCCGACACGCTCGCAGGGCTCCCCGTCATCCGCGCCCGGGCGGGCATGTCGTCGGCGTTCCGAGAGCAGCTGGCTGCCAGGCTGCGCACCTGGACGGCGGCGTCTGAGGCCAGCTTCAACGCCAACCGGTGGGTGGCTGTCCGCGTAGACTTTGTGACGACGCTTGTTGGCCTGTCGGCGGGCATCATCGCGGTATCTCAGGCTGGAGTTGTGGCTGCAGGCTTGGTTGGGTTCTCACTCACCAATGCCACCGGGCTCAGCCAGACCATTCTGCTATTGGTGCGGGCCATGAACGATCTCGAGGTGGAGATGCAGAGTGTGAGTTTTGACCGCGCCCTTCTGACTTCAAAGCTGACCTAACGGCCCCTTCCAGTTCCACCGAGTCAAGGAATATGTCAAGCTGGAGCCAGAGGAGAAGGATGACAAGACCTACCCAGACGAGGGCGAGTACACCGACGACCCGGCCCATGTCATTCCTCAAGACTGGCCTCGATCTGGCGAGATCGAGTTCCGAAACGTGACTATCCGGTACGACCCAGACGGGCCTGACATTCTCACCGACGTGAACCTCAAGTTCAAGGCCGGTGAACGCGTGGCTGTGGTGGGACGGACGGGGTCCGGCAAAAGCACGGTGAGACATCAGATGCTAATCTCTGACCTTTTTCTCCTCCTTCAGTAACACTAACGGCCCATGCCTTTCAGTTGGTGCTCTCCCTCCTGCGCTTCACACACGTCGTATCCGGTGAGATCCTGTACGACGGCATCGACATCACCAAAGTCCCCCGAAACCGCCTCCGCGAGAGCCTGACCATCATCCCTCAGGAGGCCGTCCTCTTCAACGGCACCGTCGAGTCGAACCTCGACCCCGGCGGCGAGATCCCCATAGACATCCTCGACCAGGCCCTCGACAACTGTAAGGGCATCGCCTCCTTCTCCCCGCACGCCTCGGACAGGAGCGGCAGCGGCGGCGACGGCTCCGACGATCACAGCGCGGTGACGCTCGCGACGAGCGTGGACGCCCGCGGCGAGAACTTCTCGCACGGCCAGCGCCAGGTGCTCTCGCTGTGCCGCGCGCTCATCCGCCAGAGCAAGCTGATGCTCCTCGACGAGGCGACAGCCAGCATGGACTACGAGACGGACAGGGCCATCCAGACCGTGCTGCGGCGGGAGCTCGAGGCCGCGGGCGGAGACCGCACTCTTGTCACCATCGCCCACCGTCTTAGGACCATCAAGGACTACGATTTCGTCGTTGTCATGAGCGCAGGGCGTGTGCTCGAGTAAGTCATGCATTTCCCCTGGTTTCTCCCAACCACTTCCTGTGGACTATTCTGACTGGGGTCTCCCACCACTTCATAGATGCGGCTCCCCTCGGGACCTGTACCGGGCCCAGGGTCAGTTTTATGACATGGTGTACCACAGTGGTGAGATGGAGGAGCTGCAAACCATACTGGACGCGGATGAAAATCGCAGTCTACATATATCTCCTTGACAGTGGAAAGGCTCCAGCAGGTTGATTAACCCACTATTATGCCTGTAAGAATTAGAAGGTTAGTATATTACTATTATACTTATCTTAGTTAAGGTCTTATCATAAAGAAACTTACCTCTTAGGTAAAAAATTAGTAGTAAAAGAAGTATCTATTAGTTATCTTCCCCTAAATGGATATAATCCCTGTGAGTGACCGCGCTGGAGCCTTCCACTGTCAAGGAGATAGAGCTAGCGGACCGTGTTGTCAACAACGAAGACATCCGAAAATCATAGGCTGGTTGATCATGATGGTGCCTGTGTGCGTGCCAGGTCCCAGCCTCGATATTGAGCTGAACCCTTAGTTATGGGTGCATTAACAACCAAACAGTGGCTCCAAACTCAAACGTCAGAAGCCCTTATGCATCGTGTATTTTCATTTCCCGCTGCATCTTACAGAAAAAGAGAAAAGAAAAATGGCAACAATCATATATGTTGGGAAAATAAGGAGACGATAACAAAATGGAGCCCCCCTTTGCCCAAGTTTCCTCTCAAGGTCCCATCCAGCCCTCCGCCAATCCCAAAGTCTTGCCTGTCTCCCCAACGCCGTACGTGCGTTCGTATGCCTCGCATGTGATTGTGTTTGTTCCTCGCCAGTGTCCCGTCATGCGCTCTGTTATGTCTTCATCTCCTTATCCACTTTTCATCTTGGCACGGGAAGAGAGTTGTGAGTGGGTTTATGGGTGTGTGTGTGTGTGTGTGTGTGTGTGTGTGTGTGTGTGTGTGTGTGTGTGTGTGTGTGTGTGTGTGTGTGTGTGTGTGTGTGTGTGTGTGTGTGTGTGTGTGTGTGTGTGTGTGTGTGTGTGTGTGTGTGTGTGTGTGTGTGTGTGTGTGTGTGTGTGTGTGTGTGTGTGTGTGTGTGTGTGTGTGTGTGTGTGTGTGTGTGTGTGTGTGTGTGTGTGTGTGTGTGTGTGTGTGTGTGTGTGTGTGTGTGTGTGTGTGTGTGTGTGTGTGTGTGTGTGTGTGTGTGTGTGTGTGTGTGTGTGTGTGTGTGTGTGTGTGTGTGTGTGTGTGTGTGTGTGTGTGTGTGTGTGTGTGTGTGTGTGTGTGTGTGTGTGTGTGTGTGTGTGTGTGTGTGTGTGTGTGTGTGTGTGTGTGTGTGTGTGTGTGTGTGTGTGTGTGTGTGTGTGTGTGTGTGTGTGTGTGTGTGTGTGTGTGTGTGTGTGTGTGTGTGTGTGTGTGTGTGTGTGTGTGTGTGTGTGTGTGTGTGTGTGTGTGTGTGTGTGTGTGTGTGTGTGTGTGTGTGTGTGTGTGTGTGTGTGTGTGTGTGTGTGTGTGTGTGTGTGTGTGTGTGTGTGTGTGTGTGTGTGTGTTGAATTCCGTGGTATCATCGACATTGTGACTCCGTCTGCTTCTCCCTCATGTGTATGCACTGGGAGCATCTTCCTCTTTATTAACCATCCCTGCCGTCTATTGTCCGTTGAATTGCTCCTCCATGTTGGTAACCCCGGCTTCAACGTTATGGTAGTCGAGGATCTCCGAGTACCTGGAATCCATGTCAACATCTGGTGGCGCTGAGATCTCTGATAGGACTCACATCATGATCTTCCACGTATCGACGGGCAAGTCAGCGTCGTTGAAGCTCCAGTCGAACTTCTCCTCGGCCACGGGCTCGTCAGTGGGGTCGTGATAGGGGGCAAGGTATTCGTGGGACAACGCCTCAGTAGCCGTTATTCGCTTCTTGGGGTCGAAGACGAGCATGCGCTCAAGCAGATCGATAGCTGCAGCATGTGGTCAGCCGTCGCCCTCGTCACAGAATGTCGACGAGTGGAATATCCTACCTGAGTCGTCGGCGTTCTTGAATTTGTTTCGGAGAGGCTGTCGCTCGCGCTTGGGTAGCGACTTGACGAACCGCAGGGTCTAGGTCCACAGTCAGCTGGCTTGTATGGCTCGATACCAGCAGCAAGACAACTCACGTTCTCGCTGGCAATGGTGTTGATGACATCGTCGGGAGGTGTGCCCAGGAGCTCGGTGATGATGGAGAACTGGTTGACGTGGTCCTTGCCGGGGAACAGAGGCTTGCCCTCGAGCATCTCGGCAAAGATGCAGCCAGCGCTCCAGATATCAACCTCGACGTCGTATTTTTGCCAGGTGAGCATGATTTCGGGAGCTCGGTAGTATCGGGTGGAGACGTAGCCGGTCATCTGAGGGTCCTGGATTCGGGCAAGACCAAAGTCGCAGATCTTGAGATCGCAGTTTTCGTTGACGAGGATGTTGCTGGGCTTGAGGTCGCGGTGAACAACGCCGGCCGAATGCACGTACTTGAGACCGCGCTGCGAGAGAAGCGAGGGGTTAGCGTGGCTCTGGCTGGGCGGCGGTGGATTTGCCCATTGGGCATCTCATTGGGAACTGCGTCGTGCATACCATGATCTGATAGAGAAAGTACTGGATAAACTGCTTCTCGAGAGGGCGCGAGGTCAATAATCGGTGGAGATCAGTACCGAGGAGCTCTGTGACGAAGTAGCTGCAACGCGGTCAGCTTGGGCGAACGCGGGGATGGGAGTGGGGGGAGGGGCACAGCCAGCGGAGGTCGGGCGGGCAACGTACATGTCTTCGAGAGGGGAAATGAAGATGTCGCTGAGCGAGATGACCTGGGGAGCGTCGCAGTGTTAGCAGAATTCAGCTGGCAATTGATGGAAATGCTTGCGCGTCGCTGGATGGGGCATCGGAGATATGATATGGGCGGTGCCTCGAGCTATGCGGGGGAGGAGAGCTGTTGCGGGGTGGGCGCTCACGTTTTCGTGCTTTAGGTGCTTGAGCAGCTTGAGCTCTCGGTATGTGCGCTTGGCAAGCACGGGGGTGCTGAAGGGCTTCATGATCTTCTTGACGGCGACATTTTGGCTAGTGAGCTGATCTCGGGCAGAGCTGTCGAGAGGGCGTCTGGTTAGTCATGGCGGCGCCATATATTTGTAGGAAGACGGGGGCGGTCGGCAGACGTACCAGACGAGACCAAATGCTCCCATGCCAACGGGCTGGAGATCCGAGTACCTGCGCGCGAGAGAAGACATCAGCCATCAGCGTTGGGAAGGATGCGGATGGGCTATCCAGGTCTTACCTCGAGGTGATCTCGAATGTGGTGCCGAAGATCTGGGCGCGGACGAACTCGGCCATGGTGACGGTGACGGTCTGGAGCGGGGGAGATTTGCGAGGTTGAAGATGGGAGAGGGGGAAATTCCAGGTAGCGAGACGAGGAAAATAGCGATGTGAGATGGGGCAGTCTCAAGCGCGGCGGTATTAGGTTTCAAGTTTGGGTGAGTTGTACCGGCGGACCAAGCAGGGGAGTAAAGCAAGAATCTACCGCGTAGGGAGGCCGAGCTATTGGATTGGATGGGAGGTGCTGCTAAGGTTGGGAATGGGAGGGATGGACCGATAATGGGTCAGGTGAATGGGCAAATCGACGATCGAGCAAAGGCGACGAGCGATGAGCGATGACCAGGGGGTGCGCAGTAGGTACTGTAGGTAACGGGGGGGGGGGGGAAACTGGAGCGGCCCAAGTTTCGATGGGTTGTCGATTGAGCGACTGAATAGGTATCGAGCGATGGCCAAAAGAAAACGATTGGGGCGGGGGCAAGAAGCCGCTGGGCTTTTCAGGTTCCAACTGGATGACAGTTGAGTAGCAGCAGCAGCAGCAGCAGGTACGTCGTCTGTTTGGTTGGACCAGAGGTTTTTGTCGCTGTGGTGTCCTGTTTCCCGTCTTTTCCCTTGTCTTTTGTCTGTTTTGTTATGTCGTTGATTTCGGTCAAACAAGAGGGAGAATAGGCGGGGTAACAAGACTGCGTGTCTCAAAATCAGATGCTGATAGCGGCGACGATATCGTAGGCTGTAATACGCGGTATAAAACCCTCTTGTTAGCGAAAGCCGTCACAAGTGATAAATCCGGCAAGTGTCCAGCAGCATCGCCACACAGGGGGCCCCGAAAAGGGAAGAAACTGCACTAGAAGAGCAGAAGCGCTGAATCAGAAGGCTCCATGTCTGCTATGGCTTGTGACTGGAGAGGGGCAATTCCCCAGCAAAAAGATGGACCACGGCCACTGGACTCCGGACTGGTTTTGTTCAACGAGACGAGAGGCGACAACTGCGGAGAACTTTGCTCAGGTCTCAACAGCGGCACAATCCTCGTCGATCCATCCCCATTCCGAGGGCAATCAGCAGCCGCGATGTAGTCAATGCCATCTAAAGCCCGGCGCTTCTCTCTTGTTCCATTTCAATGAAATGGGAATGGCGCCCAGCAAACGTCGTCAGTGGGGGGGGAGTTGGCCTGCCCTTTGACGCCATCGCGCTCGCCAATAGTTTGCCGCCAGGCTCCAATCCAGTCGGAAAGCCAAACCAATTCGATGGAGGCTTTCGCCCATCCATGCCCATTCTCGCAGGTGGCGGGTTGAGACGCATGCCATGCACCATGTGGAATATTCCAGACACTTGGGGGGGATGGGCCTTACCTCTTGTCGATGCAACAGCTTCTGGCCAAAGCAAGCAAGCAGTAGAAGAGATACCAAACGCTGTCGATGCGGTGAAAGAATAGGGGAGGGAGGTGACGGGCGGAGGGACAAGGATCGAGTCGCGTCTTCGAGTCAAGTTGGTTCCCGTCGAGTCGGTCAAAATGTCGATCGCTTATGCGTTGAGCGCAACAAAGGACGTGGTCGCAAATGTGGGAGCGTATCTTAGGAGCAAACGCTGCAATCGGAAGGATGAAGCCCACCGCAAAGTCGAGAAGCTATCGCAGACGGAGGAGGGGAGAAGCACAAGAAAGCGAGAAAGCGGGCAAAGTCGAGGACAAAACCAAGTTTATCATCCGGGATGGAAGGGTATTAGTATTTAAAAAGGTCACTTTTTCGTGTGTACAGGCCCGGGTGGGGGAGGAGGGGGAGGAGGAGATACAGCTCCGGGAAGGGTTGGTTTTAGAGCCAGGGTCCGTCGATGCTTGTTCCTCGGCCGCTTTCACACGAGTCGCAGTCTGTTGGTTTCCGGTGAGATTTCTTTCTGCGACCTTCTCTCTGGGCTGCTGAGGGGGACCCTTGCACACGTCGTGAGGGATCGAGATCTGAGGTCTGTTCTGGTTGGGATTGGGGTAAAATGATGCCGAAAGCTGAGAAATTTGATGGACGCCGGGAGCGAGGCGGAGGAGGGGCTGCTTGATGACGAAATCAATGGAGAATCAGGGTCCTTGGCAGGCGTTACACCCTTATGCAAGTCTTTCCTGCCGGTCGGGATGCTTTCTTGGAGATGTGATAGAGGGATCGGAAACCTGAGAGGTTGACGCTGAGTCGGTGAGAGAACAATTAGGCAAGTACTAGGTACCTTATCTACTGGGTGTAGTTGCCCTCAATGAGGCCATCTCGAGTGCCGCCTACCTAGACTGGGTCACTGGTAGTGCTGGAAGCAGTTTTTCTGGCCCATCACGTAGGTATCGATCATGAATGGATGCCATGATGGAATCCACAGGCAAGCGGACGCAAGCCTTCCCGCCCCTCCATTCAGATCAATGTCTATACAGTCCTATGCCGGCAGCTCCTTCTTCTACATCTACCATCTCACGGTGACACTCTCAATTCATCATAATCATGCCTTCTCTGCATTCCCCCCCCTTTTCACATTTGTGTCGTGTCCTCAGAAACCTGCATTTTGGGCCATCCTCCTGCATTCACATGGCTCTGGTCCGCCCATGACGTCACCCGAGCCTCTGTCTTGTATTACCCCTGTCTCCGGAGCTTGACAGCGCACTTTCTGCACGCTTAGGCCCCCTTTTTGTACCGGGCCAGGGCGCCAGGATCCATCCTCATTCTTGGTTCTCCAGCCATTGGCAGGTATCTCTCCTGCCATTTTGCCCCGAAGAGGTACTTTGCTTGCCGATCCACCTGGTCGCACGACCGACCCGCCCATCGTGGCATCGAGGGCTCGATCGAAATATGCTCCCAAATTCGCCTGGTAAGAATCAAGCGTCTAACCCCAAACAAGTCAAATAGCATGGTGCGGCGGAGAAGTGCCCCCATGGTTTTGCTTCTGCAGCGTCGGGTATACTCTTGCCTATTGATCCGGACCTTTCAGCACGCCTTGCGACGCTGCGATGACTGCGTAGGTAGTATTCCAAGGCCCCAGGAGAGTGCCGACATCGACGTCATCTGCATAAGCCACAAAATTTTGCGGCGGTGCTTAAGCTGCCCCTTGCTCGTCGTCTTCGGCATGCTTGGAGCCAACCCTGTCGATGTTCGCAACAACGTCGTCCTCAGTGTGTTTTGACACTCGGGGTAGTTCAATTTCCTCGACAGTGGTTTTGGCCGAATGGTACTGAATATCCTGTTTATTTTGTTCTTGCTCTCAGAAATCAGGATCATGTAGACGAGTGTCACGAAGGCTAGCCTTCACTTACACGCGGCCATCACGGCTGTGAGAGTACATACCGAAACGTTGACATGTCATCGGCCAATTGCCAATAGTGCTCTATCCTAAAAAATAATCTAAATGCTGCCCGAAATCTTACGTCGCCGCCGTCTCCCCTGGCCTCAACGAGCTTGCCCTGTCGATCCAAAACCTCATCCCGTCCACCCATCTCCAATCTCAGAACTCGTCTTCGCCCTCCCCTAACCCCCTAACCCAGTAACCAGGCGCCCCCCTTTCCCCATCATGGATCGACTTCGCCCCTACAGATTCTAGACCCTTTGATCGACACAGATTGCTGATGGTATGGCTCAGCAGCGAACGGCCGTTGCCCCATGCATTCGGAGATCCTTCCACCAAGGAGTGGCCAAGGGATCGAGCCCTGCCGGGCGATCCAGCGACTCGGTAACCGGGAATTTCTGATCCACTGCCCACGATCAAATTACGGCTGGCCTTGGGTCAGCTCGCAGAAGGGGTCCTCGCCCATGGAGAGATTCCCTGTGACATTGCCCCCACCTTGGGCTCAGCGATTATCATCACCTCCTGGGGATTCCTTTACAGAACGCCAAGCCAGTTGAACTAGGTCCGACTTTAGCTCACTAAAAGAGCAGCTCTGACTCCAGTGTATTGCACGTACTCTGTAATCTAAGTGAGGTAGTGGATATCTGTCGTGGAAGGTGATTCTGGGCCCCTTAGACCTTATCCTCTCGTGCCACATGACTTCTCAACTCCACAAAGTGCTCGAATAGCTGGGTAACCCCCCCTTCAAAGCTCCATCGGAGCTGTGGAGAATAGTTCGGTTGAACATTGGCTACATTTGCTGCCCGTACTTGTCAGGCCTCCAGGGCGAGCTTTCCAAAACAACATGCAGTAAAGGCAATATAGCAAACACTGAACGTAAGAGGCAGAAGTGTCCTTTAACAAAAGCTAAACCCTAAAGCCGGGTTCATCACCTGGAAACTCGACAGCTTGCGAGAATAACAATTTCTCAAGTAGATGGTTTAGAAGATCAGGTTTGATGTCTACTTCTTCTGTACACAGCCTTGCGGAGCCACTTGTCTTCTACGACTTGGACGAACACCGAGTCAAAAGCGCCTGAAGTGCCTACATATTGATACCTCAACGTGGAATGCCATCTTTTGCTTAAGTACTCTATAAATTAGGCTCGGCTTGTCGGATGTGTTCATGCAGCAGACATGGGGGGATCGTCACTAAGTAGAAGATAGGAAGGCATTGGTCCAGGATATATCATACTCGTTTCATTGTCAAGGGAAAAGCCTATCCATAATGCGCACTTCTTACCCTGCCACACCAAACGAGGGCCATCAATCTGTCCGATCCCCTCTCTTCTACTTGCCATATCTAGCCCGCGCCGGGTTGCGAGTCTATCGCCATCTCCTGCTCTACCTTTATCATGATCATGATCTAGTCTTGGACAACGAGAGGCTCCACGTTCCAGATACCCTCGGCATACTCATCGATGCAGCGGTCACTGCTGAAGAAGCCCATGCGGGCAACAGAGATGATAGACTTCTTGACCCACTCCTCCTGGTTCTTGTATGCCTCGTCCACGAGTTCGTGCGTCTCATTGTAGCTGTGGAAGTCATCCGACACCAGGTAGTAATCGCCATGGTCGCGGACGGCCGCAATCAAGGCACTGAAGTCATGGACCGAGCCGAATGTGCCCTTCTCAATCTCTGCGAACACCTTCTCCAGGTCAGGGTCGATGGTGTGTGAACCATACTGGTGAGCATGGCGCAGGTCCTCGACATCCTCCGCGAGATTGCCAAACAGGAAGATGTTATTTTCGCCAATCTCGCGCGTGATTTCAATCTAGTCCCAGGTTAGCAAGCGGGGCGTAAATTTTTGTCGTCTTGCAGCACTCACGTTAGCACCGTCGCAGGTACCGATGATGAGTCCACCGTTGAGGACAAACTTCATGTTGCTGGTACCAGAGGCCCTAAGGCGATTGTCAGTCGAGGATTGTCAGCGATCCAAGGCTGTTAATAACTTACTCAGTGCCAGCGGTGGAAATATGCTCACTCAGATCCGAAGCAGGAGTGATGATCTCAGCCTTGCTAACATTGTAGTCAGGCAAAAAGATGACCTTCAGGAGGTCACCGATGTCCTCGTCATTGTTCACAACGGATCCCACAGCGTTGACCAGATGAATAATCTGCTTCGCCATCCAGTAGCCGGGAGCCGCCTTGCCGCCAAAGATGGAGACACGCGGCACCTGCTTCTTTCTCTCCTCGGGAGACAAGGCCTTGAGAGTGAGGTACCGGTGGATGACACCAAAGATGTTAAGCTGCTGGCGCTTGTACTCGTGAATTCGCTTGACTTGAACGTCGAACAGCGAGGATGGGTTCACGGTGACGCCCGTGGTAGACTTGATAAGTTTGGCAAGCCGGACCTTGTTGGCATACTTTATCTCAGACCACTCCTTTCGGAATTCCTTGTCCTCGGCATACTGCTCGAGGTTGTTTAGGACAGTCAGATCCTTGAGGAAGCCATTGCCACCACACTTGGAGGCGATGAGCTCCGAGAGACGAGGGTTGGCTTGGTGCAGCCAACGGCGGGGAGTGATACCGTTGGTGACGTTGGTGAACTTGTCGGGGCCGTAGATTTCAACAAAGTCCTTGAAAATGGTGGTCTTGATGAGATCAGAGTGTAGCTCAGCTACGCCGTTGACCTTGTGAGACCCAACAATGGCCAGGAACGCCATCCGGACCATCTTAGGCTGAGACTCCTCGATGATGGACACCCGCCTAAGTATATCTCGGTCATTAGGGAAAGCCTTCTCGACCTTCTGAAGGAAAAAGAGGTTAATGTCGTAAATAATCTGCAGGTGCCTTGGCAGAAGGTGCTGGAGCAAGCCGACAGGCCATTTCTCCAAAGCTTCGGGCAGGACAGTGTGGTTGGTGTAGCCGAACTAAAGAATTGTCAGATGGTAAGGTGCAAAGGCGGCTGAATATGAACTTACTGTGTTGACTACAATCTCCCAGGCCAGGTCCCATTCAAGGTGTTCGACATCAATGAGGATTCTCTGCAATTCAACAATGGCCAATGTAGGGTGAGTGTCGTTGAGCTGGATGGCCACCTGGTCGGGGAACTCCCTCCAAGGGCGCTTGGCCTTCTTGAAGCGGCGGACAATATCATAGAGGGAAGCAGCAACCCAGAAGTACTGCTGCTTCAAGCGTAGTTCCTTTCCGCGCTCCAGGTTGTCATTGGGATACAGCACAGCGCTGATGGTTTCGGCACGCTGCTGGTCCGCGACGGAACTTTCATAGTCGCCACTGTTGAACTTTTGGAAATCAAACTCTCCTCCAGACGCCTTGCTGGACCAGAGTCTGAGGTTGTTGGTGGTGGGCGTGTCGTAGCCAGGAATGGGGACGTCGTAGGCAACGGCCTGGACAATCTCGCCGCCCTCCCAGACAGAAATGGACTTTCCTTCCTTATCGGTTGTCTTCCTGACGTGTCCGAAGAATTGGATCTGAACTCCAGGTTAGCCATTCCCATATATAACTCTCTCGACTCTATTCCAGGTGTGCTTACGTCAACAGTCACGTCGTGTCGGGGAAACTCCCAAGGGTTAAAGTCGAGCCAGTAATCAGGCACTTCGACTTGGTATCCGTCTATGATTTCCTGCTTGAAAATTCCATATCGATATCGGAGACCATAGCCCCAGGCGGGGTAGTTGAGAGAGGCCAGGCTGTCGAGGAAACAGGCGGCGAGTCGGCCGAGACCACCGTTACCCAGTGCAGCATCGTTCTCCTGGCTGATGATATCCTCGATCCTGAAACCTAGCTCAGCAAGACCGGCTTTTTACTCGTATTAGTGTGAGTTAACCGGTTGGGGACGTCTTGTTTTACCTTTGGCGGTGTCCTTCTGTCCCACATTGAGCATGGCATTATCCAGAGCGCGGCCCATCAGAAACTCGAGACTGAAGTAGTAAACTCGCTTGGAGTCGCGGTAGGTCTGACGCTGCTGAGTCCTGTTCCAGTCAAGGATCAGGCGGTCACGGAAGGCCAGGCTGGTGGCAGAGTAGGCAGCATGCTCGTCGCAGTTGAACATGGAGCGGGCAAGGGTCGTCTCAACATGGCGGACAACCTCCTGCTCGAAGCCGTCCTTGCCGGTGAAGCCGCGTGATTGGTTGCGCTTCCATGCTTCGCGCTGGGGCTCAGGGATAGAAGCTGTATTAACAGGTGTAAGCGCAAGCACTCAAGCTCAAAAGCGAGTGAAGGATGAGCATGTGATATTGGACCAGCTGGGCGAATGAAGCAATTGAAGCCTGCCAATTGCTCCTAGCCTTGAAGAAAATTGCTGAATCACACACAAATGACTTACCCTCGACACTCTTGATCTCACCAGGACCAAAGCCGGTCGCGGTTCTGGTGTGCTTGGGGCGAGAGATGCCTGCGGGGCCGACAGCACCCTGGATGTCGACGATCGGGGCACTCGTGGAGGGGCGCCTCTCACGAGTGGGCAATCGCTGCTGCTCGGACGCCATTGCTGTTGGCCTCTATTTCACACGCTTGTTAGTCAAAGAAGATACAAGTGGCGAGACGGAGAGGGGAGGAATTGAAGAGAGGAGGGACAAAAACTTTGCGGCCTCAGGGCAAGCCCGCGTGGGCGTTAAGTAATGGCCGTTGAGCGGTCCCTTGTCTCTTATAAGGCGAGAAGCAGATCAGATCACCTACAACAAGGTTTACTGATGCCACACTGAACGAGTACGTCAGATAAGGCGACTGGCTGGGCGAGACGAGACGACCGCAGCTTGGGGTGGGGGAGCGGGGTCCGAGGTGCAAGGTAAAGACGCAGTAGCTCGTTGCGTGCCCTGCTTTGTATGACGGGTTGATGGTGGAGGTCAAGAATCCAAGATATGGAGGAGTTCAGAGGAGAAGGTACAATGCGTGGTCTCGGAGTAGAAAAACAAAAGTAGAGAAATCTCTAATCCTCTCGTCAACCCGCCCTGTGTAGGAAACTAACATGGACGGAGACGGCAAGACGGGACGGCCGGTTGAGGAGCTCTTTTTTAGCGGGTGCGGTCGAGCTGCTGCACCTCGAAGGTGGGCGGATCCGGCAAAGAGCTTGGTGGGAGCAGGGAAGCTTGGTGGAGTCGACAAAGGAAACCTTGGACAGGGGGCAAGAGAGGATGAGAATGAGGTGGAGGATAAGCAACAATGTGGCCAGACGACGGATTAATGTTGCTAGAGAGCGAGGAGATAAAAAAAAACGAGTTGAAGAAGGACGATGAGGTTGGAAGGGAGAAGAAGAGAGAGAGGGTGAAGAAGAAGGACCTAAGTACCTACCTAACTCTGGCAATGCAGACCAGGTGGGAGGGAGCTTCCCCTCCATCATGACAACCTACCTAACCCAAGCAACAAGCAGCTGCTTTACTAGCTTCCCCTCTTCTTAGTCTGGTATCTCCTCTCCCCTGGGTCTCGCTGGCACGTTGCTGGTAGTTTGCGCTCCAGACTCTCGTCAATTCCCCTCTCGTTGCCCGCTAATATCCTGCTGCTATGGGTCTGGCTTACCCTGACGACCAGCACACATGCCTCTGGTCGGTGTCTTGAGCAACCATCATCAACCCCATTGCGGCATGATCCCTCCCCCGCAGCAACGCCTCTGTAACATGACGACATTGTCGACACACACCTCTTCAACACCACCAAGCTGACAACCAATCCACTAGAATATCGGGCTTGGGCGTGCAGCACAGCAACGCAACGCACCGCCCCTCACCCAGACCAGAGCGAGCAGGGAGGAGACACGGCAGCAATCCAACCTTGAAATAGGATTCCCTCCCTCGAGACAACACCCATATTTACGCAATACTACTATGAATGTTGCAGCGCTGGGTCCCATTCATCCATTGCCAATCCAACCTCGCACCCGGTTGACCCTCTGATCCAGCTCTCGTAATGGCCTGCAGGTGCGGTCCCATTTCTTGGATCTCGACCGTCTCCAGGCAATGGCATGGCGCATAACATCTATCATGGCAGCTCTGTACGACCACCATCGCCTCCGCTGCCACCCCCCCCCCCCCCCCCGCACTCATGCCATCCCATCCACATTGAGCTGAATCCAGACCGTGTTTTATTCCATCCATCCTGGCAACTGAGCTTCAAGATTGGACGGACCCGTTAGATGCCTCTTCACGGAGCTCGCCTTAGCGGCCCCTCTTTCACCACGGATTGCGGGGCCGCGACCTCTGGGGTCTGCCATGCGACGGACCCTTCTCGACCCCGGTTCTCTGGTCTGCGATGCCCACCGGTTTTGAGCTATCGTATATGCTCTGGCAGGAGCATGGAGCACCGGCGTGGCAGCCTCATGGGAGGTGCACATGAACGCCTTCTGACCCAAGCCTCCGGGTAAAATCATGGGTGTCTCTGATGAAACCGTCACCCAAAAACAAACCGTTGCGTTCCAAGGCGACTTGTTAATGGGCAACGCCCAAGACAACGCACCAATACCGACCTTCTCCTTCTCGGCCCCTTCCCCCAGAAGGACCGAGTCATGGGGGCCACAATCAAGTTACACAGTCCTCTATACGGTAACGGACGCACCAAATCCGAGACCCCCTGCTGTTGGGCGTCACAAACGCTCCGACGCCCTCGGCAACTGCACGCTCACCAAGATCGGCCTGATCAACTTGCAGCGGTTGCGTATGGTCTGACGCAGAGGCGTTGAGGGTTGCTAAACCGGGCTCCATTGTATGCATGCAAGCTGCCGCATCCCTCCGATCCCGCCTCTTATTGTTGACCGATTTCCTGCCTATTCATTCGTTACCTATTCTGGTAGGGGGCCTCTATTGTACAACCCCGCGGAGCCAATCCGCCTCTGAGCTGTCAGCCTTCATCACATGGGCTCTGCTGAACCTTCAGGCCGTCACACGCAGTTGTCTTCTCAAATCAACGCCGCTTCAAATTCGACCCTGTCTAGTTCGCAGCCGAGAGGCCCAAGCTCCCAAGCCACAAGTCCCCTCTTCCCTGCCCCTCCGCACCAAGTGCGGCCTCCGAGGCCATCATGGCGTCCATGACTTTGCGCTCGGTTTCCATCTGAACTTGTCCTTTGGAGGCAGGCTGCTGGTATCTGTTCCTGACTGAAGGTCCGGTCCCAAAACCTTGCTTCGGCGCGGCTTGGAAGTCTGGGAAGTTTCGTTGCTTTTGGAATAGGGAGAATACGCTATGGACATTGCGGTGACTGATCGTATTCTGGCTCAGTTGCCCATCACTCAAACGCGTCAATTGCCTTCTCATGTTTGCCACAAAACACCTCGGTATCCTTTCATTCATTCGGCCGATACTATCTCATCGCCCATGTTTCTCTCGGCAAGCCACTCTCACGCATTTCCAGGCTCCCATCTTATAGTGAAGCGTTGAAAATCGGCCGAACTGCGGCAGTTCAAGCTCCACTCGAATAAGGCCCCTCCTCTCGAATTTTAGACGCCGAGCGTAAGCACAAGACAGCAAGAGCACACCCCAAATATCATCAATTCGTCTGGTTCGGACTGAGAGCTATGTACTTTGGGAAAATGAAACAATACATTAGCATGCCAACCCCGGCGTGCTTCCCTGGACACGTCCCGTCCCACTCCGTAAACACCACTTGCCCTGGAAACCAAGCGCCTAATCCCTCAGTCTGAAAACTCGGTAGCAACCACAGGAATGTGACTAGGGTGACCAACGCCTCCGCTTCTCCTCCTGCCTTTTCCCCCGAGGCGACATAACCAGAGCCTCCACTGCAGCTTCGCGGCTGCGATTCAAGCGCGTTTCGTGACCACCATCCATCTCGTTTCGTACAAAGCCCCATGTCCGAGTAAACAAAATCCAGAGCCCAAGGTCTCGAGTTTCCACAAGGTCTATTGGCCGCTCAAAAAAGGCCACAAATCAGCACAAGGGCAGGGACAAGATATATAAAGTCAAAAAGAAAATAGTTTCATCGTGTCGAGCGTGGCTCTTTTTTTTTTTTTTTGGAAGCCTTCGTCGAGATCTGCCCGGTAGCAGTCATTGGCATCTCGTCGAGTTGCGCAGTCGTCGTAGAGGTCGCCATTATAGATATAAAAAAAAAAAGCCCGTACATGAGTGTGAGCGACCGAAGGAGTGCGTTGAAAGAAACGCCGCGTCGGAACGAGATAAAACAAGCATCGTGTAAAATCGAGGTCGTCCTCCCTCCCATGCCCCAACTCCGGATAATGCTCTCGACGCCAGCCCACAATTCCGTGTCCTAACATCATGGTTGAAATCAAAATGCCCAGCGCTTCGCGATCAAAGAATTCCCGAGTCCTTAAGTGCGTTATTCAAGATCGTCTCTTTGACTGCTGCGAAAACAAGCCGGATGTTTGATGTATCTGTCGCTTGTGTCAAGCTAAGGCGGTGTTAGAATTTGCCTTCTCGCACAAACTTGCCTGAGCCACTTACTGAGGGTACAGATTTAGATGTGCCCGATTGACCTGGTTGAAGCGCCAAAGGAGGTACTTGGCAGCCTTGTTGACATCGTTGCCGCCCGAATAATCCGGAAAGTAGTTTCCCAGAGGAGACCTGCTTAGCTTCTGCTTGAAGATATCTACCTTGTTGAGGAATAAGATGATGCTGGTTCGCATGAACCACCGCGAGTTGACCACCGAGTCGAAGAGCAACAGGCTCTCCATCATCCGGTTCTGCCGCTGGTGTTAGATTGAACAGTCTTGAGTACGGGGAAACAGTAGTAGCTCACCTGACTGCTTTCTTCAAGTAACACTTGATCGTACTCGCTCAATGCCACGCAGAAGATGATTGACGTCACGTTCTCAAAGCAATGAATCCACTTCTTTCTCTCACTTCGTTGACCGCCCACATCAAACATGCTAGCTTGGGGTCAGTATACTAAGGGCGTCGGGAGTTTGGGTATGGCGTAGGAGCTTACTGAATGCTGAGCTGACCCATCTGGAACCTCGTTTCGTAGATACCTGTTGTCTTCGTTCGCGCGCGGAGCACATCCATCTCGTTGGGTAGGTAGTCGGAAGCCACTATTCGCATCGCCTCTTGGAAGAAACTAGACAACACCAAATCAGAACTCGGCCGCGCGTAGTGACCACGAGCGCCACCTACTATTCTGCGGAATCCATGAGATAAAACTCTGTCTGATGCTCCATGAGAAGGTCCTTGGCTGGATCATCCCATAATGACTGAACAGCAACTCCGACTTTCGGGTCAATCTGCGCTTGAGGGCCCGACTCGGCTTGGTATTCCATCAAAAATTCCGCATGTGCCTTGTTCTCCTCGTTTCGGGGCTCAATCTCGAATTGTTGCATGGCCATGATGACGGCCTTGGCACATTCGACGAGGTTTTTGAAGACAGTTGGTCGGTAGTTGAAAAGCTCATCTTCCGAATAACCCTTGAGGTGGATGATCTTCATCTGCTTGACAATAGTCGACTTGCCACTTTCTCCGGAACCTGCAATGTGTCAATCACGGTAATCCTAAAAAATCACTGCCAAAAGCGGGATGCGATTGCTCCTACCTAGCAGTAAGATCTTGCATTCCTTGCGTAATCGCTTCGAATCCTCCTCTAGGATCTTGTCGATGGCCTGACTCTTCTTCTTCTGCTCCGCCTCCTCATTATTTGAGCTCATACATGCACCCATCTTGCCAGACTGAAGAGGCCGGCTTCTGGCCTCGTAAAGGGGGGTAGGATTATTGAAACGGTATCGGGTCCAATTCGGGTGCTCGAGATAACGACTTTCAGAAACGCATGACGGTCGCGGTAGTTCGTTGGGAAGCAAGTGGTGGCGAGGGATGTCGAGTTCCCCGAGATGCTGATGGCCACGGTGCTTATCTCCAAACTTATGCTCGTAATTCGGGTCGAAGTTCTCGAAATCGACGATGGCCGACGGCAGGGTGCAGCGGCGAGTTGGGAAGGCCGACAACTACAGGGCAATCGGGTGCGGCAGTGGCGGACGGGGAGGTCGGATCGTGCCGGGCAATGGAGCGCGAGTGCGAGGGTTGAAGCTTTCGGAGGAAGGGTCTTCGGAGGCGTGGCAGGAGAGCGGCGAGCGATATCGAAGGAAGTCGGGAAGTGTTGGAAGAGAAGTGCCAGCGCGACGTTGAGGCTGGAAGGGGAAGGTTTGGCGGTGGGCGGGCGAGAAGAGAAGATGGATGGATAGACCTTGTCGCTGGAGATGGATGGCCACAGCCCGCTACAGTACCGGTTCTAGGGAGCTCGTCGAGGCAGGGCGAGCGGGCGAGACTAAAAGGTACAAAGGCACCAGGGCACCTCGACGATGACGAGACAAAGTCGGCGGAGCGCTGCACCAATTGGCGAGGGAGAGCTGGTAGTGGAGAACGAGCGAGAACAGGGGGGTGCAGCACGACGAACGAGTGAGCGGGTGAATGAGGAGAATTTGAAGGGGAGCCTTTTTGGGGAGGCTTGGGGCTTGGGGGGCGCGCTCGATGGAAGGCTCGTGGCCGGGTCCAAAGTTGAAGGGTTCGTAAAGCCTAGCACCGGACCAAAAGGGGTGCGAATTAAGCACAGATAGATGTCGTTGGTTGAAAAGAAACCTCGACCGTTCGTGGATGAGTCGAGTCTTTTCGAGCTGAGGCGTCGATGATCTCGGTATTGCGGAAACGGAAGCGGCAGCAATGGTACTAGGTACAGTAGGTACAGTAGGTACAGCGCATGGCGCAGCCTTACTCTGTCTTTTCTGTGGCTGTATAGCGTAGACAACAGTGACTGGCAAGGGGAAACAGATGACGGAGATGATGGAGAACGACGGGAAACGAGGTTGACGTTGAAGTGAGATTGGATGGGATGGGATGAGGTGAGGTGAGAAAGTATAAGGTTGGTACCTACTTTCCCGCGAGATTGGGCTGTGAGCGAGTGCTGGGAAGGGAAGGCACGACGATGCGAGGTACTTTGCTGCCCAGGGCATTGGGCCTACCTACCTACCTACCTAGGCAGTAGGTAGGCATGGAAGCACTCAGCTCAAGGCAGGCAGGGATGAACTTCAGCATGACCCTGCACGAGAGCGAATTCAACTCGATACCTACCTACCTACACAATACACAATCAATCCGTACAACATGTACAAGCAAGCCCGGCCTCTCGGTAGATGGATACCCGTCCGGCGCACACGGAGCTGAGCATCACCTACTCATGAGCCTTGCCGGCGTCAGGTTTCGGCCTGCGATGATGGACTCATCCGGCCCGGTCTGGATACCTACATAGGTGTCAGTTGATGCTCCACGGATGCACTATCGATGGAATCGTGCCGGCTCGCCGGCAGCTTGGGCCTGGGCAATGCTCTCGAGCCTTGGGTGTTGAGGACGTGTCCCTCGTGGTTGGGCCCCCTAACCGATTATCCGTCCTGGCGTTCCATGTGCTCTAAAGCCACGACGTGCCAACCCGTTCAACCGGTATCCGTAATGGTTTCTGATTCTCTAATTCCAAAACATCCTCTCTCTGTGCGGCTTGGCCGTTCCCACACGACCTTTATCCATTTCTCCCCGGGAGGTGATATTAATTGGTTTCCTGGAAAGGATGGAATCGCATCAACCGCCAGCCCATCAGCCTGGTACGACCCTATCAGCCCCAATGAGGAAACCCTCCAGGTCAGCCCATGCTGCGTTTTCCGACCGGGACAATTGAGGGGTGGTGTCAGCCTTGGCCTTTGGAGATTTCTCTGGGTTTGCTTCTTCCATTCTTCTCGCTGAGGTATCTCATGGAGGGAAAGCCTCCCCCCTGCCTTGGGCTTCTTGGCCTTCTTCGTGGGCAATGTACCCAGAACTCGAAATGGGGGACTCGGCCTTCCTGGCGATTTTGCGCCTCGCACCCGCTTCATCGCGTTTTCTTCACGGAAAAAAAAGCCAAATAGGATAGCGGTCAGGTTTCCGTCCCAGAGAATCTCGCCTAGCAAAGAGGGCCAAAAAAGCTCTCGCAGCCTCACGCATCTCCTGTCGACCAACGTCTAACCTCCCACATCCATCGCTTGGCTAAGGCCGCTCGCTGCTTGAGGTCTGTTGCAAATTGTGCTGGACTGGAGAGCTGGCTGGCCCAGTGTCTTGCCCCAAAGAAGCAAGCGAATCAAACGGCATTGCTGCAGCAGTGGACTCATGTTCCTACGGAGGCGAGTCGTGGGGGGGAGAAATACCCCCCTCACTGGCCTTGCAAAGACGAGATGACAAGATACGTACAGGCTGAATGAATCTGGAGCCAGCTGGAGGCTCATGGGGCCGACATGGAATGACGGGTCGGGTGGAGAGTGTGCGCCGCCCGCACATGGCAGCCCTCTCAGCCCCTCAGTTTTTCTCTTCAACCCGACGCCCCCGGTGCCATTCCCCATACTGCTTTCAAACAACTGCTCCATCAAGCCCCAAGGCTCGTCGCTCAGGGCGCTGCCCGTAGCGAGGCGACTCGATCGGGCTAATCAAGGCTGAGGCGACTCGCCCGCATTCCTCGCAGAGCCGACAGCCATCGGCTGACAGCCACACAATGGACTAGACTCTCGTTCTCAGTGGTATTTGACAGCCTTCCGGCAAGATCGGTTCAATGAGCAACAGAATCGAGCAGATGAAAGAAACGAATATCCTTCATTGCCATGTGGGAGTGCTGGTCAACCACGAGAGGCGCATTTGCTAACAAACTAGCCAGGGGTCGAGGATCCTAGAGACACAAGTGGGGTGTTTGGATGGGAAATCCCAGCCTCTCTCCTGCCTATCCCCTGTTCTTTCTTTTCAATTTACCGCTGCTGCTTCTCATGCTATGCTGGATTTGAATCCAGCTGCAGAAACGCCCGACGAGTTTCTTGAGCCCCCTTACCCTCTTTCTCACCGATCAGGCAGGCTCCCATTATCCGACATGGCAAGGCTCGACGTTGGGCACACCTTTGCACATTAGTTTTTGGAAAGGCCGAGGATTCACTGCCATTGTACAATACGCCAGGCGATCTTGGTAGGTACGGAGTACGGAGTGCTCATCGACTTGGGCCTGCGTTTCAAGTGCATATTGCTCGGGGAAGAGGTGAGACAGGTTGTTCGGAGTTAACTTTTCTATTCTTGGGAAACATCCTTAATTTTGAACTCAGCAGAGCGCAAGGGTCGACGAACCAGAGTCTCCAGCATGATCCTCGTGTATTTGCTCCCCCCTGGTTTCCTCCAGACAGATCGCCCTCATGCAGCAAGAGATGCTTTCTTGCCCTTGCACTCGTTTGTACCAACGACCGGGATACGTGGACAAGGGTCTATGCTCACCGACGCTCAGGCTGGCCTCATTGAAAATATTATGCCACAACCTCCCAGCATATTGATCATGGCAGCCATGCAGCGTGGGAAGGCCATCGACGGCAGCAATTCGACCATAAACAAATCAGCTACCCCTGTTTCTACCCCGTTCTTCGGGGCAGCTCCAGTGATTGGGCGACTGCTTGGTCACTCACACGTGGACTCCAGATCTCTGTTCACCCAAAAAGCAAGTTAGCCACGCACGCTGTGGAAAGAAAGACAATTATACAACTACGGCCAACCAGAGTGCAATGGTAATATTACGGCTTCACACGGGCTGCCATGTCGGTCTTTGGTGCAAGCCGTCTCCGCTGGCTCGTAATTTGAGGTGAGAGAGCATCATTTCAACCCTTATTTCTACTTCCTTTTGGCAGACTCTCAACTTGCCTGAATCATGCAGTCATTTATTCATCAGGCGGGTTGTTGTCATCTCCAAATATTTCTTGCGAAGCATCGCTTTCAGCTTCCCTGAGCTTTGGACGATCAACAGCTGCTTACGACACACTTCGCCGGCATTCAGATAGGGGCATTGTCCCTGGATCAACCTCCGCTGTCCTTCTCCTTTGTCATACCCCGTCCCTTTGCAGAACCTTCTGTACATGACTTATCATTCTCGGTTGCTCTGTTGGCAGCAAGGGGCAATGCCAGTTCCTGGTATATTGCCATCACATCAACCGCTGGCCAGACATCAAATAAGGCCTTGGGGCGGAATTGTTCCAGAAGACAACATGCGGGCATGGTATGGTTTCGAATCTGCGTCAAGACCATGCCTAAAGTGCGACATTGACCGACATGTCAACCCCACAGCAATGGTAGCCTCACTCCCCCGTCTTGCTCAGCTGTCATGTCTGGAAAAGATGCAACTCAATTCCAAGTGTTGCTGGAGTTTCTTCTTTGATCTCGACCCAGGGCATATTGCTTCTTTCCTTAGGAAGCAATGAATTTTTTGCGCAATATTCACGCCCAGCTGACTATGGCAATCTCCCTGAGCTCAATCCAGCGTCCGTCACTCCAATTTCTGGTTGCAGGCACTCTTGTTTGACACGCCACAGGAATCATCACCAAATCCGGCATCCAGAGCCATTACAGTCAAGCTTCGGACCAGCAGAGGCAAATCGCAGTCCGGGAACGGAATCTAGGCACCTGGACGCCTAAAGCTTATGATAGGCCAGCCGACAGACGGGTCTAATGCAAGGCGCCATCGTCTCCCGCTCCGCCGGGTGTTGATTGTCTCAGTTCAATGTTGGGTCTCGATCCTGACCTGCTGCATTAGTTAAGTACCGGTCATTATTGTCGTTACCATCGGGTGCTCGGAATGCGAATGTTGGTGACCAGGCGGACTATTCAAGCTGGGTTCCTCCGGCTATGTTGCTGACCAAAGCTCTCGCTCTCCGAGAGTTATCCCAGGTATGGGACCAGGTAGGCAAGCTTGAAGCCATATCTGAGATTTCTCAACGATGTCTTGGTTTGTGGATCTGAAGAGGTTATTTCACTCTCAGCAAGTGTCTTGCCCGGACCAATGCTCCAGCAGCGCGTTCCACGAACGTCACCGAGCCTCTGGCACATTGCCTCATTGCATTCCTCCTCTCTGTGTCGCGATCCTGGGTGCAGGGACTAAACCCAACTTAGGATTCATCTTGCGTGGCATTCTCGCCGCAAAGGATAACCGTTGTGTTTCCAGATACAAGCACTCCCTCTAGTTACACCAACAACCCAGCGCAGACCACATGTCTAGGACTACAAGCCCACGCGCTCTAGCGTTGTCTTATCGATCTGTTAGACCCGATCTCGTGACTCCTCGGCGGCCACATTACAGTTGGTTCTGGATGTGCCTCCGGTCGTAGAGAGCACCCGGGCCAGGGCGGGCCGGAGACCACGAGGCGATGGCCTGACGCCAAACCTTTTGCGAAAGCTGCCTTGGCCTACTTGTCAGTCTGTGGAGGAGCCTCATTGCTCCTGTACCCGCCGCCAAAGATCGTCCAGACTTGCGAATCTGAGTAAGGATAATGTTTGCTGTTTGACTCTTGAGGGGAGTGGGCGCCAGCTTCGCTTAGTTGGTTTCTCAAGAGCCAACGATCTGGACTGCTTTCGGAGATCGGCATACTTGCCCCCTCTCCAAAGAATAGCCTTTCTACCCTTGATCAAAGGCAAGCGTGTCGTTCGTTTATCGGCGAGTGTGTGTAGGCTTTGACTGGTCTTCAGGCAGCACAACCACCTGCCAAATGAGAGCTCGGCGACTGCTCTCAACTCAGGTTGACAACGAGTTTAGTGATGATTTCATCCTTCCAAATCCAGGGTATAGGAAAATGGGTGTTCATCAATGCACCTCGACTTGCGTTCAGAACTCACAAGGCCCGTCCGTTCGGCCGAGGGCGCTTGCTGGTGTGTGAGAACGGCGAAGAACGGGGGGCTTTGGTACCTGGGCATCAACGACCTTTAACTTGAAGGCGTGTTTCAACAAAAAAAGAGATTTCGCCTGAGGATAGTTGTACTAGATGCAACTGCCCGTTTAATCGACGCGGTTTGTCGAGGTATCCCTCAGCTTTCTTGAGTGTCGGGGTGGCCTATCGTCCCGTAATGAACGAGGTTCGATTTGATGTCAACACGAAGTTTCACAGGTCGTCGGTCTACTGGAACCTAAAGTATGGGGTATGCGGCCCTTTTTCTCTTTATTCTCACCCAAAACTTCAAGTTGCGTTGACAATGACGTTTCCTGTGACGTGTCCAGCAATTAGATGGCAGCCAAGCCACAGACCATCTTTGCCACATCTGATAACAGCAGAATTACCGGGAGCTATCCCCCAGCTTGCTCGGTTTTTTAATACCCTACTACACTACAGCGCGATGGCTCTGAGATCTGACGAAGCTAGAACAGGCATCGCAGTGGTGAGGCCGTCTGGGGCGAATGCTATGCAGGACACGTTGGCTTACATGTGATGCAACCATGCTGACTTGGGCGGCATGAACCAATGATGTTCTGCAGCTGTGAAGCGTTGATTCTTATTACTACTGTAGGCTGTAAGAAAGCGGGCGAGCAAGATCGAGTGGTTGTTGCACACAGGATGAGCTGGCTTTGTCCTCGCAGGACGCTTGCAGTCTCTCACATGCATTGCGGGTTAATTAATTGGGTCGTAGCCAGCATCGCATAAACACGGCAACAAGAAGAGAGGAGGCAAATATCCCTTCAACATGGGCGAAATGTTAGCAGCTGAATATTATTGCCGGGCTGCCAGGGTCCCTTAACTTATTGCCGTAACAGTCCATGGTGGAGGTGTAATGGGCAATCATGATTTGCTGGGTTCACTGATTGCTTTTAAGCTTGAGCTGCTCGCTCCCATGGGAGATTATTTAGCATTGACTTTCCCTCCCAGGCACCTGCAGCTGGGCAATTGGTGCTTGGCTCCGGGCTATTAGCAATTTCACACCGACGCTATATCCCACCTGTGCCCCTCTTTCCTCTCCCATCATTCGGATCCCTAGCGGACCGACGTCAACCATCCAACTTTCTTTCTCGGCTCTTCAACTTCATTTTGTTCTTTCCCGCAACTCTCTCCATTTTTGCTCCCTTCTCTCGACCTCCGCCCTCCAGCACCCGACACATCTCCCACCGCCTCGACAATCTCAAAGAAGAAGAGACCAGAATTGTTGGTGTTCATTGTTTCTGTCCCTGGACCCTGCCCTGCCGGAGATCGCCTGTTGTCCTCTGTGTGCTCGCTCCTTTGCTCCAACCAAGCTTGCGACCTGGATCCTTGACCGCCCCTTCGACATCTCTACGACTTCACGATTGCAACGAATATATAGAATCGGCCTCTGAGCTGTCCGTTATTTGGTAGCCCTGACGCCCAACCCGGCGCCTTGTATTATCTCCTGGGCTCGAATCCCCACCCCCCCTTTCGTCACGTCCACGATCTCTCCACGATATTTCCCAAATCGTCGATTTCGTCTCCGTCCAGCGGTGCAGAAGGCGCAGTGGCACGTCTGCTAGGCGCATATCGATACATGGCCGGCCTCTAGCTGTGTCCAAGGCTGCAATCCTGGCATCCTCCGCTGTGCGTCCACCGCAAGATCCCGCCTCCGAGATACCATGAGCTCGGACGAGTCTCCCAGCGCCCTCAACGCGCCCGAGTCCATCGACGACCTCAAGCCCGTCCTGTCGCCCATCATTCCTTCGTCACCGGCGTCTCCCGCCAAGTTCGATTTCATCCCGCTCGTCACCGTAGTCGGATTTCACCATGCGAGGGGCCCCGAGGTAGAGACTTGGTTTGGAGCTGAGGAGGGGAGTGATCCCGCCGTCGATCATGGCTGGTCATTGCTACCGTTCATGGCTTTGAGCGACGGAGCGCACGCGTGAGTTTTGTTTTCCCGCTGGCCCTCTTCCTAGGGGGGCGAATTGTCGTCTGAAGGGTGCTGAGACATGACGTAGATCCGAGGAGGACTTTTCATACTTTACTCTGCTCCGGCCAGAGACAGAAACAAAGCCCGCAACATCGCTATTCGGGATATCGTGTACTCGGCAGCTGGACTCGTCTCAGCTCATCAACCGACCGGCCGACGTCACTCGCTCCACCGTCCAGAAGGCCGTCGTCGTCATCGCCGATAGCCCCCAGTTCTTTGGCATGCTCCGCGAGCGCCTCAGCATCGTCACGCAGGCATGGTTCGCGCAGCGTGAGTTCACCGACGTGGAAATCCTCCGCAGGTTCCAGGAGAGCCTGGCAGATGAGAAGGCCAGAGGCTTGCTCAACGACCAACTGGACCGAGACCAGTATCTCGGCATGAGTCTCCGGGAATTGGTTCACGAATTTAAATGGCAAACATTAGTCTTGTTGAAGTGCTGTCTCCTCCAGCCAAAGGTACACTCATTCCACGCCCATCTCTCCTGGGACGGCCGCTGACTTGTCCAGATGCTCTTCTTTGGCTCGAGGTGTGATCGGTTGTGCATGATGCAATTTTCTCTTTTGTCCTTGATACCCGGCCTCATTCGCAACCTCCAGGATAGCGCAGATCCTGAACTGAACAACTACGAGGAGAGCCTCACAAAACCTACCAGCTTGCGGACCAGTGATCGCAATTCTCTCCTCTGCTACATGGGCCTCCCACTCCAGATCTTTGGCAAGGTCCGAAAACTTCTTCACCAAGACTAGCGAGTCCACGCAATATCTAACATGTGATGCAGGGAAGCTTGTTCGGCCCATACACACCCTTACAACAACTCGATATCCTCGCTGATTTGAACACAAAGTCCTACATCGTGGGAAGCACCAACTCCCTCCTTCTTCAACAAAAGGACCGCTACAGCGACATCCTCATCAACCTGGATGAGGACTCCGTCACCATCAGCTCGCAACCCCTCAAGGCCGCTCTGGCCCTCACAGCCGCCGATCGAAGATTCATGGACTATCTGATCCACGAGGTCAATGAGACGTGGGATGAAGCCAACCCGAGCAGACCCAAGACGATGAAGTATGTCGGAAGCGAGGAGTTCATCAGGCTCCAGTTTGAGGAGTACATCCTTGACCTCATCGCCTCGGTCAAGTATCACAACTATCTCACGGCAAACCCCAACAACCCCAAGGCCACCATCCCAGACATCGAGGGTGACCCGATTGCCGACTTTGGTTATGAATGGATGGAGGCCTGGAAGCGCACCGAGAACTACCGAATGTGGAACGCCAACACCGACTCACACCTCTTCGACATCGTTGAGCCCCGACACCCTTGGGCCGGCGGGCTCAACATCGAGGACGTCCAGCGCCGTATTGCCGAGCAGGTGAAGGAGCTGCACCTGGACGAGCGCTTTGCACAGGGCCGCGAGGTCCTCGGCCGCAACTTCGCGGCTGGACGCGAAAAGGCCTCCTTCGTCTTCAACAAGCTCTACTCGGATATGGAAGCTCTTCGCGAAGCCCAGCGGCGTCGCGCCGAGGAGACCCGCACACACTCGCCTCCCGCACAAAGCCCCCCAGCGCCCGCCCAGGGATACGACATGACAAAGGCCCAGCAGACGGTGCAGTCCGCCGGCGCTCGAGCCGGCGCTTACATCGGCAGCTGGGCCGCCTGGGCCGGCGAGAAGCGCCGCACCAGCGGCTGGGGTGCCGGCTGGGGTCGTAAGTCATCGCCGAAGCCCGAGAAGCCTTATGGCGAGTCGTCGACTCCGAATAGTCCCATCGAGAAGGACTACCAGATGATCAGCGCGCCTGCGTCCCGCGGCGGCTCATCCGATGATGCGGCTGCACGACCAGGCACGGGCGTGAGCTTCAGTGAGAGCATCCTCTCCGGTGTGAGCGAGTCGCCCGGCCGGCCAACCACCGGGGTTTCCAAACCATTGCCAGGGCCGCCGGTACCGGACAAACACGACGATGGATTCCGGACAGAGGGCGTGGTAGGCTCCAGGGACAAGCTGTCTGACGAGAAGCCCCTCCCTGAAGTGAATGAGGCTACAAGCAGGGTTTGATACGGGACATGTCTTTGGAAAGTGAACGACGAGGTTACAATGTACGGCCGGAGGCCGGGGAATCATGTCATGAAATAGATGGGAACAGGTTGGCATGTGAGCACACCATATAACGGCTGCCATTAAGAATTTGTAATACAATTCACGAACTTTGAAAGAGAAGAGAGAAGCCTCCAAGTCCAACTAAATGCGCCAACTTTTTTTTTCTGTGAAACGTGCCCTGTTCTTTATCTCTGATGTATGGCAAAGTCCTTCCGTGCAGCCCATTCTCCGACCCGTTTTACAACATCAATATGCCACTCCCCCTCCCGGAATTCCAGACGACCAAAACCCGCTCCAACCCAGTTTATCCCACCTGGAACTGATGATCATAAAGACTCAAGGTATGAAAATGAAAGTGGGAGAGAGCTGTGAGTGGGGAAGGGCCGCATCCCATTGTGTGTGTGTGTGCGCGCATAATCATGCCAACTATCTAGCTGTTTACCCACCCGTACTCGTAACCACTGCCTTCATGACCATTCCCAATCGCTTAAGGAAACAAACAAGAAAAAGAGAGAAAAAAATCGTTCATGACCACTCGGGTTCCCTGGGGCGACCGACGTGAACGGAACAAGTAGTAAGATGAGTATGAGGAAGCGCTGATTCAGGCGGGGGTTGACGTGAGGTCCATTCTGATGGACCTGAAGATGAGGGTAAGGATGGATTAGGCGAGGTATCCAAGCTCGTCATCATCCAGGCGCTCAAGATACTCCTTGTCGAGAAGAATCTCTATACACTTCTTGATGTCGCCAACCTTTGGCACAAAGCGGGATCGGATCTGGTTGATGGTCTCGCTGACGAGCTGCGTGTGCTTCATCTTCTTTCGAGCCTTCATAATTCGC
Source organism: Fusarium nematophilum (assembly GCA_033030565.1). NCBI lineage: Eukaryota > Fungi > Ascomycota > Sordariomycetes > Hypocreales > Nectriaceae > Fusarium > Fusarium nematophilum. The sequence goes on along the minus strand of JAVIXY010000053.1, from coordinate 139,918 downwards.
ACAATGGCAGACTAAATAATGATTAGCTTGATTCTTCGACAAGATCGGAACCCCATGGCTACATACCTGGAGAACCAACTTCCGGTCTTCCTCAATCGTCTTGTTCGTCTCGGCCTCCTCCTGCTTGGCCTCCTTGACACCGCCGAGGTTCAGGTTCACCCGGATCTTCTTGCTCTTGAAGTCATAGTTGAGGCGGAATGTCTTGCCCGCGCCAGGCTTCTCACCCGTAGGGCCAGACATGATCAGCACCTTGGCCTTGAGAATGACAGCCAGTGCCTGATCCAGAACCTCGCTGCTGAGCTGAGTGGCGCTGAGCATATCTTCATAGCTGTAGGTATCCTTCTCGTTAAAGAGCAGGAGAATGGCCATCTGGTAGATCGAGACCTGGAAGGTGTATGGTGTTTTACTAGCTTTGCAGTAGCCAGCCTTTATCTCACCCTTGCAGAGGTGCCATAGCCACGTGAGCTTACGGCCGTCGTGCTTGTGCTTGTAGAATCGGATGAAGCGCTCGATCTCAGCCGCAATCTCGGGAGGAGGGTTGAAGTCGGTGCTGGGCGCCGTCAAAGGCCAGAAACCGGTTCCCAGGATGGAGAATGTGGAATCGACGGCCTTGGTGTACTCTACACCTTCGAGGTGGTCCCGGAACTCCTTATTCAGATCCTTGGAAATCTGCATGTCTTGGAACATGCGCTGGAGCTTGTTGGTGTACTCAAAACCGCACGCCTCCTTCAGCTTGCTGATCATGCTGGTCTCAGCATCGTCTGATGACGAGTTGCTGTGCACCAGCCGTCGAGCCAGCATACGGGAATAGAATTTTTGAAAGACATCCTTGTCCTCGATGTACTTGAACACCGTCATGATCTGGCTGAGAGTGCGTTCCAGCTCGGCTTCCTCGATGCTTGTGCTGCTCTTTCGAAGCAAGACGTCGGTGTACTTGGCCAATAGCTCTGGCGACTTGTTGGAGCCAGCTTTGCAGACTTCGTTCCGGTTAACAAACTCCCTACACGCGTTATCGAGCGAGCGAGTAAACTCGGGTTCGTCATTGAACGCCCTCTTGACCAGCCCTTGGTATTGGGTGTGGATCTCAAGCAAAGCGTCAACGTAGACCTTGGGCTCGAGCTTATCGCCCTCGGACGATTGAACCTTCTGGACGGCAGCCAAACCTGCCTTTCGAACGTGTGTCTCGAATCGTGCCCGTAGCGGATCGAGACCGTCGGGAATGCGAGACAGCAAGTTATACATTCTTGCCATGTCCTCCTCACGGTCATTGTCCAGAAGCACCTGAAACTCCTCGCGAAGCAGAGCCGAATGGTCAGCAATCAGGGCTTGGTTGCAGGTCTTCTTGAGCGGGATGGCAATGTCCTGGTGCAGGTACATGCGCACGCGCTCTTCTTCCTCCGCCAAACGGGTCTCAGCCTTCTTCATGTACTCCACCACGCTGTTCTCTGCCACGAACTGCTTGGACTCGGCCAGATAGAACTCCTTGGTGGCAGCAAGGAAGGGCCGCTCGAAGTGGAAGCGGTAAACATCGAGTGTCGATTTGGAGGGGTCTGCCTCATCCAGGCCAAGAGACACGAATGAGTCCACAACTTGTTTGATCTGGCCGTGCTCGATGGTCTCGCCGTTTCTTTGCTTCTCGACAAGCTTGAGCACCGCATCCATGACCTTTGTGGAAACTTGCTCGAATAGTACCCTCCTCCATTGAACTAGGTGTAGTGTGTAAACATCATAGATGTTCTTCTTGCCCTCATCAATTTCTCTCTTAACCCAGTGACGGTTCAAGTAGCGGAAGAGGTGGTGGATGTACTTGGCGGCGACGGTGTATCGGCCCCATTCCTTGATATAGAAGGCAAGTAGCGCCTCATCGGTGTGTGCCTTGGACTGGTTCACGAGACCCTCGAGGTGTTGCTTGAGATAGTCAATCAGCTTGTTGTAAAGCTCCTCGCCGAGAAGATGCGCTAGTCAACGTCAGCGTGGGTTCTCCCTGTCGATTCTGTACAAGTATCATCAGCCTACCTCCTCGGTGGTTGGAGTGCATAGCAGGGCCGTTCATGCCGACAGCTTTTTGTGATGTGCAGAAGTTGTGGACGGCACTGTTGTCGCGTTAGCGGGGGTCCCCAGCAAGTAACGAGCTGCCGCAGGGCCAGACGTACGTATAGACACCCATGTACATTTGCATGTCGATGCCTTGCTCGAGGTCGTTCATGACGCGTGAGATTCCGGCTTGGAGGTAGGTCCATCTATGGAGGTCAGCTTGCTGCGATCCAGGCGAGCATTCGCGGGCAACTCACGTCGCCCCGATATCCTCCCGGTTGGGTATGGGGGGCATCTGGTTTGGGGCAGCCATCTTTGCAGCCATCATGCGCTTACGGGCAGATGGGGATGGCGGCTCAGCGGAGGTGATAGAGGCGGGGTCAAGATCGAGGGGCTGGACGCGATGTCGTCAGAGTCGGCGAGGTGGATGTTCTTCACAATACGGGGATGCAAAGCTATGCCGAGGACGCGAACACTCGGAGCGGGCAACAAAGACGCTACTCAGGTCCGCAGTCTCACGGACGAGGTAGTCAAGGCTCGGCTGAGCTACTCAGGCGACACTGGGGGCGAAGAGATGATTGAACGAACTTCGGCGCTGTTGGACGGAAGGAAGGGAGGTTCTGTCGCCGCGTTTTCGTCAAAGGCGAAGCTCGAAATAACGCGACTTTATGGCAGGCCAGGCCGGCTGAGTCACAGAAGAGAAGAAATAAAATGATGGTGAATCGTCACGGTCAAGGGCCGAGAATGCTGGAGGAGGAGGATCAGGCAGTCAGACCCAGCTGGTCTCATCCAGGCGTTGGCTGAGGCAAGGCCAACAGGCAGAGCGGGCCTTGGCTGAAGAAGGCTTAGTGTCGGGTTCTGCCGCGGTATACCGCCCTAGGCTGAGGCTGGAATGGGCTCTGACGGCAGGGGGGGAACCTGGGAGCCGGCGCCCTGGCTGGTCGGGTAGGTACTTAGTCTACTTTATTAGAATCATTGTTAGGCGCCTGCGCTACCTGCTCCTATTAGACTCGGGCTATCTCCTTATCAAAGACAGACAATCCATCTCACTCTCGGCTAGCGACGATCAGCAATCTTACACAGACGGCCGTCCCCCTGGCCAGGCTCGGGATGGGTAGCCTATATAAAACTTGTCACGTCTCTTCAAGTCGTACCAGTAAAAGGCTGTAACTTATCATACCGCTTCTATTTCCATCCAATACCTAGGTAGACGCTAAGAGATGTAGTAAAAATAGTACAATGAACGCTACACACGATCAAGTGCGTGATATCCCAAGACAATAATAAACATTCCCTGAAGAAGGGGGTATTCCAAAATGCCGAATCCCTAGCACCGTTTCCTAACCATGTGCGCCGTCGTCCTCTCCTCCGCCCAGACGCTCAACCGTGCGGAAGATATTTACTGCAAAGTTCATGGTCCAAGCCATCAATCCAATCAACATGAATGCTGCCAGAGCCTTGGATAAGTTCCGCACCGCGGTGTCTGTCAAGTTGTGATAGACGAGGCTCTCGAACGCAAGCGCTGTGCTCGCCGATTTGAAGATAATGAAAAAGAGATCTAGCAAGATCAGAGAGATCTTGGAAACAACGGATCGTAGACCCAGGGGCTTTCCGGTGTATTCATCCCAGATCATGTAACCGATATAAGGGATTGCGACGCAGTCTACCGCAACAGCAACCACCGACTGTGTCTCCTCGGCCGTGTCTCGGCTATCGACGTCTTCGAGTTTATGTATCCGCGCTGCGATTCCCAGGGCGACAATAGACGTAACCATGACGGTCAATCGGAATATTAGGGGGGCGAGAGAATGTCGAATGGCCATATTCCAAATACGTTTATAGGGTGCGAGCGTCCGCTTCTTCCGCGATATCCTGGCTTCCATAGCATTATACGGCTGGTAGGCAGGGCCATTAAAGGTCGGCTGGAGGTTGTGCAGCGCGTCCATATCGACGACTTTCGACTCTTCGTTGGGCATGCGACCCCAGTTCGAGGAATGGACAAAATCCTGCCAGGCCATGCTCGGCTGCGCGTTCAAGGCGGGCTTGTAGCCGGGGACGATGACGGGCTCTGCAGACCTGAGGTGATCCCATTTCCTCCCTCGCATCGACGCGCGCCCGTAGCGCAATATGTGAGGTATCTTACCCCTCGTCGCCTGGCCCTGGCCCACGAGGGGATCATCCGGGTCTACGAACCCATCCTTCGAAACTCGCCTCTTGGGGTCGCTGGGTGACGAGTTGTGCTGAGGCTGTACGACGCGCGAGGGAGGATGGAGGAGTCGGAGCTGGTCGTCGCTGACGGAGCCATGCTTGTCTTCGTAGGAATTAATCCAGGCTATATTTTCAATATCAGTATCGGGTTGGTAGGAAGCAGTGGCAACAGCGAGGACTCCGAGGTGACGAGGGCGCGCGAAAGGGGCGCTTACGCGGAAGAGACCGGGGAGGACGATGACGAGGGCCTCTGCTGTCGACAGAGCTGCTCAAAGTCCGCCCAGAGTCATGAGTACGTGGCGAGTCGTAGTTCCTGCCGGTCCTCGGGGGAGAGGGGGACGTCATGGCCTTGGGCGATGGTCTTGCTGGCCACGATCGAGCGGGTGGATTCAGCCGGCTATTGGAGCCGGCGATGGCGATCGCAGAGCGCACTCAGGACAAACTGGCATGGCAATGGGTTTGTTGAAGCACGGCGAAGCCGGCGAACGCGCTTTGAGGAGGGTCCAAATACCGAGTTCTGGGCCTTGAAGACGGAGGAGGGGAGGGCGTTTTTGAGTTGCGGAGAAAACGACCGTCGACGGTTGAGCTCGACCTTGGGACGGGGGATTCAGCTCGAAACCTGGTTCTGCGCTGGGCACCGTTTCTGTGGCGGCGCTTCGAGACGCGTGGTCTGTGCGCAGCCCATCATCCACTGGTTTTCGGCGGGTGAGAGACCTGGAGAAGGGTGTCATCCAAGGACCTCCACTCCTGGGTAAGCTTAAAGCGCTAATAATAATAACGAAAAAGAGCCCAACAGTCGTCATTGCCAAGGGTCCCTTTCTGCCGCACTCCCGCAAGCAGCAACCAGCCTGGTCGCTCCCGATTTCTGATCATGAAACCAGCAAAACACAGTCACAGTTGGCTGCGAGAAGCCTTTCATTCTACGGATTGCTGCTGCCAAATGCGCAGGAATGATGTTGAGAGAACCTGCATTGCATTCGGAGCTGTCTGCCTTCGCCCTGCCTAGCTGCGGGCGGCCTCCTTGCAGTTCTGACACGAACACGGAGCAGCCGGGGAGACCTTCTAATTAGGACCGCCAGATAAAAGCGCGAAGTTCAACGAGATCACGCGACTCGTGGTCATATGGATCCACAACCTCGGCGATGGGATTCAACATGTCTCAGAAATGCCTTGATCTGCCACTAGCCACTCTGCTGCACCTGTGAGTGCTCCAAATTGCAGCCGTGGAACAGAGTGTCAACTTTGAGCGGGAGCACAATCTTAGGACTTTAGGTTTTACTTGTGCGACAGATTTCTCTCTTGTAAGCGCCATGCACGAGGGGAGAGCGCCATGCACGAGGGGAGAGCGCCATCCGACTGTTTTATCCTCTCGTCAGATAATCAGTCAGCGTAAGATGTCACTCACTACCTATTCGTCCCGATGGCAATAAGCCTGAGAACATAGGTAAGAAGCTAGTACTTCAGTACCTACATACCAACAAATGAATCCCTAGGCCTTATGATGAAATGTGAACAATTCATAAGTGGACCGCCGTCCAATGAACGCTTAGTGAAAGCGTCGAAATATTTCATCTGGCGCAAACCTGGTTGCACGACTCCACAGTTCCGTGTCTCCGGATACTAGGAGTTAGACAATGACGGTAACTGAAAACAGCCCAGGTCAGTGCAACGCGAATTCAAGATGCTTCCCCAGATTTAAATCTGTGATTTTTTTTCTCTTTCCTTTACACTCCATAGACACGGCTAACAGTACATCCGAGACTTGATTTACAGTGAGTAATGGTGGCCTCTAGGGCCAATAGAATCGGCATCTGAGGAAGAAGGCATCCCCCTTAGGCACCATGATGAACCATTGCGATCCAGAAATCTGCACCTGTCTTCCAAAATGCATCAATCGTCTTCCCTGGTATTCTTCAACCTCGCACCCAACATGCTAATCTCCTCGCCGTCGATGAGTTGTGGGTTATGGGCCGATCAAGCAAATCTGATTCAGAGGACGCGTTGCGCCTTTTTGACGCCTCCAGTCACGCATTGAGTTTCGTAACAGCGTGCTCGTTTGTGCTCCCGGTCGGAGTCGTTCGGCTCGGTCATGTCGTCGATCACCGGCCGGCCCTCGTCTCAATGGCGCCGTTGCTTTTGTGGAAGCCCAACCACTCGCCCAGTATGCCTCCCGGCTTCGGCACAGGGCACTCCCTCCGCACTCGGTCCCCTGCTCGCTCAACCTCCTCAGATGACATGTCGCTGAACTGCACAATGCCGTCCTTCACCTCCGGGCTCGTGGTCTTGCTCCTCCATCGCATCCGTCGGCCGTTCTCGTCAACCATGATTTCTCCGTCGGCGAATCGGGCTCGGGGAACGGGGCACGGTAGTAGATGAGGCATCGTGACGACGAGAAAACAGGCGGCGACTGTCGTTGCGAAGAGAGACGACGTCATTCGCGATTTGGGGTGAAGTACTGGTGGCATGATCCCGCGTCCAAAGGGGGGTGGTCTGGTGAGGTACTCTAATAGTCTCAATTGAGCGTCAGCGGGCGATCTGACGGGCTCTTGCTGCCATTGAACTCACAGAATGACCGGAGCATCGCCCTCCCGACGCGTAGTGACCGTATGGGCGAGTCGACAATGTCGAGGGATTTGTGGTGGTGATCCAGAATTCGCGAAGCTGCTCACCCAAACCTGCGATATGGTTGGTTTCCCATTGGCTACCGGCTCAAAGGGCTCCAACCGGTCCGGGTTTATGTAAATCCGGAATGTTTCCTCGTTGGCGGGGCTTTCGAAAGGTACGAACCGTCCAAGCTCCAAGCCCATCAGGCCCCTCCCCCCGGCCAGGGCAGCGCCGATGAACGCAACGCGAATCGCGAAATCTACAACGTAGGATTTCCCCAACTTCCATCTTCAACACACGCGACCAGTCTTTAACCCCCCCCTCCGTCCTCCACAACCTGCGAGATCGGCGAGCTTTCTCCTTACGATATGTTATGATTATTCGCATCGAATCCGTTTAACATTCCGAACAGCTCGCGCAACGTCTCACGTGCAAACGCCATCCGTGCCCTTGAAACATGAGCGACCTCGACAAGTAGGCTCACCCACCACCATCCCAGGCTATGCGCGCCGATCCTTAGACCCGCTGGCTAACGTCGACACCAGGGCGATTGCGCAGTTGCGCGCATGCCGACCGATCCCAGAGGCCCAAGTTCGTGAGCTTTGCCACAAGGCGCGAGAACTTTTGATAGAGGAGGGCAACGTCGTCACTGTGACGGCGCCAGTAACGGTACAACCGACGACGGTTCTTGTTTCTACTACTTGGACGGTAGCTGACGCCTGTGTCAGATATGCGGTGATATCCATGGCCAGTTCCATGATTTGATGGAGCTGTTTAGAGTGGGCGGCGATGTTCCAGACACAAACTACCTCTTCATGGGTATGGCCCCTGCCGTTCCTCCGACCTCTCGCCGAACCGCGCCGCTAACTGAGGCTTCTTTTCCATAGGCGACTTTGTCGACCGTGGCTTCTACTCATTGGAGTCCTTCCTTCTTCTTCTATGTCTCAAAGTTCGATACCCTGACAGAATGACCCTTATTCGCGGCAACCACGAGTCCCGGCAGATTACCACGGTCTACGGCTTTTACGATGAATGCATACGAAAGTACGGCAGCGCTAATGTGTGGCGGTACTGTTGCGATGTCTTTGACTACCTGGCTCTCGGTGCGATCGTGCTGGGCGCATCAAACACCCTCTCGCAGGGTGCTGAACCTGTAGACGAAGAGACCGAGATCGAAGTGTGCGACCAGAATGGCTCCATCATGAGCCGGTTCCCGAGACGGCGGCCAGAGGACATTCCCCAGGAGCCAACCCAGAGCCCCGGCGGAACTGCGATGGACAAGACAGGCCCTCCTGGGTCAGGCGCCTCGGGGTCAAGCGCGGGCAGCATCGGAAACCCTGCCGGAGCAGTCCTCTGTGTCCACGGCGGCCTGAGTCCCCTGGTCGACACAGTGGATAAAATCCGCCTAATAGATCGCAAGCAGGAGGTCCCTCACGAAGGTGCCATGTGCGACCTTCTGTGGTCCGACCCCGACGAGATCGACGGCTGGGGCCTCTCCCCACGAGGCGCAGGGTTCCTCTTCGGCGCTGATATCGTCAAAGTCTTCAACCACCGCAACGACCTCAGCCTCATCGCCCGCGCCCACCAGCTCGTCATGGAAGGGTTTAAGGAAATGTTCGACGCCTCGATCGTCACTGTCTGGTCGGCACCTAACTACTGCTACCGCTGCGGCAACGTCGCCGCCGTCCTCGAGCTGTCCGAGGACGAGTCCGGCACGGGCCTCTTTGCCCGAAGCAACGGTGACGTCGGCCGGAGCGACGGCGGCGCCGGCGTTATGGTTGAGGGGAGCACGCCGCCAAGAAGCGGGCCTGCAAGGCGATACCGCGTCTTCCAGGCTGCGCCGCAGGATTCCAGAGGCATGCCGGCTAAGAAGCCGGTAGCAGACTACTTTCTTTGATCGTATCACGTCCTCTTCTTTGTTTCTTTGTTTCTTTTATCTTCATATGACAGACATTACGGCGGGCTTTGTATCACGGATCACTGGGACTTGGGGTCAGCGGCTGGGTATGGAGTTTGACAAAATACAAAATTCATTTTTTTTAAACTTCCTAAGTAAAACGGGGGGTATCGTCATGGTACGCCATCCAAATGCTCATCAACGCGATGCAATGCAATGCCTGGCCAGTCCTGACACCTCTGACAAATAAACAGTTCACACCACGCCAATGCCGTTCTTATCCTTGGTCGGCTTTGCTCTCGCACGGCAAAGAAACTCCAATTTCTGGCACAACACATCAAAGCTCTCGATGGGTCCCCATGTCGCCGACTCAGGGTACTCGTAGACCTCCGCCAAAAAAATATCCGCCCGCTTTGGATTCTCCCTTCGGCCCTCGGGAGTTAGGAGAACAGGCATTTGACGCACGATAGCGAGCAGCTCGTCTTGGTGTTGTTCATCAGATAGCGAGTCAAAAGAGCTGCAGCCCGCGGTTACGGCTGTGAGGACCGAGATTGCGATGGCAACATCGGGGTCGCTGGATTTGACACCTGGAGAGGTGGCAGAGGCTGGGCTTCCCTGGTTTTGTGGGAAAGGTTCGCCATCTTCGTCTTCTACCGCATCGTCCTCGAGCTTGCTGGTGGGCTTCGTGTCAGTCGCCTCCCCGTCCTCGGTTGCGGTTGGTAGCTCACCTGTCTCTGCCGAAACTATCTCCTCTTCCTCGCCGTCTGTTAGCGCCGGGGCCGTTTTAGACCGTACTAGTTTGCATGGTTTTTGGTCCTTCTCTTTCCGCTGCTTATCCCTGGGCTTTGGGCTGTGGCGCCCCAGGGTCAGCGACGTCAGTCTTCTCTCGAGGCGACGGGCTCTACTCTCTTCCCCTTCCTCATCCGAGTCTGCCTTTCCACGTCCTGCGAAGAGGCGCCGCAGGAGATTCCATTTCCAACCCTCCTGACCCATCTTGGGTGGAGCCGAGATCGATCCTTCACCGAGTAACGCTTACGATGCATTTGTGTTGGTCGCCTTGGTGTTGACGGAGGGGTGGGAATCAAGAGCTTGATTTGTGGTATTCCTCGGGTGACTGAGGTCAAAGGTATGCTCAGCCTGCGTTCAAATGAGTGCCTCTCCTCGACCTTGGGTCTTTTGGCCGGTGAAGAGGCAGTCGAGTCTTCTACGGGAGCTTTGCGCTTGGGTGGTGGAGGGGTCTTATATATTCGCGGTGTTGTACGGCTAGCGCGTGGAATGGTGTTCGAGCGAGCATTGCTTGTTCATCCGAGTACCCGTCCCAGGGGAAGCGCAATGGTTAGGTCGACGCTGGATTTTCTGGTCTCTCCCAGCTTGTCCCAGTCTTCAATAGTTCGAGATAGCTTTTTTTCCGTCATGGTGGATTGCAGGCAATTGTTCGAGAGTGATCGGGATTCGTGTTTGCAATCCATGATAATTATTCTCGTCGTAGCCTCCGAGAACAAATACATCGCGTCGATCCAGCCAAGTCTCGAGCCCTTTGTTCGCGGTGTTCGTCTTTCGAAAGACCCGTTGCTGAAATGTTCCGGGTGTTTTGTTGTTCTTGTCTACCGAAAGGCGGTTCAAAACGAACATTGGGTTGTTCAGGAGTTAAAGAAGTTAGGTCTTGAATGAGCTGTTCCATGACAACCATAAAGCGAATATTTGTTGTCAGGCCCGGAAGTGATGCTGGCAGGGACGTTGGCTTTGTCTCGAAGTCGAAATCCGCCACGGTTTTCCCTACCCAGGCCGATCAATGCGGACTAGACAGGCTACGCGCCTGCTATGGTTGGGTTGGATCTAGGAATGATCGGCTTTGGCGTCCTTCGTGTTTCCTCCTCGAACCATCGAGACGCATCGATGCCGCCGTCGTCGGATGTCGTCGTGAGGAGTTGCGGTTCGATCGCGGGAGCCATTCTACAAAGATTAGCTCAACCGTCTTGCAAGCCCTCAAGCAGACGCCCTAGGTTGCAGAACAGCTGTGCGATGCGGGATTGAATGGGTTCTCAAGCCGAAGCGTCCCCAAGGGTATAGTCCAGCCCCTTGCAGGTCTCTGGTACAGTCAACAAGGCCCCGGCGGGCCAGCATCAGGTCCCCCAACCGGATTATGGAAAGGATTCATAGGAATGTTGTATCCCAGAGTCGACGAGGCATCTGGCATGGGGGCCACGGAGTAGCTGTGGCGACGAGGGTCCTCCAGCAGAGGTCCCGGTGCGGCAACCGGATGGTATGGCTCAGTACGTGGAACCTGGGTGCCGGGAAACACCTGGGATGCGTACTGCTGCTGAGGGTGCATCTGAGAAGAGATGGATGGTCGTCCCACCGGGGTAGGCACATTGGAGGGGAGCGGTCGCCCATATGCCGGACCAGGTTGAATGGGCTGTCCCGGTTCCCATAGGGAAGAGCTGCTGGTTGACACGCTGGCAATGGACGCCTCTCGACTCTCCTGCGGAGGAACAACGTAGGAGACTCCGGGGTCGAGCGGAGCAGGTCTCCTGGGTGCTATAACGTGCTGAAGCGACTGAACGGTCTCGCTGGGGTTGCCCGAGGTGAAATGGGGCACTGGCGTCGGGTCGGTCTGAGCTGGCGCGCCGGAGTGCAAGTAGCTAGATATGTAATCATCGCTGATACCATGTCGGTTTAGGAGGCCGCGAAGCTGGCGGTTCTCTTCGGCGACCCTCCTGGCTGCCTGCTGGACTTCTGAGGATGCCTCGACACCCTGGAGCTCGTACACTCGAAGTCGCTGCTCGAGTTCCTGGAGATACTCTCTTCTGCGAGCCCGCGACCTCCTTTGGTTGTCTCTTATTCGAGCAAGGTTGGCCTTTTGCTATGGTACAGGAAGATGCTAACATTAGGAACAAGGGTCGAGGGGGGAGGAGAGTTGGACTAGGGTGGGCCACATACTGCCGGCGTTGACATTTAGCCGTCTTGTGACTTGACAGTACAAGTGAGGGAGATTTTTCGACGAATGGAGGGCATCTAGGTCAGGTTGCGAGTCTCGAGACAATGGGCGAGGAGGTGGCCGGCCAACCCTGAGGAGGGTCAATGAAAGGACACACGGGATTAAGGCGATGAGCTGAAGTTGGATGAAAGCTGGAGCAGAGCAGATGGAGGAGCAGACAGCCGCAGCAGATGACGCCTTTCCTTTTATCGAAAGGGGGAATGGGGCGCCGGCAGTGACATATACCGGATTTTTTTTTTTTTTAATGAATAGCCAAAACGATAAGCTCACGAGAGGACTAGGAGGGAGGAGGGCCGCCACAAGACGGCCAGCCACAGCGAACAACCACCTTTTTGAAGAAGGCGAAAAGGAACCGCTGGGGGTCTCTATGTATCGAATACATGTGCAAGAATCCAGGGCCCGTGATGGGCCGGAGAACCCCATTTGGGACATTGGGTCAACCACGGCCGAGCCGGCGGGGGGGGGAAGGACGAGACCAGTCGGTCCAAGTGCCAGCCCGTTGTGTCGAGGAGCTGCAGGGCTTCGCTAGGAGCAGATTGATGGGCTAAAGCAGTCAAAGACCCTGGCGCATGCTGCGAAGAAACGGCAACCTGTTGAAAGCAACAGCCGGTCTGCAGAGGGCCGAGGGCCCAGGAGGACGGGCAGAGCGCCACCAAAACTCATCTCGCCCGTCGTGGTTGAAGACGAGGCAAACCACTCTCGGCACGAGTGCCGCCGACTTGTTTCCAGCTCCGTCCAATATCTCCTCGCCTTTGAAAGGAGGCGAAACCGAGTTGCGTTGAGCTTGCGCAGCATGGGCGTGCGACAAGCAGGTGTCTCAATAGCGGAAACGTTTAACCCAGTTGCTGCGTACTCCGTACCAGGAGGACGGACTGTATGGGAAGCTGTGAAATGAAACAACGTTCTCGAGACCCAGAACAGCTGGGTCAAGCTGCAACTCGGAACTCCCTGCAAGCTTGCACCGTCTCTCCCAACGACAAGTTGTAGGTATTATTGGGCGCAACGTGGCTGGGCATTTTTTTTTTTGAGTTTACGCGAAGCGGAGATGGAGCTGAAATGACGGAGGCGCGGAGCCAGGGATGGACGAGGGTTGGTGCAGCAGCTCTGCATTACAGGGTGTTGCTAAGAATGGTTGATGAATCTATGAATCGCCCATCATCAGCCTCTGATCGGGCAGCCTCCCATTTTGACGACAGTGCTGTTTGGTTTCCGGTGTAGTCGGCACTACGGATGTGGGACTCCGCCAGGGAGGGCCTTGGCTCACCACACCCTCTTCGACCCTGGATGCAGAAGAAGACGGGCTGGCGTGAGCCGTTGCCCCCCCCCCCCTTGTGGCGGCAGAGGTGGTGGTGTAAGTCAGACAGCAGTCGGGGTAGGGTGCGCTGTGTGAAGATCATAGCTGAGCCACGCACTCATCAAGACGCATCCTTGAGGTCCGGTCAAAGGAGACTTCAAGGTTTGAAAGTATGAAGCCCTCCAAAACAAACGGAGCTGACGACTTGTGTTGCCGCCCCCCTTGAATCGCGCAGCGGGCGCATTGCAGCTGGAAAAGGGCGAGAGCAGCTGGTGAGTTGAGGGCACTGGGGCTCGACGGCAAACGCCTCTCGTTATTCGGCCATCACGGCCGGCATCTTTGAGATTTAGCTTGTTGAAAAGGCATCCCTTTGGCTTGAAGCTAGACCCTGGTGACACCATTCCCCACGCTACCGGACGAAGGCTAAGCTTTGCTAGAGTGGCTTGCCGGACGCCGTCGGTTTCTTTTGGGGAATCATGGATTATTGAGGGAAATCAGGACGAGAATCCAGTCATGCCGCTAATGATGCACGGCCGGCGGCGCAACCAGGGGAACGAAAATGAATCCGACGACACAAGAGCAGAGACCATTGATAATCCCCGATGCTTTGGTGATCAACACCACAAGTCCGTGCTGCAATAGTCCACACGTTCCAAGTGCGCAGTGTATGGTTGTTAACCAGAAAGTCGAGGCCAGCTGGGCCGTCGTCGTTCGATCTGATAGGGAGGCAGCCCACGATCAGTTCGGACAAGGCGAACTATCACCATCCAACGATTCAGAGCAGAAAATCGAGACATGGGGATCTCAGAGGAAAGGGGAAAAGAAGCGAGGCGAGACAGACCAGCCTGGACCAACCAAACGGGTCTCTGTAAAGATACCTACTATAGTTAAGGCGGACACCAACGCAATGTAACGCACGTGGAGTTGTACCCATGATTCAGAGAAGAAAACAGAGGATGAGCAGTCACTTGATGCTTGTGAGAAACAGGACAAGGACAGGCAAAGAATGCAACCCATGGAGACCAAAGCCGGATGGATGGTGACTTGTTGAAACATCGGATGATGGAAAAGAAAAAAAAGCTCGACGCCTGGGCCTGAGCGAGCATGAGTTATGGTAAATTGGGAGCTTATGGAACACCACACCAATTGGGAAGGTGGAGATCCAACAACCTCACCTGCACCAAGCTTCAAGGTGGTCCTGCCCTTCTGAACTTCTATGCCTAAATCTCGATCGCCGTGGAAGGCGTGGAAGGGGCACCCTTCCCAATGGTTTGGGTCTGTCGGGGTGCGGCTTGGGGGCTTTCTGGCGCTGGATCCAGACTGGGACGGCCCAGGCCCCCCCACACGGCATTTGCCGGCCGTTGGGGGGGGAAATCTTGGAGTTTTACTAAAGGGGGCAGCAGCCACATGTTTCCCCTCTTTGAAGCAGCTGTTGTCGCAATCCAATATTAAAGGAAAGTAACCGCTGAGGCCTGCGGGCACCGCAGAGGTTACGGGCTGCATCTGAGAGTTGAGGGAGGCCAATAGGTACCCAGTCGCTAGATTACGGGCGCCCAAGGGGAATTGTGTGTCACGAGCAGCCTCAGCATTGAGCCCTACTGCAAAGCAACACCACGATGGAGGATGGCCACGAGGTCGGGATCTTTTTCGAGGCTGATTTTAGACCAACCCTACCTACGTAGCTACGTCGTCAATACGCAAGGCCAACCTTGGACTCACTTTTAGCAACTAACTAGCCCGGCTGATTGTCGGACATGGGTTGTTGGCCCCGGCGGTGGACTCTCGCGGCGCCGGCATTTGTCCCGGGAATTTCCACTTGCGTCTCATTAAAATCATCTTAGCAAAATGCATCCATCTGGTGCTTTGATACTTGAGGCCAGCCTCTACGTCAGGCTATCGAAATGCCCGAGTGCGCGCAACATAGCCAACCAACATACGTACATACGATACTTGCTCCCGAGGCCATGGCGACGGATGCCAGGGTGCTGTGCTGCACGAGACACGATGTTGGCTGGGCGAGAGACCACACCCTCCAACTCACCTCTCCACAGCGCAGAGGGCTTTCGCCAATGGTGGACCTTTAGATCTCTTGCCATCCTCCCTCCTCTTCATTCTCCTCCCTCGGTACCCGAGAATCTGGGAGCATGCAACGTCTCGGCAGAACCAACCGCCGACCAGTCGGAAGCCCTTTTGGCCAAAACACGACCAGGGAGGACTTGGGATGACAATGCCCCGTAAAGGAAAGGTCATGATTCGGATTTCCACGACCCGCAATTGCCCGCTCTTGTCCGGGCTTCCCCCGGTCACGGACCTGCCGTACGGGAGGAGCTCAGTGGGTCTGCCTGCGCCTCCCTTGCTCACTCCTCGCTCCGGCATCTGTTGCCCAAACCCCGTCGCTTTGGCTCTCTTCTTCTCCATATTCTGCCCAACATCCCGTTCTTCGCCTCCAGTGCCCAGCGGAGCACAGCAGAGCGGCGCCTAAACATTGGCGGCGCTCCTCACGGCTGCCTCCCAATCAGAGCCGGCCGAGTCAGCTCACCGACGTCCGCGGTTTTGAATGTGGCATCGGAGCGACTCAGGCTCATGCGCCGCAGATCGCCTCCAGACCCCGAGCGAGCTGAATTGTCGGCCCGTGATCAGAGGCAAGCATGGATCTTTCGGAGTTTTTTTTTTTCTCAACACCACTACGTCGCATGGTCGTGGGATACACGTCAGGTCCACGACTCAGGCAGTCGAGGAAAAACGTGGTTTTGCGGTTGACAGGCACATTGTTCGATGGCAATCAGAAAGAAAAAAAACTTGTGGAAATTGTGTAACACTGCGTCCGCCTCCCTCACTGATAGGCCTTCTCCATCTCATTTACCTGTTTGCCTCTTGACTCGAGCAGAATCGACAAGTTGACAGACAATTCCGAGACGCAAGTATCGAATACTTTTGTCCATCAGGCAGATGGTTTTCCATGGAACACAAGGCATCCCATCCCTACCTTGCTTGCTCTTGGTGTCTTTCTTAGTAACTTTACCAGCTTGTCAACCACGTGCTCAGCTGCGGTCGGTAGACTTTGTCCCACAACACCGTTTCGAACTCGTCCCGCTTCGCTAGCATTACCTCCTCGTCAGTCGCGGCTCCAGTTCGGTAGAACGTCCGTCTTGCCTCCTCAAACTCTCGTGTCGCCTGCCGGAACCTCGCCGCCGCTCCCTCTAACAAGGTTTGCTTGAGGCACTGCGCGCATAGATGGGGGATCCGGCCCTGATCTGGCAGCGTTCGCGGCAGGAGATGCAAGCCTTCTTTGGTCAATGCCCGCGCCGGGACCTGGTGCCCACAACCGGAATATGACAGGTTAACACGGCAGAAGGGGCAATAATCGTGGGCCCGGAGCCATGTCTCGAGGCACTGCGAGCATGCAGCATGCCCGCATGGCAGCATGCTAAAGGTAGTGTCGTCCGTAGACTCTATATCAGATTTGATCTCGCAGCACACCAGGCGGCAGATCTGGCACTCCAACTTGGCAGGGTGATCGATGAGAAACGTCACCTTGGGGAACGGGAAGAATGACTCCCTCTGATCGTAAGGGCGATGCGGTTGAAACCATGACAGGAAGAGGGGCCGGATCTTGCGTCTGGCCCATGGTCCGGCACCCGGCGTCTGAAGCGGTTGCTTCCTTTGGGGAGCCGGATTCTGCTCCGGCGCTCGCGTCCTCAAATACCGTTTTGTGGTCCGCCGGGGACGTGTTGTCGACATTAGTTCTGTGTTATCGGCTGTTTTGCTTTCGTACTCACTAGCTGTTGTTGGTCTAGGTCGCGCTGCGCGTTTTCGCGGGGTTGATGCTTTGGTTAATTGAACGAGAGGGGTTGCTAATAATCACGATCATGACTTCCTGGAGAGGTAGCTCTCGATCGGCCTGGGACGTGGGCATGATGAAGCCTTGATGAAGCGCAGTCATCGTGCAAGTGTTCTCCCCGTCTTGCCAAAGACATCGGCTGCCCTTTGTTTGTTTCTTTGTAACAGCTAGGTAGTTTATCACCTTGTTTCGGTTTTAGGAGGCTCGGCCAGAACAGAGAGGCTGTCCGTCTGCATTGGCGCTTCTCCCTAGAACAAAGCTTTTGAAATTGCGCCTCACAAAAAGTCACCGATCAGAACGCAATTTCCGAGACTCGAAGCCGGAGCTGAACAAGATGTTCCGTGATCGGAATTTCAGCAGGTCGTGCGCCCGCTGTTCGGGGGGATTTCTTTCGAGGTTAACCAGAAATAGTTGGCAAACACTGCAACACCTATCTCGACACCCGCAGGGCATGTCTCACCAATGCACGAGGAATCCCAGGTGCATGTCACTCATCTCTCGTCCCGGCGCGCCCAAAATCGCTCAAAGGAAGCCATCACGCCCATCGGGGTTTGCTCATCGCAATGTTTCCTTGCCTCTCGACATGGCGGGATTCGGCCCGAGGCGCTACGAGACATTAAGCTTCACTCTTGCTCTCTTTGATTTGCCACAACGTCCCCGGTCAGAGTCGCGCGACTCTAGTACAGCTAGCCGTGGGGACGTCGAATATTACTGAGGTGACATGTAATATGCGGATGACATGCATGTAGAATTGCTTCCTCTCATTTCCAGTTGTGATCCTGGTGGTTGGAGAGCAGGTTGGCTACCTACCTACATTATGCCATTGGGCTTCTGCAAGCTAGCTATCGAAGAGCTAAACCCCGGGTGATCAAATGTTTACGTCAGGACTACGTGCGTCGAATCGCTCTTTTTTTTTTTTAAAGTGCGGCTCAAAATCCGGGCTCTATTGCCGTCCTTCCGCGCCTTGGCATAGGCCACGCCGTTGTCTGCTTAGTTCAGTCCCCGCTGGCTAAGTTAGCCAGGACCCCGACGCGAAGTTGAATTCGGCCGAGGACTCAGCGGGGAGGGGGAGTGCTGTTGCGCTGGAGTGCACGGCCTGACTCGAGGCCTGCGGGACCGATATCACCGGGCCGGTCCAGTGTCCGGAGCTCTGTAGACGGAGCCGGAGTCGGGAAGGTCGGAAAAGTGGACCTTGTCGGGGGTCCGACTCGACACTTTCAGTAGTAAGGGGCAAAGTCTCCCGAAGCGTCGTATCTGTTGTGCCCTCGAGATAGGTCGAAAATTAGCCCCTTCCAGGTTACAGGTACATCGTAGAGAGCCGCCATTATGTTTTATGATGGTTCCGAGGAGCATCATGGGAATCCGGATTGAGTGGCCTCAGGCAATGACCAGGCTCACGAAATGCCTGGGTTCTGGTCAATCCGAGTATCGGTTTAGATCAGCGACAGGGCTGGTGCCAAGTCCCCTTGTCTCCGTCAGCTCATCTCGCCTGGCCTCAACAGCTCCCCACAGTGCTCGCTGTCTCATGCCATGTGTTGAAGATCCCGAGACACGGCTTCTGTTCTTTCTCTTGTGCCCTGGGCCTTTGGTTGAAAGGGGGGGGGCTTGTCTCTGTAAATAATGACATTTTTTGAGAAATCACATTTCTGCCCCCTTTTCTTTTTTTCTTCTCCTTCTTTTCGAATTTCTTGGCGGTCTCTGTGTTGACTGTTTCAGCAACTTCGCTGACCTTGCTACGTAGCTCTTGGTTGCCCCGGGTTGCGCCCTGCACTAGCCTAGGTAGTTACCTGGTAACAATGCGGACGTAGCGCCCAGGGATTTTGACCCCTAAGTTGATTTGAACGGACCAATTACCCAGCCAAATCCTCCTATAATGAGCTGGTTGAGGGATTCCTCCCGCAAGAAGTCCCTGCATTTTCTGTCAACCAGGTGTTCTTGGCAACCGTCTTTGCTAGCATGCATCCTGGCTCATGTTTCACTGCGTCATCGCGTCTGGTTCAAATCAGTCCACGGCTGATTCCCAATAGCGAGCCAATGTAAGTAGAAGAAGAAAAAAAGGGCTGCCGAGCAACAGCCTGGTCTTGGCTTGCCCAAAGCTCCTATCCTTTTCGTATTTGATCTCGTCGCAACTCGCTATGAACTACCTGTCATTCAAATAAACCACGTACTTTCCGCTTCACGAAGCCTCGTGCATCATTTCGAGATCCATCCTGCAATCAGACCCTCTCCCGTTTCCTCAGCATCAAGATGCCTTCGCTCAAGACTGTCCTCGCCTCGGCTGCGCTGGCCTACCTCGCCAGCGCCAAGACTATCAAGATCACCGCCACCAGCGACAACAAATTTGATCCCGAGGAGGTCGAGGCTGACGAAGGCGACGTCCTCGAGTTCCACTTTGAGCCCAAGAACCACAGTGTTGTGGCTGGCGACTACCGCTACCCTTGCTCCCCCTTGGATATGGGTACTGGCTTCTTCTCTGGCTTCGTTCCCACTGACGATGGCACTGCGGTATGTGCAATACGACAAGCTCCTTGGGTCTGGTGAATCGTCCCGGCTAATTCCCCACCAGGACCAGGTCTTCCAGGTCACCGTCAATGATACTGACCCCATCCCTTTCTACTCCTCCCAAGGTAAGGAATGCCCCGAGGGCATGGTCGGCATCGTGAACCCCTCCGCCAACAGCACGCTCGACGACTACAAGGAGCGCGCCTCTGAGCTCAGCTCCGGTGTGAACCCTGGCAAGAAGGTCTTTGGCGGCGAGCTGGTCGACTCTGACGACGCGGATGCGGATGACGACGACAGCAGTGACAGCGACGGCGACTCCTCAAGCAGCAGTGACAGCAAGGATAGTGACAATGCTGCTGGTGTCATGGCCATCCCTTTTGCTGGTGTTCTGGCGGCAGCTGGGCTTGCCTTCATCATGGCTTAGTAGGTGTTGATGGTGATTATATGAGGGGTGAATGCGATACGAGAATCATGACATTGCCTATGGGGGTTGGTACCGGAAGTAATGGGACTTATTGGGATGGGTTAATAATTAAAATATCTGCGATTTTGTAAATGCACATCGGACTATTGGGCTTTCTATGCTGAGCATCTGTGGATATCTAGTTCTTTTGATTCCCTCGCATTTTGGATTTTATGCCCCTTTACTATCCGTGGAAATTGAACCCAGTGTCATGCCCACGGAGAGCCTTCAGGTGGGCTCGATGCTGCTCCATGGATTTATTCTTCCGAATTATTGTGTTCCTGTAGTCACGGGTTTCGGCTAACTGTCAATTTGGGACGCTGCATCGGCTTGCCCGCCGACATGCTGGACAACATGCCGGCTGAAAGCGAGTGAACCCTGTCCTTTGCAACAGTTTCCCGCAAATAGCCCATAGATGGAGCAAACAATCCTACGTCAACGGGTCGATTTGTCCTGATTCTGACATGGATTATCATGTGAAGACAAATGGGCACATGATCGCTTTAGAGACTCGTGATCATTCCAGAATCTTCCTACAGGGTAGCCCAACTCACCAAGATCTTCAGATTGATAAGCGATGGCGTGGTGCGTTAAGGAACCTCGGCAATTTCAGACTGAGGCGCTTAAACTGCGGGCGGGATTATCGGCAGGCTTCGGATCAGCCCTGCAACGCTGGCCGGGAGTCACTTCTAAACCCGGCCCACATCGTCATCGCCAAATACCGAATTCGCGGGCTTTGTCCATGGCTTGCTCCCTTCACATCCGAGCCCCTCGTCCGTAATGCGCCCAAACCACCGGCTTCCCGCGACATCAATTCGACGTACCTGACACGAAAGCGACCACAATGCGCGGCGGTGCGAGGTGCAGTGCCTCACTCCGCCATCTACGGTCATCCAGGCCGTTGGCGGATGGCGGGCGATATGCGAGAGCGCTTCGGACGAGCGCAGCGCCACAGACGTTGAGGCCGTTGCCATACTGCCGCACACAGCGACCAGAACTCGCGATCCAGGGTGCCAGTCTCTCAACATCTTGCCCCAACAGGTCGCGGTCAATGGCCACTGTCGTCGACGCAGAACCCCCTGCTTCTCAAGATGACGGGCCAATTCCCGAGTACGATAGGCGAGTGGAGGTGGGGAAGCTGCGGAACGACGAGCATCAAAGAGGTGAGAGACCAATGCACGAGACAGCCGTCGAGCAAAGACTGACCAGGGCATCAAGGCATCATCCAGAACCTCCAAAATCTCCATGGAGAGCTGCGCAACTACAACGCCCCGCCGGTTAAGCATCCCAGCCTCGAATCCCTGAAACCCACAAAGAAGTCCGTCTTCTCGTCCCTCTTCAGCAAAGGTGCCACCAAGTCGCCCATCGGCGAGATCCCCAGCCATCTTCCCCGGGGTCTGTATCTCTACGGCGATGTAGGATGCGGCAAGACCATGCTGATGGACCTCCTCTACGATACCCTGCCTGGAGCCGTCAAGACGAAAACCCGCATCCACTTCAACAACTTCATGCAGGATGTCCACAAGAGGCTGCACCGCATCAAGATGGAGCATGGCAACGATATCGATGGGATACCGTACATCACGGCCGACATTGCGCAGCAGGCCAATGTTCTCTGCTTCGACGAGTTTCAATGTACAGATGTGGCAGATGCGATGATCCTCCGAAGGTAGGCATCCGACCAGTACAACTTCTGCCCTCCAAGGACGAGCTAACTCCGACCCAGACTGTTGGAATCTCTCATGTCACACGGCGTGGTGCTGGTGACAACCTCAAACAGACACCCCGACGAGCTGTACAAGAACGGTGTGCAGCGACAATCCTTCATCCCCGCCATCGAACTCCTGAAGAACCGCCTTCATGTCATCAACCTCGATTCTCCTACCGATTACCGCAAAATCCCCCGACCACCCTCGGACGTGTACCACACGTCTCTCGACAGCCACGCCCACGCCCATGCAGAGAAGTGGTTCCGATTCCTGGGCGACCCTGAGCAGCCGGAGCCCAGGCCCGAAGTCCAGAAGGTCTGGGGCCGTGAGATTTACGTGCCCCGAGTCAGTGGGCGAGCGGCCTGGTTCACATTTGACGAGCTGATCCGGCAACCAAAATCGGCTGCTGACTACCTCGAGCTGGTCCGCGCCTACGAGGCATTTATCGTTACGGACATTCCCGGAATGACATACCAGCAGCGCGACCTCGCGCGTCGGTTCATCACCTTTATCGATGTGGTGTACGAGGGCAACGCCAAGTTGGTCCTGACGACAGAGAAGCCGCTCACGGAGCTCTTCGTTTCTCGAGATGAGATTGCCGAGAGCCTTCTGAACCAGGGTGTGAAGCATGACCAAGCCGCAGAGGCGGCGAGCCACGACCTGGAGCACCACGTCGATAAACTCCAGGACTCGAATCTGTTTGCGGGATCAGAGGAAGCCTTTGCGTTCGCTCGAGCGCTCAGCCGACTGCGACACATGGAGAGCAAGGAGTGGGTAGAGAGGGGGATGGGCCTGGAAGGAAAGGGTGGCAAGCAAGACAAGGAGAACTGGAATAAGACGAGGAGTCGGCAGATGGAGGATTCAATGTGATGAGGATCAGAGAGCGTGGTTTTGGTTTGTCAGAGATATGCATTATACCCGGAGCACTGACTCGGCATGAGCGAGCGTCTGCCTGGTCTGTATCGAATACCTACGAGTTGACGAGTGTTGGATAAGACTAGCTGGAAAATAAAGAGTAAGAGTATAGGTTAAGCAGATATACATAGACACGCTATCACCATAACTACCTCGGCTCGTTACAAGATCGATCCAGGCTACACCTGAGCGGCACTAAGAAGCCCATTCTTCTCCGGTCAGTAAATCCAGGGCAACACCGTCCACTTAACATCCCTTTTGAAGTTCTCCCACTGTTCCCCATACCGCTCACTGCAGTAGTCATTCAAAGCCGGCACAGCCCTGCTGACAAAGTCCCAAGCCTGTCCACCGCCGACGATCAGTCCAGCGACGACACCACTTGCAGCAAGACTATACGCGCCACGCCATAGAGCGTAGCCGCCGTAGTTGATGTGCCTCGCCCAACTCCACAGCCCCGAGCGCATCACCTTGCCCTTGTTCTTGGGATCGCTCTTGAACACTTTGCGCTGGTACTCGGACACGACCTCGAGCGCCATGCCAATTCCGTAGAGAGCCGAGCCGATGACGAGTGGGCACGGCACGCTGGTTCCGGGGAAGGCGGGCGCAGAGACGGAGCTCGTGGTGGCGGCGAGGAAGAGCAGCGTGTTGGTCGAGTTGGCGACGGTGTTGTACAGGCTGACGGCGATGGCGGAGGTGGGAGGGAAATGCTCTTGCGACAGGCCGACAAGCTAGTAGCTCTGCTTCAGAGAGGAGCCTAGTGCCATGGCGAGGATGATGATATGCGGGAGTGGGAGGCCGAGGAAGGTGATCACATCAGCTGGGCTGGACTTTTTGATGCCGCTGGACGAAATCCGTGGGTTGGTTCTTGTCTGAATCCGCCATGATGGAATTTCTACTCGAGTGATGTGATCGAGAGGCCAAACGTCATAGATGTGGGTGCAACGACGCCGATTTATATAAACCTGAGCCCCCTCTTGACGTCGCGATGAGGGCGTCGAGACCGCGTCATTGTTCGGAGACTGGGTAGCCGGAGGATGAATAAGCCAGACCGGAGGGAATCCGGCTCCGAACCCGGAGCTTATGGACACCGGCGCCGGGTGGAGATCGGAGGGCGAAATCAACAAATGCCTCTCTTGTCCCCAAGAATTGCAGGGCGGAGAGCGAAGCCGTGAGAAAAGGCCCTCGAATGTCGCTTGCATTTCTGCGTTGTTGCTTGCCATGAGTAACTAACATCAACCCTTAACTGGGATCACATAATTTTTTGAACATGCCCATCGCCTAGGATTCTACTAGAACAGCTACTGGATATCAAGCCACTCAAATAAAATCCTTCTCCTGGGCGTATATGCCGACGTGGATCTGCAAATGAGAAAGGGGCTGTCGGAAGAAACATTTCTGCTGTCAATATCAGAGACAACACTGGAGTCTTGGATTTGGCATTGAGACAATCGGGAGTGTCTCGGTGAAAGAAACGTCGTGTCTCATACGAGTGTCTGAGGCTCGGATTATTCGGATCCCTGGATTTCCCAGCCCATCTTGATTTCCTGGCTGCCCACCCGTTGCCCCGACGTCTCTGGAGGCAGCCCGCACTTAACGATGGGAAACAACCGAGCAGATTTGAATCAGAAACATATCCGAAATGAGACGTTGGCACTGTGCTCTCGACAGTGCTTCTGAGACGGCTCCTCGGTAACTATCGTGATGCAAAAGCGAGGAATGCAAGACCAAGGATCATGGCGAGGCGTTCTGAAAATGCCTTGCCCAGCTGGTCCGAAACACCGGCGCTGGGAGCTGGAGCTGGGGAAGGAAGCTCGAGACTTGAACAGGCCATGATACTGCCTCTGAGATGGTCCTGGGATTGTTTGTTCGTCCCTAGACAACCAACGATGCCGAGGTACATTATGAAACAGCGAAGTTGGCCAGAATGGGAGCTCGGGCAACTCGGGTTGAGGTTAATATTGGTGATTGAACCGTCCAACAAGGCTCTCTCAACTCGAGGAGTTTAGTTGCCTTGAGTCCTTGACGGCGTGAAGTGTGCTAAAATTGGCGCTGCATCATCCACTTGCTTTTGCGCATTCCGGCTGCCCTAGATTTATGCACATGGCACATGGTTTGGTGTTGCAGACTGACTACCTGAATACAGGCTGCACAACATCCATTTATACGCCTTGGTCCACTCAGACAGACGGAAAGCAGAGGCTCCGAAGCACACATATGTACGCATACAGGTACGGATAACTCATCTCGGCGTGGGTAGCCGGGTGGATGGCGCTATTGAGGATCGGCAGATGCACAGGCAAGGTTTCTTGTTTCAACTTGTCGAGACCCCAGCTAGCGGAGAATAGTGGCGCAAGGCAAGAAGCGGTGCTGTTCTTCAATCTCCTGAACGGGGAGTTGTCAAAGACCAAGTGCTTGGGAAGAGACATGATGGAGGCTAAGATGGTCGGGGTTCGGGTTCTAGAGTGCGGCTGAATGGAAAATGAGGCCATTTCCAACAGGCTCCCTTATTGGACACAGGCGTCTGGAAATGATTAAGGGCTGCGGAAAGGGCTCTTGGAAGTGGACGCCGTGGCAGACTCGGCTTGTCAAGTTGATGACGGGAGATGCGAGGCTGGGATGATGCATGAGAAGACACAACAAATCTAATCTCTCCAAAGCTTCAAAAACCAGTGTTTTGTTTGTTGGGCGAGAGTGTTGGTTTTGTAAAAGAGGCAGGGCCCCATCCCTCCGCAGTGGGAATGAATCCTGCGGGCTCAGGGATCGATCCGTGCATTGTGGCCTTTGAAGAGCGTTTATTAGCCAAAAGTCGGGTTTGACAGGAGGGCGAGCAAGCCGGGCTCGAGTAAAAGAGAAGCGGAGGGTTCCCAACTAGTTAACGGAACGGACGATCTCATTGACTCGCTCATCAAGGACAAGATCCAAAGCTAGAACTAATCGGATATCCGGCTAAAGAGTCGACTGGGTAGGTAAATGACCGTCAATGCCTTGGAGAGGTTGGACAGGGAAAGGAGAGTGACGAATGTGTGGGACAATTTAACGAATCCCATCGGGCGGGCAGAAGAGGCAGGCACAACGAGGGCCAAGCTGTCCTGGTGATGAGCTGGTACCTCGCGCCACGGAGCCACACCAACGACCACGTTGAAGCCACTGAAAGCCACTGAATTTGCCAAGGGCACACGAGCCCACGCCGTCCTTGATCCAGGGGCAAGGCACTCAGGTGTGGGGCAGCCAGCCTCGGTGGATTGGTTGACGCGATCAACGGTTCCTGGCTAAGCAATTTAACTGGGGAAGGAGCCAATAGTGGCGCTTCGGTCCCTGGGCTAGCAACAGCCCCCCGGAGGCCCCTGCCCCTGGCGATTGGGACCTCATCACAAGCCGCGCCCGTGGAGGTTGGAGGCCCAGAGGTCCCGAGAGGCCTTTTCTGTTCCGCAATCACTTGATTCTTGGTCGGGTTGTCTCTGCTGATCGTCATCTACAACCCCCCCATGGATGCTACAAGTGGGAATGGGGGGCCCGCCCTGCCTCATTTAACACCCGAACCGTCCAGCCGTGAAGGACTCGCGATGGCAGCCAACTGAAGGCGAATGTGCTTTATTAGAGGGTTTTTGATGAAAATATCTGCATGGGACATATCATCACATCTAATGCAATGCACTCTCTGTTGTGCGCTCTTATGCACAGCATCTTGCAGCAAGGCTCGGCCGTTGTTTGTTGAGGATCAGCCAAAAGCACGAGCAGTTGCCTGGTAGCGTTGCATCATAGGATGAGAGAGAGGAACACAGGTATCACCAGGTATTCTCCAGCAGGAGACAGATGAAACACGCACGCGGATAGTGGGCAGGACTGCGTGGAATGGTGCAGACCAGGTACCTTGTTGGTACAAACGGAGCATGGGCGTTGCAAGGTCCAGCTGCAGCTGGGGTTGTTAATAACTTGCACGTTAGTTTGTACCTAGCCTTCTGGGTGCGTTTCGCCCTATCATCAATCGTTGACCAGCTGGAAGCGATCGAGCCAACGTCCGGGGGGGAGACCTTGGAAGTGCCCTCGGCAGGACCACTCACCCACTCCCGCATCCTGCCCTCTCTCTACCCCGGGCCCTCCTCCCTCTCCCATTCTCTCACCACCGCCCTCACCCTCACCTTCACCCTCACCTTTCTTCCTCCGCCACCTTTCACCCTCTTTTCACTCCCTCAAAAACCCAGCTTCATAGAACTGCTTCTCTTCACGGAGGCCGATTTTATCGTCGTCCCCGTGATCAGTTCAGTTCGTCCATTCGTTTCAACCCCTTGCCCGGCGCGTTTTTGCAAAACTGCTGCAGTGTGCTATTTGTCACCACATCGATCCGGCCGAACAGTCTCCAGTTGTTCTCTGGCGCATCACTTTTTTATCGCCTGGCACCTGGTCCAACACTACTTGCGTTGCATTGCGCTGCAGTTGAACTTGCGTTCCGATTACCTTCCCTTACCGCCGCCCTCTATTGTTCGCATCTGGCATCTGAGACATAACCGCCGCCTCCCGAACAACGCGATTCCGGCCTCGATAGCCTACCAGATACATTCTTTATCCCCGCCCTCGATTTTACTGCCCTCCATTCCAGCGACGACCGAGCGACCAGCCCCGCGACTTCCGCTCGACTCAAAGACGATAAATCTCATCAGCGCGGCAATCATCGCATTCTCAAGTTGCTCGACGATTTTCGACGGCTCATTTTCAACAAGTTTATCTTGCAAGTCACCGCTTTGTCAAAATGCCCATCCGGCATCTCCACCTGCATCGCAGGGACGATGGTCTCGCTGGGTTCGGTAACATCGCACATGAGATTGGCGACGCCTCTGACGACATGAAGCGCCGTCATGTTGAGAAGAGAGATCCACGTGAGTCTTAGCCTTCTTCATTGTCACGCTGAGCCTATGGGGCTCTGGTCCAGGCCCTGCCTACCATGCTTCCTGCCACTTGTTGACGTACTAATACTCTGGAAAGAGGCCGTGCGAACCGTGTACAAGACCTTAGAAGCCACCTTTGAAGGCCAAGTCGGCGGCTACAGGACTGTTGGCAACGAAAACAAGGCAACCAAGGTTGCTGAGAAGGATCCTAAGCCCACCGCGTCCGACGAGGACGAGGACGAGGACGAGGAGGAAGAGAAGCAGAAGAAGAAGGAGGCCGAAGAGGAAAAGAAGAAGCAACAGGAGGAAGAGGAAGAAGCCAAGGAGAAAGCCGAGGAGGAAGCCGAGGAAGAAGCAAAGAAGAAAGCAGAGGCTGAGAAGAAAAAGAAGGAGGCAGAGGAAGAAGCAGAGGAGAAGCAGAAGGAGCTGGAAGAAGAGAAGGCAAAGTCTCGCAGCAAGGCCAAGGCAGAAGAGGAGGAAGAGTCCACGACCGCTAAGCCCACCAGAACTCGTATCGGAACGACCACCGAGGATGCCTCGTCTATTCCCTCCGTCATTAGCCACCCCACGGGGAGCCAGTCGCTCGAATCTGTTCTCGCCGAGGCCAGTGACCAGGCCTCTGTGTCAAACACCATCGACGTTGCCGCCGACCTGACTGGATCCTCGACTATCTCTGCCTCTAGCGAGACGGCGGCTGCTGCATCGGCCGGTGGCAGCAGCGCTGGCACCAAGGCAGGCATTGCCTTTGGTGTTCTTGGTGGACTGCTTGCTGTTGGCTTGCTCGTGTTCTTCATATTCAGCAAGCGCCGCAAGCAGGCCCAGATGGAGAGACTTGAAAATGACGACGAGAAGCTCAACGGTCCCATTGGTGGTGGTATGGGTAATATGGGCGTTGTTGGTACCGCCCGTGCTGTGACTCCTGAAGCTGCCGAGGCTGCTGAGACTGCCTCCGTCCGCACTGACGCGAAGGCTCCTCGGGTCAGCCTGCGACCCGTCACCCAATTCCTTCCCAACTGGAACGGCCTCGACAAGCGTACAAGCAAGGGTGCCGGCATGGCTCTCGCTGTTCCTGCTGCGACCACCGGCGGCCCCCTATCTCCCCGAAGCCCTGGAGGTAGTGCCTGGGAGCGCCCATCAACCGCTCAGAGTACCGATTCTGCCAACCCTTTCGGTGCCCATGCCGAGCGCGTTGCTACTCCTGTTCAGGAAGACTCCGTGTCTCGCAATTCGCCCAGCCCAGTCTCGGAGAAGCCGACCATCGCCGTTGCCGCCGCTGCCGCCTTCCCAACCGCAACTGTCCCAGTCTCCCCTGGTGGCTCTGTTTCTCCGCAGTCCCCTTCGTCTCCGGTTGGTGATCCCCTCACTGCTAACGGGCCACCGATGGCGGGTGCTGTGGCTGCTGGTGCTGCTGGTGGGGCCGGAGCTGCTTTGTTGGCACGTAAGACGTCGATGCGCAAGGACGGTCCCAAGCATCTTGATCTCACGCTCCCGAATCCTCCTCTGGCTCCTGTTCCCGCCAGCCCTGCTGGCACCGAGTTCAGCACATCCTCTGCAACCCCTGGCGCTCTTGAAGCAGCATCGACTGGCGCTGCCGCCATCGCGGCAGCTGGTGGTCCTACAAACTCAGCCGTCCACCGCGTTCAGCTCGATTTCAAGCCCACCCTTGATGATGAGCTGGAACTGAGAGCTGGAGAGCTTGTACGACTGCTACACGAGTACGATGATGGATGGGTAAGTGTTTTGTTAAACCTCGGCTTGCTTTGCCGTGTACTAACCACTTCTCAAGGCCCTCTGCATCCGGCTCGACCGATCTCGCCAGGGAGTTGTTCCTCGAACTTGCCTGTCTACTCGTCCCGTTAAGCCTCGTCCCGCTCAGGGCGGACCTCGACCAGGGCCTCCCGTCAAGTCTAATGGCCCTCCTCGAGGACCAGGGCCTAACCATGCCCAAGGCCAGCGCCCCATGACCCCACAAGGTCAACGCCCTATGACTCCTCAAGGCAACTTTGGCCAGGGTCGTCCTGCTTCTCCCGCTGGTAGCCGCTCTCAATCTCCCATGGGCCGTCCCATGGGCCCTCCTGGCCATGGTGGTCACCCGATGAGCCCTGGATCTCGTCCCCAGTCACCCGCTCACTTTCAGGGACCTCCTGCTGGCCGCTCGATGAGTCCTGGACCCCGATCACAGTCTCCTGGTCCTCGTCAGGGACCTCCTGATCGATCCATGAGCCCCGGACCACGTTCACAGTCGCCAGGACCCGCTGGCGGCCGTTCGCAAAGCCCTATTGGAGCGAATCGACGGAACAGCCCTCCCGGACCCAGTCCCATGAATCCTTCGCAAGCACCTCGCCCAGGTCCTCCCGCATCTGGCTCTGTTAGCAGGAAGCCGGTGCCCGGTCAAGCCTACTGATCACTTTCAGGGCACCATTGCGTGACTGAGGAGTTGGCAGCTTGGCAGACGGGACTCTGAACGAAAATAGGGATAAATGGACTGGCGTTTTTTGCGATACCAAGGAGAGGTCAAGGGCATTACGGTCTGCTCATGATCCTAGATGACTTGGGAGGATGATTCAAACCAACATAACTTTCGAAATTTCTTGTCACTCACTCGACTTCTTATTTCCTTTATGTGGCCATTTTTGAGCCCTTTGTTCCCTTTTCCCTGTTCATATAAAACGTCACATACCTAAGGCGGTCGTTCTCTTGCCATTATATCATGGCACGTTGCTTTTCACTTTCGCCAGGCAACCTGACGGGAGCCCCGCAACCGATCACGTTTGGGGGAACGCGCACAAGGTTACGACTTTTTGCCGCAGGACAAACTTCCCTTTCGAGGGGATTGCGCTAGTCGCTAATGTGTATCTACGTTCGCGTTTTTTCTTTTTCTTTTTTCGAATTTTATTTCTCTCCCCTGCGACTGGTTCCAGGTCGTTGGATGGAGGAAAGAAGACGGAGAGTTTGTTGAGTGGCGTGCCGACCCTCACAAGCTAGGAATTTCAAGACTTGAGACGAAAAGATAGGAAACGAAGATATTTCTCGATGATTTCTACTCTCCTTTGCTCTACGCGACTGCCATGTTTGAGCCTGGCTCGAAGTGCCAAGGCCTGTGTTCTCATTCGTGTCTGTTCAAGCTTTAGAGATGTCCAGCCTGGTCGAGAACGCGGCAAGAATGTTAACACGTAATGGATGCAGCTCGCACAACAGTGTCATTAGTTTGCTAATATCTAGTGCACATCAAGGCTGTTGTTACGAGATGGAGTGCACAAGCCCTCAAGCAATCCCTCAAAGTAGTAACCCAGTTTCAAAATACCAAAGCACACATATTTATCCCCAACGCCACGCTTCCAGCTCATCATTTCTGCTTGCCTTGGACTTTTTATCTGGTCCCCGTTGTCATAAACCCCCAAACTACATCCGCATTGCCATTCGGTCAACCAATGCGGCTGCGAAATCGCCCCCCTTGCGTAGCATCTCGGATAGCTCTGGAGACCCCCTGATGTGCTCGATGAAGCAAGTGATATAGTCCACGATGACGTTGCGGGCCTTGTCGCTTTCCACGGTGTTGTCGAATATCTCCTGGGCGACGGCGACGAGGTCGGGGACCCGCTGCCAGTAAACGGTGAAGTGGAAGAGGGTACCGTGGAGGCGATATAGCGCCAGCTTGCGGAGGGCTTCGACGCCGTACTTGTCCGCGAGGATGTACAGGCGTGCATGGCTCAGGAAGACGGGGCGGTAGCACTGGAAGGCGCCCCAGTTCTTTCTGGGCCTCCAGCTAGACGGAGCTCGAAGTGATGACTGGACGAAGCCTTCCAACCGGTTATTGAAGACTCGCATGGCCTCGTACTTCTTGTCAATGTGGCCGCGATAATCTGAGCCAGACTCGCCATCGAGACGCCTGCGCTTGCGAGGGTTTAGGGGGTTAGAGGGATAGTGGCGGCGCGCGAGTTCCCAATATTGCATGTAGTTCTCGATAGAGTATGGAAGAATAAACCCGGGAGGACGGTGGTGGATATCTCGGCCCGCGCCATAAATGTAGCTATTTTGTTCACTTCCTGGGAGTTGGCCGTGGCTTCTGGCGTTGTCAAGAGTGGACGAGGCTTCGGAAGAGTCGGACAGGGATTGCTGGGAAAGCGAATCTGGAACCTGGCGAGAGGAGTCTTCGGAACTAGAAACATCGCCGTCGTCGTCCGAGCTCTCATCACTGCTAGGGAGGTCGTCCATGGCCTCGTTACCCAGCGCATCAGAGCTATCGGTGGATAGCCCATCCGTTCCGAAGGGGTATATCACCGATGTGGACGACCCATCGTCCTCGGGTCCAGTCAGGTCGATTGTCTCGGGTTCCGGCTCCTCCTCGCCGTCCGAGCCTACATTCCTATTGTCGCTGGCTGAAACTTCGCACTCGAGAAGCTCAGGCTCTGCCTCAGTGTAGTCACCCGAGTAGGCAAACTTGGCGAACCGCACAAAGGTGTCGACGTCGAGATCCGGCCACTCGACCCGGCCCTCGCAGGCTTCCTTCATGCTTCCATTGACGAGAGCATTCAGCACGGGAGAAAGCTGGCCTATGAGCTCCCTGTGAATATGAAACTCCTTGCACTCCTCGCCGATGATGAAGAGAAATGGCTTGGAAGCAAGGGATCTGCAAAAAAGCGACGAGAGCACACGTTAGCGCACCGGGAGCGTAGGCGCGATCGCAAGCTGAGGGGCCTGATATGCTTCTACTCACTCCTCAAAGTTGGTGGTCTCTGCCTTCTGGGAGGCCTCGGCGCGCGCAGGAGGAGGCATCGCGGAAGGTCTGTGTAAGTGTCTGCCAGCCGCTTGTTAACGAGAGTACCAGCGGCGGCATCACCTGGGACAGAGATTCTGATGGGAGCAGAAAATAGACGATCGCTGGCTGGAAATATCTCAAGGCGGGGCAGAAATGAGGCTGAAGGGAGAAGTTTCAGGGAGAGAAAAAGTGGCAGAATGTG
This sequence comes from Fusarium nematophilum, assembly GCA_033030565.1. Taxonomy (NCBI): domain Eukaryota; kingdom Fungi; phylum Ascomycota; class Sordariomycetes; order Hypocreales; family Nectriaceae; genus Fusarium; species Fusarium nematophilum. Next base: position 107,609 of record JAVIXY010000053.1, on the reverse strand, counting down.
CGAGCTGCAGAGGTGAAGGTGGGTGAAGGGTTGCGTTTGCCGCCAGTGGACCACAGCTGATGCCGCTTCGACGAAGCCTAATCACGTCGGGACCCCTGTAGATTAGCGCTGACAGGGGTCCACCAGCGGCCGGGAACCGCAGCCACCCACTAATGTTCAAGCGACGTGCGTGACGATGCAGGAATAGTGGAACATGATTGGCTGTATTGCCGCGCATGTCAGACTTCTTTCTGCGGGTGAACCGCTTTTAACCACAGTCTCGAGCGGGGTTGGCCCATGCCGTTGGGTACAGAAGCTGAAGAGACAGAGGGCATGACCAACCATTGAATTGAATAATGGGTGAACAAGAATCGAGATGAAAGATGGCCGCAAAAGAGCTGAATCAGGTAAAGACGGGGTCGGATATGTCTCTGCAACCCTTAATCACGTCAGACGGGCATCAGGCGACAAACTTGCCTCCACATCCACCACAAACTTCTCCCGACGACTCGACTTTGGTGCCAGGTCCAAGATGCTGCTCTGCGATTCGCCTTAGCTCCGTTACTTTGAGGCATCGTAGCTCGCAAACAGCGCAGGTCCGTGAGATATCTGGGGCCATGATGGCCAATCCTGTCGAGGCACATCGAGCTGTCCACGGAACAAGGGCTGTAAGTCAACGAAGCCATTACGCGGGGAAAAGGGGGCAGACGTACCAAACAAGTGCCCATTCTCGCACTTCGCCTCGTTCCCGTCCATTCGAAGCGCCATATCGCAAAACACGCAGTGTTGCTGCACTGCCACCTGTCTGAACTGCTCTCTCAGGGGCGAGTCCTGTAGCTCCTGTGATGTCTTGCTCTGCGCTGTCGTTCCCGGTACCTCAGGGCCGTTGCCATACATCCACTCCCAGACCTGGCCCTCAGTCGTCAGGGCCATGACCGGAGTAACAGCTCCATTCCGCAGCCCTTCTTCCTTCTTTTCCTGATCCCGTCTTGCAAACATAAGCTTGCACAGAGCTCGGCGCTCTGGATGCTGCGTGCTATATCGGGATACCAGCACGGCTGTCGCGCCGCCTCCTGGTGAGGGTGCCATGCCCCATATACGGTACCGCGACTCATGTACTTGGAGCTTGGAATAGTCGTCTTCCATAAACTCATCTTCCGAGTCGTCTGAATCAGAGTCCAATCCTTCCAGAGCAATCGCTCTGGAGACCAGTCGTGTTGTGTGTTTTCGAATTCTTGCTGCCCACTCCGGAAGCAAAGACTCCATTTCCGGGAGATTAGTCTCGAACCAGTCTTGATTGCTTGCCGTCGCCGACAATCTGACGATCGAGTAGTAGGGCACTGAGCCCGTGCTCGAAAGATCCCGGTCGTGAATCATGAGCCCTAAAGGCACCCGTAAGCTACCAATGTCAAAGAGCACTGGGGGGTTTCAATTACCAGAGATTGGGTTTGATGAAGGTTTCTCATCTTCCTTGGAATATGTCGTCGAGCACTCCCAGGTGTAGTGAGCCTCGGCGAGTTCATTGGCCGCGTCAAGCAACGAAATCTGGAAAGGCTTCACGTCGTACGGCGTACCGATCACGCCCCTAGCCACCAACTTGCCGTCTTCCAAGAAGATCTCGGTGTGTTAACCAGGCTGAATCATTCCAAGGGGTCGTTCGCATACCTTATCCTCCCATTCTATGTATGCATCTGTCGAGAGAAACATGCAAATGGAGGTCATGTCCATCTCCTCGACTTGAACCTGTGGAGTCTCACCCTTGTCCCAGTCGCCAACAATCGTGACTCTTCGAAATCCGACATGGTTCTTTGCGAGGTACGCCAATATGGCTATCCTGTTACCCTCGGAGGTGATCCAAGGACTCCACTTTAGCGAGAAAGCGCTCCCGTGAGGAACGTAATCGGGATCCGTGATATCTATTGCCTAGAACGGGTTAGGGAATCACGGCAGGGGGGGGAGATGGCTTACATCCTCTTTCGTATGCTGTCCTCTGCCATCGAATCGAGCCACCTCCCGAATGTCCCAAATGGTCTCTTCACTAGAGGGCTCTGAATCCTTCGACCGGGAGAATAGCTGAACGCTCATAATAGCGACCTCCTCTGTGTCATTGCAATACGCAAGAAGACCCCTTCCAGCAGCCATTTCCTTTGCCCAGGAAAATGACTGAATCCGTTCGTTCATGTTCCGATACCCATCGTCCACGGCTGCGTCTGGCAAGGGTAGCTGAGCACCCAAGCCCCAAAGGGTCTTCCAGGCCTTGAAGCTCCTGGTCTGCATTCCGGCAATCATGGTAGACTGTCGGTCGATGTGCTCTCCTAGGGCATAGATACCGCCGTTTGTCGACAGAGCGGTCAGAATCGGTCGTAAATTGCATCCCAGCCCGTTCGGCGACCACTCCAGTCTCACAATCTGGCATATCGACGCCCCCGAGCCGGTGACGAGACCGTTTCCTACTCCGGGGAACCAGTTTTCGTCATTTGCAGGCGGGCCGACGACCCTAATGCCGGCGAATGCACAGAGTTGCGCATTGATAGTTGGGTCTGGGCGGATCAGGCCTGAGGCACGGTAGGAGAGCGAGAATTGGCTCTGGAGTTCCTCCTCTTCGCCCGCATCGTCGGGGCCACTGCCCCTAGGGTACTCGGGGAGGAAGATGTAGATGGTGTCATCCGTGGCGACCGCCAGCTCGGCGTCGCAGGACCACGCGAGGGCATGTGTTGTAAGTGGACGCGACTTGAGATGGATGGTTTTGAGAGGTCGCGTCTGCAGATCGCCGGGGTTAGCAGGGAGTTTGTGTTCTTGAGCGGTCCAGCCAGAGGAGAATGCAGTTTAGCCGGTTGGAACTAAGGGCTTAGAAAGCATGAGACAGAACTTGCCTCTCGACATCATGAGGCTTCTTGCAGGTTCTCACCTTGGATCTGTCCATGGCGATGAACTTTTCTGTTCAATTGTGAGAAATAAGGGCTACTTGCAACAGTATTGAAACATAGTAACTTGGGCAGGTATCCAAGGTAAAGGATATTCTGGATTGTGGATCGCAAGATGAACAGGAGCAAGATTTTTTGAAGAATGAAGCTTGAAATTGTTCATCACCAAAAGTTGCTGACTAAGGCATAAAATGATGCCCGCCGAGTTCAATGGCCAACACTTTGACGGTTCCAAATTCCGAGCTTGACGTTAGAGTATTTCTATTTCTCATGTATCTATGAATCATCTATGAAATGATATGTAAGTGTATGGCTGGCCCAAGGACTCGCGGCCAAAGACGACTGCATCTGGGGCGCTGCATCTCCCTTCAACTTTGCTCAGGGAATGGCCTTTCGGTATACAATTATTTCGTTGTAGCTTCTTGGCTTCTTGGCGATGTATAATAATCCTGCAGCGAATATCCGATGTATGCGCGCTTCTTTACCGATGAACTTCGGGGCTCGTGCTCGATGGTGACTTCGACAGGCCATGCTGGGGCCATCGACCTGGACAGGCCATGTGCTGGAGGCGACGTTTGCGTTGATTAATAGGTATCTTGGTAGTATTGGAACGCTTGAAATGTGACGAAATCGCTAGAAACCTGGCACTCAGCCCTCCAAGAAGGACCCCAGACCCCAAAGGAGTGCACAGCCAGCGAGAGCAGTCGCACCAACCACCTTCTTTGTCCACCAGTTGTCATCCGTCAAGGCCTTGGCCTTCTGGACCTTCTTGGCCATCTCAGTCGGCGTGCTGGCAGGCACACTCGCTGGTTCCCTTTGCGAGGCGGCCTCCTTGGCCGCCTCTGCCTCCTTCTGTCGCAGCAGAGCAATCTTCTTGCTGAGGGCGAGCAAATCTTCCTCGAGAGTGAGATTCCCCGCACGGTCAACCTCGACGTTTTGAATGTTGCCGAAAAAGTCCGTGATTAGGCGGCTGCGAGCGTTTTCAGCGCCGCCGGGGAAGAGGTCGTACCGCACGCCGGCGTGCGAGTGAATCTTGTTGTAGTCGTAGCTATCGAACAACTCGCCAACGGTTTTCTGGCTGTTCAGGTCCCTGACATTGTTTTCAAGGAACTCGAGGTTATAATAGGTGTATCGATCAATGACAGCAACACCGACATCGTTGTCAGCGTGATGTGAGTAGGAGGATTGATCGAGTTCGGAAGAGCCAGTAGCAATGATGTTGGGGGAGTAGAGTCTGCTGTACATGGTATTCGCCTGGCACGTATCGATCATAAAGAGGATCTCGTGGTATCTGGGCAGGCTTAGCACTTGAGAGGACGAACGGGGAATGGAGCGGCAACCTACCTCTTCTTCTCCCACATCTGCTCGAACGCATCCGCAAGGTCAAATGCGCCAATCTCCTCAGCATCCTGGAACTTGAGGAACTCGTTTCCGCCGTGGCCCGTCATGTACACAAGGATATTGCTTCGGTCATCGGTGAGAAGTCGCTTGCTTCGGGGCATCTCCGCGCCAACGCGATCGGTCAACAGACGGATGAAGTTCTCGACGGTAACCTCATAGCCGCGGTAGTCTACCTCGATGTTGTCACCATAGAGATCAACAGCGCGATCTGAGTTGCTGTAGACGGTTCCGGGGAAGGCGTTGCGCGGATTGCAAGCCATGTCGTCGGGAAGCATGAGGATGATTTGGGAGTCGGGAATGCCGAGACGTTTTACGGTTCGGTACATGGAGAGGACGTTTGCGAGGTGGCGGTAGTTGAACCAGAACCGCGAGGTGCAGACGAGAACGGCCCAGTTGCTGGTATGCTCGGCGAGGACAGTAGCTGCGAGCAGAGCCGCCGCCACGAGGGCGTGGAATCGAAGGACGGAAATGTTCATGGCGGGGATTTCGAGAACGCGACGGGTTGTGATCAAGGCGAGGAAGACGGCGCGCGATGAATTGAACGAGGAGAATTACAGCCCAGATGCGATGGACAGCATATCTTCTGTGATATAGGCTGCTGAGGTGAAGTCGCTGATAGATGCTCTCTCAGTCTTACAAATATGGAGAGCGTCGATGAGTGAGCATGGATTCCCGTCGTGCCTGTCCCTATTTGGATGGACGTCACGGAATGGAACACTTGGAGTTCTTCTTAAGCTGGGACCGGGAGTCTCGGAGTCAAGCACCCGATGATTGGATTTGACAGGCCCCTGGCGCTTGTACGAATTAAGCTCATGCACTAACAATTTCCTGATTCGGTTGCTACCTCAGGCGAGCAACGATGGCCTCAGTCACCCGCGTGCTGCCATCTCAACCTCAAGAAGGGAATCTTGGGGTGAGCTAGGCTACAGATGTTGATGAGATCTCCCCTGTTTTAGAAGCTGGGGTGCAACCAGTAGTTGGGGATTTGATTTTGTTGGTCTCGCAGCTATCTGGTGAGGGCATCTGGAATCGTTCGACTACGGCCAGGCCAGAACCCGGGATGCTGGTGTTGGGGCTCGTTGCGAGCTGATAATGCTCTGATTTTCTGACACGGGCAACATGGCTCAAGCAACCCCCCTGGCAAGAGGAAGCTGATAATGGAACCAGGCACACGTGGCCCGATGCCATTCTCAACTCCTGGCGTTATTGAATGAGACGAAAATAAATGGGCGCCGATGCAGGAGGACAAGTTGATCAGGGGGAGGTGCTGCCTTCGAGAAGAGATTCAAGAAGCCGATTTCGGAAACTTGGCTCGTTCTGTGCTTCAAAACGAACAGAGTAAGGGATTAATGATTGCCAAGAGAGAATTATATAATGCTCCCGGCGGGGGCAGGGCAAACAGGGCAAGATTACTATGCTCCCTGGGCTTCGATCATGAAGAGTGGCACGGATATGCCGGCCAGGGCCCCATCTTCCCCTCTCTCAGCAGCTCCTTTGCACGGAGGCACTGACTAGGCCGTCATGGGAATCATGCCTCATGAGGATAAGAAAAAAAAAGGCACCACGATCATCTGGGATCGGTCACTGCAAGGAAGAGGGAATAAAAAAAAAGAGGGCCCTTCAGGGACTCCACCATGACGACGGCACTGAAGTCGTTCGTGTCGACTACGGACAACGGCCAAGCAAAATCCGACACAGGAAAAGGGTCTTGTAGCATGATGCTAGGGCGTACGCAGTAAGGCGTCCTTGGTAGCGCCGTCTATTGAAGATGGGAACGAATGCATGTGCAAATGCCTAAGCACATGCAACTTGGACCTCTAGCAGGTCAGTTTTGGAAACGCTCAGCCATCCCCTCGAGACGGGAGACGTCAGGCGGACGGAAAAGAAGGGCTTCCGGCGGCGGGAAGAGTACAATCACATGAATATTCGGGACTTGCTCGACTCAGGACCCTCTCTGGATGGCGTCGACGGTCCACTCTGGAAGCAAGAAACTCCACCGCTCGCAGTAGCCTGTGTCGCATTGCAGCGGCTAGAGAGCGACCCAGTCCAGGACCAGTGCTCTATTCCTAGACATCTGTATGTTGGCCGTTTTGGCCGAGGAGTCGGTTCGAACAGTGGCATCCTATGACATCCTGCAGAGGACCACGAGGGCACTTCAGCTGGAGCTGTGATGTTGCGGATATGCTACGTGGTCTCTGTGCAGCTGCGTCTCAAATGGCATAACTCGCATCAGGCCGAGTCTCAGCATCAGTATCAGCATCGCCAACGCACCCAGAAACCCTCATACTCTCTGACAAACCAAGAGATGGCCAACCCCCAAGAATAACCCCCAAAGCGTCCTCGCATTCTCTGGTGACTGCCTGCGATAGCTCCTCTTCTACCTCTGACCCTGTGGAGGCGCTTGCTTTGGCCTGCCTTCGCGTTTGCGCCTCATCTTTGACATTACAACCTGACCTTGTTGATCGATACCTTGTGCGACTCACACCAACCAATATCCACTGCACTTCTCCGATGCTGGCCCTTGAACCCTTCTCGACACACGAACCCCGGGCTTGTTGTTTGTTTTCTTATTATTGAAGCTTATTATTAGTATGCGAGCGCCTGCTTGCTCACATCAACTTCCTTTCTTTACACTCTACCCCGCTAACTCTCGTCCGGCCGCCCCTCTTCAAAGCCAGCCAAGTGGAGGAGGAGAGGCCTGCGAGGGCTGTGAGCATTCATCATTATCATAATCACCTGCCACTCTTCTTTACTCCTTCTTCCTATTTACCCGGTTTCGACCACAACCTCCCTCAAAAAGCAACCTCACCCCCCCTGGCACGCTCCTTTTCCCAACCCGTCAAATCCTGTCCGGGGTGAGACTGCGTTGCGCCCACAGAGACCCTGCCTGTGCCGTGTGCGACAGGCAACTGGCTGAGGCGGTTCTCGGGGCTCCCTGGCTATTTCCTGCACCGCGCGCCGCAGAGCAGCTTGGAGGCTTCTTCTGGGCCTTCATCAGGGCCGTGCTACTCCAGGCGCCAAAGCGCCCCAAAGCGCCCAGTGGAAACCTTCCAAGTTTACCTGCTTCGACGGACTTTCCCTGCCCGGGCTACTAACGGACGACTGGTGGTGGACCGCGAGTGCCGGTCGACGCTCGACGCCCTGTTCCCACGCAGCTACTGTACTGCATCCCCATCCCGCCTTCCACCTGGCGCTCCAAGCTTACAGTACATGCCTACGTACTCCGGGTCTTGGGGGATATTTGACTGATCAGCCCCCCTGGCCGACCATCTTGTCCAGCCTCACTCCTCCAAGAAGCGTCTTCTTCATACCCAAATTCCTTCTGCTTTCCCCGACACCTCCAAGGCCTCTACGTGCTCGCTGCCGTCGTTGCCGACACCATGGGCCGCACGCCGGCCTACATCTTCGTCGTCAGGTCCGTTTCAATCTCCCACTTTTGGGACCCCCCCTGTCGTCATGATGCATCGTCGCAGTCGCGTCGCATAGCAAACCGAGCATCGCATCACGGTCATGACCCAAGCAGCGACTAACAACCAACTTTAACTTTAGGCACGGCAACCGTCTCGACGCCGCCGACAAAAAATGGCACCTCTCCTCACCCACTCCCTATGATCCTCCTCTCACATACGGCGGCTGGCTTCAGTCCAGACAGGTCGGCAACCAGATCTCAAACATCCTCGAACAAGCCAAGATCGAACACGACGCATGTACCAACAGCTCGCCAAAAAAGCGTCGCCGATTCAAAGTCGTCATCCACAGCTCGCCTTTCTTGCGATGCGTCCAGACTTCGATTGGAATCAGCTCCGGGCTGGCTCAGACTCCTCCCGAGTCGCCCCATCGACCATCCGACATCTTTGTTTCTGCGACCGGCCAGACACCTGGAGCTAAGCACTTCCGATCGGCCATCCTACGCCTTGATTCCTTCCTAGGAGAATGGCTATCTCCCGAATACTTCGAAATGATCACGCCGCCGCCCGGTGCGGCGCTTATGATGGGTAGCGCAAAGGCCGAGCTGCTGCGGCGTGAGGATTACAGTGCCCTGATAGCTGCTCCCGCCACTATTTCACACAGAAGCTCCTCTGCCTCCTTGTGGAACGGGTCTCCCAGCGCGAGCCCTGCCATTCCACCCATGCAACAGACGTCGGCGTCCGCCGCAGAAAACAATGGCACTGCGCCAGGCTCTGCCATGGCGGCAGCTCTGTCCGGACAGCTTGCCAGTCAATTGGAAAAGAAGGGCTACTCGATCCCAAGGCCAAACTACGCCATCTCGAGTTCAGGCAGGATTCCCGACGGCTTCGTGGCACATGCGCGCGATGAGTGTCTGGTGGTTGATTACCAATGGGATTCCATGAGAGCCCCCTTGGACTTTGGAGATGGCGGCCAGTTTGGAGAAGAGTGGACAGCCATGCACAAGAGATTTCGACGAGGTCTCAAGAAAATGGTAGACTGGTATGCCGCGACCGAGGCGCCCGACGAGATGGTGACGCAGGCTGCCGGAATGCAGAACGGCGTCGGTGGTGACGCAGCAGAGACTGAGGACGAGGAGGTGGAAACGGTTGTCATCCTTGTGTCGCATGGTGCTGGCTGCAATGCCCTGATCGGCGCCGTCACTCATCAGCCTGTCCTCATGGATGTTGGAATCGCTTCCATCACCATGGCGACTCGGAAACAGGACGCTGACCATGCCAACCTCTTGGCCATGTCCAAGAACGAGGATCCCCTTTCAGAGCCACATGTCTCGCCCCATCAGGTGTACGATATTCGCATGTCTGCAAGTACAGACCACTTACGATCAACCACCTCCACCCCGGTTTCCTCCCGATCGACCTCGGCCGATGCGTTCGGATCATCCGTTGGCAGCCGTGGCCGCGCCCCAAGCATCAGCAACTCGACTGGACCCGGGCCGCTCATGGGCTCCTTTGTCTACTCAGACCCTCTCATAACTAACGGCAGCCGAAGCACCTCTGCCAGCGCAGCTTTGGGATCATCAATACGCCGAAATTCGGGTTCTCAGCGACCCTCGTCGCGGGCACCGGCACTTGCAACGGGTGGGGCCGGGCCGAGGAGCAATTCCCCGGGCATCAGCGCCCCCTCCTTTGGGTTGTGGTCACCGGGGCCATCATCCCTTAGGCTGATGGATGACGGCGGAGCTGATGAATCCGACAAGGAGGACTTTGACGCTGTGTTACCTAACTTTGGCGGCTTCAAGGATGCAGGCAGGGAGAACAAGCAAACACCGCGGCAAGTTTCGAGCACTCAGTCGGCTGTCGACGACTTTACCCCGCCGGCTCTGAATTTTGAGATATCATCGTCAGCACCCTTCTCTTCAGCTCTTCCGCCTCCTGCTATCCCCACGCTGGGCGTCTTCTCATTTCCTTCCAGCGGGGAGTCTACCCCCAAGAGCAGGCCACGAGGCCCTGTGTTGTCGGCTCCCATCCGAATCATGACAGATATGCACGATTTCGACAAGCCGGCCGAAGAGCTGACGATTGGGCAGCTCGGAGATGGTCTCGGCGGGCTTTGGGGCCTCCCTCGGCCTCCAGGTGAGGCCGAGCGGCTCCGTGATTTGAGCCTTTCCAAGCGACGCTGGACGACTACTGAGCGTGCTTAAACGTGAACCTTCCACTCACATGATACCCCATACCCGATATGAAATGCTCGTACAGGATGGTCCAGACGTCCTCATCCTTTGGAGGATCGGAGCATAACTATTTTCATCTCCCCTCGCCTTTCTGATATACTAGCGCGCGTTGCTTCCTGTTGGTCGTAATTCTTATAATATTTGACGACAGACAGGTCTGTCTCTCCACTCATAGCACCGGCGAACAGGCGGGAATTTCCACTTAAGAAAGGAACAACAATGCAATGATATGCTTGGCCATGGCAGTGGTGTTGATACCTCGGGATAAGGGAATGCAAAGGTCACGACTGTTTTCTAAGTCATTTATGGGTTTTCAGGGGGACAGTTTCCTTTGTTTCTTTGGGCGTGGCACACCAGGAGGAGTACCTGGATGAAAGGGTACGACATTGGGTGGATAGGACAAATGAACAAAACGGTCAACGGAAATTGCCCCAATTTATATGGTATTTAAAATTGACTGCGCATGTAGTCTATCATATCGACTCGTTTCTCCTAACAACTGAAAAAGAAATCCGTCTATCGGGATATGCCGGTGGCACCTTTAGAGAGGGTAAAAAAAAAGGGGGGGGGGGGTAT
>JAVIXY010000053.1:0-96974 GCA_033030565.1 Fusarium nematophilum | reverse complement strand
GGGGGGGGGGGTATGGAGAATTGCTGAGACGTTGCTTTAAAAATGCACCCGCGTAGTAAAGCAAATAACAAGCCTCCAGAAAAAAACGCCATCCTTCCATCCATCGTGGACTCTTGCCCCCCAGCCATTGATTCATATGACAAGTCCAGCAACCCAGAGAACTTTTTGTTGAAATGTATATCCGTGATACCTCATCTCTTTATCTATTTCATCTCTTTCCATTCCTTCCCGTGCAATGCAATCATTTAGTTAAAGAACTTGTTCATGGCCTGATGAGCCAACTCAACACCAAGGAAAGTAGCAGCATTCGCAGGGACAGCACGGGTCAAGGCGGGGCCGAAGCCGGGGAAGAAGGCCTTGAAGCCTCCCTTGCCGTAGAGCTCGCGGACGACGCCGCCAATCGAGACATTGCCCTCGGCGGTCTGCAGGCGGGACTTTACGGTGTCGACGGGGAAGACGGGGATCCACATGGCCACGCCGGCGGCGGCACCGGCGCAGGTGATGGCCGTGAGACTCAGCTGACCGCTGGGCTTTCCGGTGGCAGGGTCGACGGGGGTGAGCTTGCGCTTGATGTACTCGTAGGCGGCGAAGTAGGCAGCAGAACCGGGGCCGTCACGCGCGAGGGTGGCAGCGCTGCCGCGGAAGACGCTGCGCAAGCCGCCCTCCCTGTAGAGCTGGCGGGCGACGTCGACGGCGCCGTTGTACTTGGGCTTCTCGCCGGGGGCGAGCTGCTTCTGGCCCTGGACCTGGAGGATGACCTTGATGCGCTCGAAGGGGGCGGTGATGGCCGTCATGGGGATGGCGGAGAGGAAGCCGGCGGCCGAGGTCTGCGCGATGGTGAGGCCCTCGGCGGGGACGTCACTCACGCCGCGGACGATCTGCTTACCGAGGTCGTAGCCCCAGAAGGAGACGGCGACTGCACGAGGGAGTCAGCTCACTGGGCACGGATAACCGCGTATCTTGGGCCTAAAAAGGGAGAGACATACACATGGGCGTGACACCGACGAGCGGGGCGCTCACACCGGCGTAGAGACCTCTTCGGAGGCCATCGCGGGCGATGCTCTTGCGCACGACGTCAACTGCGGAGGAGTAGACGCCTCGCTCAGCGGTCTGGAGGCGGACCTTGACGAGGTCAAAGGGGTGGCCGACGACGACGGCGCAGATTCCTCCAAAGCCGCCGGCGGCGAGAGCGCGAACCTGCTGCGCGAGGCCAGAGGATGCGCCGGACTTGGGCTGGTCGTCCTTGGCTACAGGCGCGACGCTCTGCAGCTTATTGACGACATGGGCCTCGAGGCTAGAGTCGGAAGCGTCGGCGGCGGACATGGCGGGAGGGGGAGAGGATTCCAAGTCGAAGTCAAGGACGGAAGAAACAAAGAGGGAGGGAGAGGAGAGCAGAAGGGAAGCAGGAGGAGAGAGGGGGGGGGGAGGAGGGTATAATAAGAACGAGCCGCGGAGAGGATGCGGAGAGTGTGGGGTGGTTTCGGCCGAGGGGATGGAGTCTGAGGTTGCGCCCCTGGCTGCAGCTGAGCTTGAAACGATGAGGCAAATCTCGAGTTTCCGTGTAAATCAGGAGCACTTTTGTTGTGTCTCCAGACTTTGCAATGCCAGTCGTTCAGAAGGAATGAAGAAAAAGGAGGATAGAAAATGAACGAGGCGCAACGAGGAAGGGGGGTGTGAATCGCCGGGCTAAGGAAAAAAAAAAAAGGCACGGCTATGCAAGCCAACAATGGTTCAAAAGTCAGTTCAGGCCCGGGCCAGCCTCAAAGTCTGATGGTACGTCACCGGAAGCTTGGATGATGGGCTTCCTTCATCCAGTCAGACGCGGTACCTCCCTTGCGCCCGGGTCCGTGCATTTTTGGGGGGTGGGTGAACAATTTTGGCTTGCGATTTTGGCACCTGGGGGGCTTTGAGATCTTTCCCCTGGTGCCATTGTTTTGTAGGAGATCCCTCCTTTTTTTTTCTTTTCCCGGTCAGCGACGTCAGGGATATACAGGGAGAGACGTGTACCGATAGCAAGAGGAAGAGACAATTGGGTCAGTGCCGGGATAGAACAAGTTCAGGACATTTGCTTCTCTTCCTACGTCTCCCGGCGCATTCAACTTTCCCCGGACAATTCGCAATTCGGTCATCCTCGGTGATCCGGGGCAATGATATCAAAAAAGTACGTACCTCCGGTCCCCGGCCCGCCGCTCTTTTTTCCTTCTTGCCTCGGCTTCGGCTCGCGGGGTCGGGAGGGTCGCAATGGATTCTCCTCGGCGGGAGTCCTCTTCACTCTCCCCCACATTTGGCCATGATGAGGGGGGCGGAGGGGAGGGAAATGGCCGAAGACGTGGGGGGACCATTACTACAGTGGTGTACCTACCTACGCCTACCCGAAAACACTCCGGAGACCGGCAGAGAGAGTCGTCGACTTGGAAGCGCCAATGCCGCGGCCGCGTGTGGCTGCACCATCCCATCCTCCTGCAGATAGCAGGTTTGGCTGTAGGGCTGGGGAAATGTTTCTGGAAGACGGCTGCGGCGGCTGGGCAGGCGGAGTTGGGTGCCTGTGTCGAACTCCAAGCTTGACGATGCGTGAAGCCGCAAGAAGCGCAGACTGACGCAAAGAAGCAACTCGCTTGAATCTATCAATGCCCTGTCCTTGCTGCTGTCCTGTCGCCCAGAAAGATCTCTACGTGCAACACCCGGTACCAATCAGCCCCGAGGTGGTCCGCATGCAGGCACTCCGCGAGATCAAAAGGCTAGATCCTGCCGTCGACGACGATCCAACGCTCCTTGCGGCTCTGTTCCCCCTTCATTCGTCTCCAACACTGGACTGGCATGTCTCTGACCACCCCTTTTTGGAGATTGCTTTTGGAGAAGCTGCCCCACAACCTTCGTCTCACCGACATGATTACTATCACATGCAACGCCGTCACGACTCATCCGTCATTCATCACCTGGACAGTGTCGCACGAAAATAAGCCCATACAAGACACCATCATTGCTCGAGGACCCTCTCTATTTCCAGATATGAACTGTCCTCCGAAATCTACAAACTCCCTCCATAATACAAAAACCAGGGTAGTCATATACATGTGGTCCATCCTCCATCCATCCCATGACCTTGATGGTCATGTTCCCCCCCCCGCAAACCAAGATAAACCGGATACTCGTTTCAGTCAATCCAAGTTTGTAGCAACAACCACTTCTCCAAAATGCCCTTTGCCGAGTATCCCAAATACCGGCCACACTCCTTCAATGGGTACAAGGTGTACGCCTCGTCTTGCAATCATGCCTCTCCCCTTCTGCGCCGTGATACCCTCCTCTATCAGCCCCTCTATCAGCCCTCTATCAGCCCTCTATCATACTGTCTCAAACTCCGTCTCACGCCCGGCCTGTAGCAGCCGTCCTCTCCTCTAGAACGCCTTCGATGCTGCCAGTGTCGTCGGTGTTGCCACGGGTACCCCTACTCCTCGCCTGCTACACCAACAAGAACTGTCTCCCTCTCGCTCAACTTGTACAACAACATCCATTCCCTCTTTCAAGAGATACTCTCGCACTCGATCTCGGACGTCCTCCATCGCCGCTCCTCGAGCTGCCACCACGTGCACGATTCCGAGCAGCTTTCCTCCCGTCGCGCTGGCGCTGTGGTCGTCACGCCAGAACTTCGGTGAAGAGTAGCCCACAACCCCTCGCTGCTGGAGAATGCCGCCCAGGGTATTTCGCAAGTTGTATTCCGTATCCTCGGGGATGCTCAGCAAAAGTCGCTTCGCTGACGAGTAAACGAGGGGCTTGGACGAGAGGAAGATGAGAACAGCAATCAAGCACGAGGCCAGCGGATCCCACCCGGCCCACCCCCAGAAGCTCGTCAACACCGTCGACACAATAACGGAGACACTTCCCAGGGTATCGGCAAGAATGTGCAGGTAGATGCCATGCATGTTTTCGTTGTCATGGCTGTGACTGTGGCCGTGACAGTCGTGTCCCCCATGAGAATGGCCGTGATCGTGGTCATGTGAATGACCATGTGAGTGGCCGTGGTCGTGTCCGTGGTCGTGCCCGTGGTGGTGGTGGCCAAAGGCCATCATTCCCACCAGATTGACTATCAAACCGAGGGTGCTAACAACAAAAAGCTCGCCAAGACGCTTCGTTTGGGTTCCCTCCCACAGTCGTTCGAACGCCTCAAAGGCAATCTCCACGCTGAGCAACCTGCAGCACAGAGTTAGCACTGTCACCGCTTCCGGACGCCGAAAGTTTCTTACATGAGGAGAATGCCGTTTGCGAACCCGCTCAGGGTTTCAATCTTGCCGAAGCCGTATGGGAATCTCTGGCTCCGGGGCCACTTGCTCAGCACAGCGGCCAGCAATCCCACCATCAGCGCCACGCAGTCAAAGAACATGTGGATGCTGTCGCTGAGAAGGCCCAGAGAATCGGTGACGTAGCCGTAGAACGCCTGGACAGCCATGAATGAAAAGTTGAGCCTAATGGGGCACAGGTATTAGCAAAACATTCCAGCCTGGCATGTTGGGTGACAACATACACCATGAAATAGAAGATCCGCCTTGAATCCTTCTCAATCAGGATCGCGTGCAGGATAGGAAACCGCGCTGTATAGGGAAGTATCATTCTGGTCAACAAGGATCTCTTGGAGCTATTCTCGTGGTCGTGTGAGTGGTCATGCGAATGGGAATGGTCGTGTCCATGGTCGTGGTCGTGGCTGTGATGGTGATCATGCTCATGATGATCGTGATGGTCGGGAGGCGAGTAGGGCATATTCGCTGTTTCAGGCCCCGGGGTTATGACGCTCTTCCCTCCTGGTGTCTTCTCCTGTGTCCAGCCTTCCATTGTGTTCAGCGCCGGCGGAGGCAGCTTCTCTCGGGCGAGCATGGCGCTTGTGTTGGACATGTGCGAACGCGTGTGTCCGTGCTTGTGGCCGCTGTGGTTGTGCGAGTGTCCATTACAATTTCCATGGCCATGGTCATGGCTATGATCGTGGCCATGGCCATAGGCTTCGTCGTCGGATCGCGATGGGAGACTTCCGTTGGAAATGGTCGTCCTGAGCGCATTAAGGGATGATTGCGACTGAGTGCGAGCGTGCATGTGGCTCTGGTGGGCGTGAGGCAGAGCAGAAGTCGGCAGGGCGTATGAAGACGCCATCTTGATCGTATGGTCGACGTCGGCCTTGAACGGAGCCCTGGGAATCCGAATTAAACGAGCGAGGGTCGGTCAGTTTATCGGCAGAGGTATCGCGGGCAGAGAGGGAGTGCTAGGGCCTCCCCATGAGCCAATCGCAACGTCATCAGTTGAAAAAGAGTCGCCAAATAAAGCCCGCACGGCGCGAGTTATGATGCCGTGTCCGCGGTGGAGAGAAAGAGCGTCGTGGGACGTCGCACTTCTTTTAGAGGCGGGCGCGCGGTAGGCGTGGAAGAGCGTGGTTGTGGCGGGCTGGAGATAGGAGACGATGGGCGACCGAGTCCAGCACGTGGAGCTGCAAGAACCAACCCGAACGAGAAGCGATCGACGGGGAACGGCACGATGAGTTAAAGGCCGGAATTGGTTATCGACATGAAGATACCGCCTTTTGAAGGTTCGACTAGGGTCTGAGAGACTCTAGTTCGGCGATATGAGAGGAACGGAAGTTGATCAGAGTCAAGGCCACTGCGTCCAAGTCTATTGAGGACAGGCCTTTGGTTGTTTCCATGGCTCGGATCCCCCCGTTCTCAAGTTGCTCCTTCCTGTTCTTTGATAATGCTGTGGTGCTCATCGCCCCGTAGCTGCCGGGGGTTCCTGGGGAGGCGCTGGCTGTTACTGACTGTTACTGGCCGGCTACTGAGAAGGTTGGTCTGCCCCCCTGCATGGTGGCCTGCTGGTCCGCTAGACGTTAGTGCCCTTGGTGCTTTAGCGCGGTGCTGATGCAGTTTGGCCCGTCACACCCCGCAGCGGGCAGCAACCAGCGTCGCAACCTGCACCTGCGGGCATCCTCCCAATCTGGGTTTCAGCGGATGACCCCTGATAGGCTTCGACAATCTCGGCTTCGTCTCCATCAATCTCTTTTGCCTCGTATGCAACGTAATCTTGTCTTGGCGACACTGATGCGGTTCGTCGCAAGCTGCAAGAGCCGTCGTTGACCACAAGTGTAACAGAAGGCATGCAGGCCTCGATGGAATAATATTGAAAAAAAAATATATTCCTATTTATTGAATGATTGACTACATCTCGAGGATAAGAACCAGAATGAGGATACCTTGGCTGGGTGACCTGACGGGACCTGCCGTGCTTCCCGTCTCATAAACCGTCCGAACATGTCTTCAGGCCTCCAAAATAATCCCCCCTCACTCATCACACGTACTTTTTGGTTACCGTGTCCTCCGTTTGATCATCTTCCAGGGTTGACTCTAAAAAGATCGAGATCGTTTCGTTTCGTCCATTCTTCGAGTGTCACGGGCGACCTGAATTGTGTGCGGTGTGGCGTGTGTGGAACCTCCAAGCTTGCAAGGGACACATCGCCCTTGAACTACAACCAACAACCGCACCACCAACGCCAACACTTCCAAGGGCCTCGGCGCCATGTCATGAAAGCGGCTTCTTGACTTTCAACATGTCAGCCGCATTCGCCGTCTCCGTCATCGCGGGCGGCCTCAGCTGTATCGCCCTAGTATGGCTTGTGCGTTGTCTCGCCATTGCGATTCCAACCCGCTACCGTCCCGCAGATACACATGAGGATGATCACATCCAGATCCTCGTGGTTGGAGACGTTGGCCGAAGTCCACGCATGCAGTATCATGCCCTAAGCGTATCCAAGCATGGACGAAACGTCGACATCGTGGGCTACAAAGGCGAGCGCTCCAATTGCCATAATCCTGTCCGACTCGGTACTAACATCAGACTAGAGACGGCGAGACATCCCGACCTCATTGGGAACCCCCGAGTCACCATGTATGCGCTACCGCCGCAGCCCGAGGTGATTCGATGGGGAACTCTGCCCTTCTTCCTTAACCTTCCCATCAAGGTCATGTGGCAGTTTTGGGGCTTGTTTCGCACATTGACGTATGATGCACCCCCAGCGAAATGGATCATCATCCAGGTACGTGGACGGCTTCTGATTCTCCTGAGCTGGACGCTAACATTTACTAGAATCCCCCGTCTATTCCCACATTTCACGTTGCACTCCTAGTATCCTTCCTTCGGGGTAGCAAGCTTGTCGTGGATTGGCACAACTATGGCTATACCATCCTGGCCCAGAACCGGTGGTATAAGCCTCTCGTGCCTCTCTATCGATGGTATGAGACAGGCTTTGGGCGTTTTCTGGGCGATGTCAATCTCGCAGTCACCGACGCAATGGCTCGTCAGCTCCGAGTGAAGCCATTCAGCGTCAAGCATCCCATCTACACGCTGCATGACCGGCCGGCGCAGGTTTTCCAACCCATCCTGTCCTCAGCGGGGCGGGCAGCGTTCCTCTCCAGGCTCCCCGAAACCAAAGCTGTTGCCAAGGACATCATGGATGGCGCAGTACGCCTGATTGTCAGCAGCACTTCCTGGACGCCGGACGAGGATTTCGGCCTGCTTCTCGACGCCCTTGTATCGTACGCCAACAGCACTTCAGAATCATCTCCTGTCCTGGCCATCATCACTGGAAAGGGTCCCCAGAAGGAGCATTACTTGGAACGGATCAAGACTCTCCAAGATGAGGGCAAGCTTCCTGGTATCCGCGTTGTGACTGCCTGGCTGTCAACCAGGGACTACGCCTCACTCCTCGCTTGCGCTGATCTCGGCATCTCGCTGCATAAGTCCAGCTCCGGTGTGGATCTGCCTATGAAGGTAGTGGACATGTTTGGAGCCGGCCTCCCGGTAGCGGCGTACTCGGCGTTTGAGAGCTTCAGCGAGCTCGTCAAGGAGGGGCAGAATGGCTGCGGCTTCGAGACATCTTCAGAGCTGGCCGACATTCTGACCCGGTTGCTGGGCTTTTCTGGACAAGAAGAGTTGGCTCGGTTGAAGCAGGGCGCAGTCAAAGAGGGCGCATTGCGATGGGACGAGGAGTGGGATCGAGTGGTTGGGAAAGTAATCGGGCTGGTGGACGAATAGGCGACAACGGAAACTCATCAAGGATATACCAAACCCCCTCGTGAAGGCAGAATAACGGAAGTCGCTTCATATTCATGATAATTCAAAACACTATAAAGCTCCATTGCGCCGCTCGAATGCTCATGTTATAGTCGGCGCCAACCTCGTCGTCATTCCTGGCAGCCAAACGCCAACCCAGTGACAAGTGTCCTCCATGCTGCACCCCCAATCGTCAATCCTCAGTCCTCCCCTAAGCTCTCCCTCACGCACTTCCTGCACCGCCTTCGAAAGTCCTTGTGCTTGCCCTCCCGTTCCTCGCGCAACATTCTCGCAGCCTCGACGTTGGCGGGGCTCTCGTCATTGGGGCTGTGGAACAGGCTGATGGTGCTGAGCAGGATGGTCTCGGGTGTCTGGACGGGGGTCCAGCGTTCGGACGCAGCTTCGTAGCCATACTCGTCCTCCTCTGGTGGGTGGAGGATAGAGATGCAGAGCTTGCCGTTTTCGTAAATGTTGGGGTGAAAGGGGATCGGGTCTTGGAATGTGAGCGAAGGGGGCATGTGTGGGTAGCTGGGTGGGAAGACGAGACGGGCGCGGAAGTTGCCTCCTGGAAACCAGAGGTCAGCATCATGCAAGTCGAGTTCATGGAGGCAGGCGCGGGGAGACCCGACGGGGGTTATCACACCTCCATAGTATTTGCAGTCGTCGTTGATCATGAGCATAACTTCCCACTCAAAGATATTGTCGTCGTTGACAAGACCACACGAGATGCCTGGGATGTCCTTGCCAGTCTGCATCTCCTTAAGCTGGCGCTTCAGCAGCGAGGCGGCTGGGGCAGAGCTTGCAGCCATCGTGATGGGTTGCCTCGCTCTTGGAGGTTGGAGGTTGGATGAAAGGTGAGGAAGCTGGGCTCGTCGGTACAAAGGGGGTGGCACAAAAAAGAGGGTGACGTGACGCGGTTATATACTTATGCAAGGTCCAGCGGCAAGACCGCAGGGCAGAGCTGGGAAGGATGCTGGGATGTTCTGATAATGATGGTGGTGCCGGATGGTGGGGGACGCAGTCTTCCAATGTCTTGAGGCGGGGCTCACCTCCAGGGCTGAGCGACGGCCCCGCGGATGCCATCCAATAGGTAACGGAGTGCTGACAAGAAGGTCCTACGGTATTGGATCCGATCCAAGAAGAATCGAGGTTATTCGCAGCAAGGTCAGTTTGCCTGCATGTGACCGCTGAACATTATTTCCCTGCATCAAAACTTTCCTTGGCGGTACATAGCGCCTCCACTCCAATTTGATTTCAAGATCATTTTCGCCATGCACGGCCTCAACCGCCTTCACCGTGAGCAAGGCGAGAAAACTCGACCATCAACATGACTTCTATAAAATCCAATATTACAGCCATTGTACAGCGCCATGTTAAACACGGGGTATCATCCAATTTTTCAAGCATCCATCGGCCCTCCGTTCCGGCCTCGCTCACTTCTTCGACGTCCCAAACCCAGTAAAACCCATCTGCGCCATCATGTCGTCCTCGTCATGCTCACCCTCAATCCGTACATCTTCTCCATACTCCGTCTTGACCTTGGCCTCCGCCTCCCTCCCCAATCTCTTCTTCTCTCTTTCATCCCTTTTCTTCCTCCGTCGCTCCTCGGCTTCCTTCTCAGCCTCCTCCTCGCGCAGCTGCAGCCGCTCTTGTAGGCTCGTCTGCTTCTCCTTCTCCAGCTCCTCCCGCCGCCGGATGTAGAACTCGATCCGTTCGTGGACCTCCTCGACCGTCGCGCGCTTCACTTCCGTCGTCTGGCCCGTGTTGAGCAAGTGCTGGGGCGTGTTCAGATGCTCCACGAATTGCTTGTTGTCCTTGAACGTGAGGTCGCAGGCCTCACAGTAGAAACCAGCCCCGCGACCGCGCTTCCCGACGCCTGCGCCCGCGGGCACAAGCTGTGTCTTGCCGACCTGCTGCGTAAGGTCTATGACATTTCGCCTGGCTGAAGTGTAGGTCTCATCGCCCGTCCGCGGCTTGTAGTATTTCTTGCCCGCAAGCTTTGCCTCGTAGCGAGCTTTGCCCTCCTCCTTTTCCTTAGCCTCGCGCTCTTTGGCTTTCGCGGCGTATTCGTCGAGGTCCCAGGTTTTTCGGAAGTCGGTATCACCCGATGGGGCGCCGCTGTACGCGTCTTTCTTTGAATCGGACATTGTGGGCGGTGGATTAGAGAATGCGCCGGTGAGAGTTGGAGAAACGCGAAAAAGTGCAGGCGACGGGAGAATCATGGAGCATCCAAAGTTGCCAGGGAGCGGCAGCCACACTGCAGGGGTGCGGGCTGGCATGGCGTCACAGGCGCCAAAGCGCAAAAAGTACCCCGCCGCGGGGCATCTTTTTTTTCGATGCGCGAGGGCCCATCGAATTAATTTTCTCTTCAAGATCTAACAGCAAGACACCAAAAGATCGCCATGTTGTACCTCGTGGGCCTCGGTCTGTCCGACGAAACGGACATTACCGTCAAGGGGCTTGAGGTTGTCAAGAAGGCCTCCAGAGTCTACCTTGAGGCATACACCAGCATCCTTCTTGTGGACCAGTCTGTCCTAGTAAGGATGTCGTCGACCCTTTCTGAGAAGCTGCTCCTAATGTGCAATAGGAATCTTATTATGGACGGTCGATAACGGTAGCCGATCGTGAGATGGTCGAGTCGAATAGTGACGAGATCCTTCGAAATGCGCAAAACGAAGACGTAGCATTCCTCGTCGTCGGAGACCCTTTTGGGTGAGTTGCGGAGACTGGTGTCACTCGTGGTCGCGCTCTAACACTCTATCAAGCGCGACCACTCATACCGATCTTGTTTTACGCGCGCGAGAACTTGAGATCCCCGTCCGAACCGTTCCCAACGCATCCATCATGTCCGGTATCGGTGCCTGCGGTCTCCAGCTCTACAATTTTGGCCAGACCGTGTCAATGGTCTTTTTTACAGATTCGTGGAAGCCCGCATCTTTCTACGATCGGATAAAGGAGAACCGCCAAATTGGCCTGCACACCTTGGTCCTGGTGGACATCAAGGTCAAGGAGCCCAGCCTGGAGAACCTAGCCCGTGGGCGGATGATCTACGAACCACCTCGCTATATGACCGTTGGCCAGTGTGCACAACAGATGCTGGAAATTGAGGATGAGCGCCAGGAGGGCGTCTACACCAAGGATAGCTTGGCAATTGGTGCCGCACGAGTAGGAGGCAAGACGGAAAAGTTCGTGGCTGGGACGCTAGAGGAGCTCTGCTCGACAGACGAGGAGCTAGGTCCTCCCCTTCACAGCCTTGTTCTCCTAGGCCGGCGGACGCATGAGCTGGAGCACGACTATGTGAGGCAATTCGCGGTTGACAAAGACAAGTGGGATAGGCTATGGAAGGCCGAGTATGGGAAGCAGCTATAGGCTGTGGTGCTAACATTGCCATCGAGTTCATATCGCCGTTGATAAAAGTCCTATCGTACAAGCGAGATTTGCATTTTCCAGACTATTACTCCCGCGAAGCGCGCCACGATCGCACATCGCCCTCTGAAATCTCCCTCAGGCTATTAGGCGAGGCGGGCTTCCCGGTGACAGTGCTCGAAGCGACATCGGCGGCCCGGCTGAAGATATTCTTGGATACCAGCGAGTATGTTGATGAGACCGTCTTAACCCGGATGATACCAATACGAGGGTCGTTCTCGGAACCGTCATGCACGCCGTCGCCGAGATCGCCGAGCCAGGCCTTCAGGGTTGGGGTGTAGTGCTTCGAGACAAGGCTGCGGTCGGTGTCGACGCTGGCGGTGCCAGCGATAGAAGCCCATTCTCCGGAGGGGTTCACGAAGGAGACGTTGACATGGGAGTCGGCGGCAAGGTCGTCAGTTTTTCCAGACTCGGTGTTGGTGTGGAAGAGAAGGTCGATACCCCCGGTCTCCTGGAAGCATGTCAGTATTAGATGTGGGCATGAACAGTAGATAGCTAACGGTAGCGGCCAGCGCCATGCATCGAGATACAAGGTTGCCAGAGGCAGAACCTCGAGTGGTCATCATGCCGAACTTGCACTTGTCGATGAACTCGGCCAGGCCCTCAATCTTTGTCTGAAGAGGAAGATCCTCGAGGTTGGCCTTCTTGTAGGGGTCGGCAGGAGCGTCGCCAGTGGAAGTGTTGGAGAATGACATTTTGAGAAGAGTTGAAATGTGATGTTCCTGTAGCAAGTAGCTTGTTTGGATACAAGACCAAAGCTCACATCCAGAGCTTGAGGCTTGCCTGACAAGACTTTATACTTTGCTCTGCAGCTTGCTTACGTACCAGACAAGCCATCATAGCACAATCGTCGGCATTTCATCATCGATGTTCAGTTGCCATGTAAGGCGTGGTGGGGAGAGGTCGTGAACAATCATGGGTAAATGGTGACGTCACGCAGAACTCATCGTTTCTTTTTAGGGACGAACTCTGGAGTGTGATGCAAAGAAAACACCAGAATTTCGACGGGGCGTGTTATATTATATTATTATTATACTCTTTAAATAAATATCTACAATTATAAGAATAAAAGAGCTATGTTGTAATCTCTTCTGGTATGATCTACGAAGATGATATCAATAAGTGATAGGAGATGCTGAGGATAGTATTACGAGTGCCGCTCATTCTAATGTGTTTTCTACTAAGGGGGAGGGTTTTGTGCATGCATGTACTAGGTTATACAGAGGGGCTTCTGGTCAAGATTTATTAGGAATTCTGGGCCACCTAGTAAAACATGGACATCATTATGAGCAATCCCTTGTCTCGTGGATGCTTCTTGGGAGGGTTACCCCAAAGATGGCCCCATGCCTCGGGCATCCATGAGCTGTTGTCCAACACATCTCAACGGATGCACCCTTGTAGACCCGTGTTTACACTGCACAAGTAATGTACGTATTTTCATCGAAATAGCTTTGCTGATTCCCTCAGTGTCAATTTGAAGGGATAAGTATGATAACTTTAGATCTTGACGACTTGCAGGTCTCCACTATGTTGGGAGGATCGGGAATAGTGGAGCGGGCTATGCGCTGGATCGAAGAACAGAGAGCCACTTTCATGTCAGCCACGCACTCCAGGTTGCCTCTAGTGTAGTCTTGTAGTGCCTTTCAAGCTCAGCTCCCCTGTCAGATCAATCGATGTGAAAGGCAGCCCAGCTGTTTCCAACATCCCAATCATGAGAACTGGGCAGTGTTATCCGACGTGGTCACATGACCGCACGCGGCAACTTCACACCCCAAGTGAGAAGAGAGGTTTGGTGGGCAATTGGTTGCACCAATACTGACTAGACCGAAATCGGGATCCATGCAAGATTGATGAACATATTACTGTTGATATAAATGAACAGTTTGAGAAATCATCACCCATTTCATAGAGTTTGTCCTGTTTACACGTACCCAAGGATACCTACCTACCCGGCTTCATACCTTAGGTACCTAACTTACTCCTGAAAGCCACAGCGGGCCGGCTCGGCTTTGCCTTCCACACCGTCACAGGTGAAAGATGTCTGCTGGCTTCGTGAACAAAACAGCAATAATCAGACAAAAGCCTTCTCTTTCTTCTCTTGCTCTATAATTCTTCATGTCTATGATCGAATTCTTTGTCAAGTTTTATGAGTGACCCCGATCTCATACGTCGTAACCATTTTATCCTCTGCGGCATGCGGTCAAGGCAGGCGCAAAGAACACTCCTTCCTTCCATTCCGGGCCGCCTCGATGCCCCGCGGTCCTTCCGCTTTTCTTTTGCCTCCCCCAGCTCTTGCCAGCCTGCCGCCCAAGTGCCTTCCCTCCCGTCTCGCTGAGCTCATCACGTCACACGAGAATAGCGAAAGGGCAGCAGACTGTGTGGAGCTCCTCCTCCTCAACAGACCCAAGCGTCCAAACGCAAACCCGTGCAAACATCAACCTTCACCTTTCCCCCCCGCGGCTTGACGCTTTCACCTCAAAGGGAGACTCATTCATTGTCGGTTGTCAAACAGAAGCGATCCCAGCCGCCCCTTGTATCCGCCGCCTGTTTGCTTGTTCCTCTGCGGCTGCCGTCGCGCCGACGCTCGCCAAATCGGGGCTTGTCAAGCGCACCTCCCGCCTGGCACCTGGCACCTGTCGCATTTCCCTCGGCTGGATGTGCCTTCAATTTTCGCCGCGCCTGAACTACCCCGAGACAATCTGAGCGGTTTAGACCTCACCACAGCATCCGGGAGACGACAAACGTTCATTCACTGTCGGCGCAACAGGAGTGCAGCCTATTTATTCTGCTCCCCGCGCCATCCGTTCGATGTAAAGGCTTGGTTTCTTCCATTTCCTCCTCCCTCATTTCATAGTTCTCGCGACCGTCTTTCATCAACATCACCATCTGACCTACCTTTTTCGTGTCATCGTGCCCGCGCTTCCCGACCAGAGTGACCGATAACAACGATTCTCATCTACCCCGAGGCAACACACTCTGTTCTTCTTCTCTTATTTTCCTTCATCTCGTGTCGAGCCTTGTCCAAAGCCTCTTCCACCGCACTATTTGCAATCCTCGGCGTTCTTCATCGACCGTCCTACCTTGATCGCAAGAATGTCTGGTACGGGTTCGGTGAGTAACCACTACGTTTCTTCTGCCTCACCACAGCAGGCTTACACACAACAGACTGTCTTCCCCTGGGAGTGCAGAGACCGGGAGGACGCGGCCAAGGCCGTCTTCAACCACCCTCTCCGTCGTGCCAACCAGAGCCTTGCCGAGGAGAACATGAGACTGAAGCGAATCCTCCGCGAAAATGGCATCTCCTGGTCTTCCGTGGCCTTGAACCACGTGCAGCAGCTCAACCCTCTGAAGCGCAAGACTCGATCGTCCATGACGGCTCTGGACTTGGGGCGCCCTTATCTGCCCATGGAGGTCCTTCTCCGCATTCTCAAGTTTGCCATGAAGTCGGCCCATCCCATCATTGATCCCTTGTACCCCCTCATATCCGAGAACCTGTCGGACAAGGAGAAGGCCCCGGGTAACCAGATCGCTATTCATTTCCTGGCCACCTGCAAAGCCCTCCATGTAGAGGGCACCCGTTATCTCTGGGAGTCGAACCATTTCACTTTCACCACCCCTCAGGCCGTTCGCAACTTTGCCGAGCTACCCGCCAAGTTCCGCCAGGGCATTACACATGTCAACTTTCGCATCATCGCGAGATACTACGACGATCAGCGCGGCCGCCGCCATAAACTGGACCGGTGCTATCACTCGGACCTCAAGAAAGATCATCTCCTGAAGGTCCAGCTTCGTCCCACAGAGTCTCCTCTCATCCGCGGCGGGTTCCGGTGTTACACCTGGAACCAGATTGTCGACTTTCTCGAGGGACTTCGCGCTCCGTTCGACCCCAGCTACCGGAGCAAGAAACAACCACAACCGCGGCTGTTGCCGTCCCTGACGTCCCTGCGGATTGACCTCGTGAACTTCTCGGATACACTTCTTCCATTCTCTGGGTCCGAATTGCACGACATCTGTTCTCACGAGCTCGGCTGCACGCTGAACGAGCTCCAGGTGACGGGAATGCCCTTTGACGATACCGGCATGAAAGCTTCTGCGGAACTCAGTGGCATGCTCAAGGATGAGGGTCTGTATCTCGATGGCCCAGCCTCATACATTGCCCAGTCCAGTTGTCTTCGGCCCCTCTCGGGCAAGAGATGGTGTGCCAGGGTCATTCGAGCATGGAAGGCCAAGGACAGCACCGACGAAGATAGTGACGGCGACTCTGATACCGTCCATGGCCACGCAAGCGCCCATAGCCACGCGAGACTCGGGGCTCTTCCGCCCGCCCCGCCGGAAGAAGGACACCCACCCTCGAGCCGCGAAGAGGATTCTGTTATCTGGAAGCGTGTTCCCGTCTCTCGCGATGTCGAGAAGCGCGATTGGATTCAATTTTCTCGATTTAGTGGCTACGAGATCAGTGATCTTGAATGGGACAGCGATGAGGAAGGCATCTGCCCCTGCTGCGGAGAATCTCACCCAGGCTCGTCCTTCCTGGAGTATCTACTGGATGATGACATTGCTGACTGAGCATCAGTGTGATCTTACTGCCCAGAAATTTGGCGTTGAGGGGGGACAAGACGACTGGACGCTTTCATGATATCATGTATTTTTTATGCCAAACACGCCTAGATACCCCGACCAGCTATGAGATTGCTGATTGATGATTTGTGGTATGGTTAACGGAGTCTTGTGAGAGGAAATATGGAACAGCGAAAACGGAACATGGTGACTGGTCTAGGCAATAGGTTTAGACAGATCGATACTGTCTCACAGACAACTAGGTTAAGGACCTAAAGTTGTGAGGTAATAATATGTCAGATTTTGGTGTCTCTTATTACGGCTCAATTCTATGTCTATGGAAGTCTATCAAAGCAAATGCACCAACCAGTCCAATGCAGCGAAGAGGAATATCGCAGTGATTAGATACCTGAATCGTCTTGCTCCATCTCCATGTTATGCATGAAATCTTGCCATTCTTTGCACCCCTGCTGCATATCCTTGGCCTCCTTGTCCGACACGAGACCGGTAATCTCATCCTCCCGCACGATGAACTGTAGCGAGAAGCCCTCTGCGGCGTGCCAGCCAATGTGGCAGTGCATCAGCCAGACGCCCGGGTTATCAGTCAGAAATGCGAGCACAAGGTGGCCAGCAGCGGGCAGAAGGGCCGTATCGCGGCGTGGAGGGTTGTCGGTCTTGAGGGTGACGTTGGAGCCGTAAGGTCCGGAGCCCTGGGCAAGGATATGGAAGTCGAAGCCGTGCAGGTGGATGGGATGTGAGATGTCAAGCTCAGTCTCGATGGCCAGGTAGACCCAGACATTGGGCTTGGGGATGCGGATGACGGCGTTGGAGGCGGCGAAGGAGGCGTTTGTGCTGAGCTTGAGCAGAGAGGGGTGGTCCCATTCGGCGACCATAGTGGTACTGTTGAGAGACCACTTGATGATTCCGTCTTCGTTCCAGGTTCGATTGGCGTTTTGGACGACTTCGGCGTAAGGGGGGCCGACCTTGTGGGGGAGGACGGGGACGAGGCTCTCATAGGGCTCGTCCCTGCACTTATCCTCGAATTTGCCACCGGTGGTAGTTGGCGTCGACTTGTCAGAGCCGTAATGAACGATGCCCAGGACATTGCCCGGGTGTGTGATTCTGCTGCAGTCTATTTGGGGGATGGCGCGGAGCCAGAAGGAGGAGGCCTTTGAGGCTTGGTTGGCGGTTACGAGGATGTCTATACGTTCGCCTGGCAATGTTAGAAGGGAGTATACAGCAAGGGGGCAGCAAGCGTACCAATCGCTAGACTAATGGCATCGGTCTCGTACGGTTGGACCGGGACAAAGTCCACGGCAATAACCTTCAAGAGGTGATGATCGATGGCGAATTTGTAGAGGGTGTCGATGCCGACGTTGACGAGACGCAAGCGGTATGTCTTGCCCTCCTCAAACTTCATCGAGAACCGCTTCCCGGTCTGGTTCTTGTCGCCATCTTTGCCGTAAACGTTGGTACCGTTGATCAAGACGTTGTCCATCGTTGCCGGGCCTTTCCGTTGAACCTCGGGGAGCAGCTGGTTCGCAGTCCGGTGTGACCAATCATTGATCATGATGGTGCCCATATCTTCATGGTAGTTTGCACTCGCGGGGCCGTGGATGATCAAGCCGCCGAAGACTCCCTCGTATGTCTGAAGACCGAAGTGCGAGTGATACCAAGAGGTGCCATACTGAGTGGCCCGCCATGTGTATGTGACGGATGAGCCAGGGGCAGTAGGACACTGGGTTATGGCGACAGCTCCGTCTTGGGAGTTGGTGTAGTTTTGGTGAGTGCCGTGGAAGTGGAAGGATGAGCCATTGGTGGAGGTTTCGAGATTGTTCGTCATGTGAACAATGACCGTATCTCCCCAGTCTGCAAACAATGTTGGGCCTGTGATGAGAAGTCAGTCAAACTATCGAGGTATTTGAAGGAAGAAAAGGTGCCCATACCTGGTATCGTTCCATTGATCGCCTGGGCCTTTCTCTCCACTCCATCAAGGGCAACGATGACTTCACTAATCTCCAGCCAATACTCCCTGGTCACGCCGGTGTCAGGAGTGACAGTGTAGTAATCGCTGTGAATATCGTAGCCGCACCACTGATCTCGGGTAGAGGGTGTATTCCCGGTGCAGGGGCTTCTGCGTTGTATCTGAGCTTCGAGGGGCTCAGGGAGGGCGTGGAAGGGAGTTGCAAGAGCGAGAAACAAGAAAGAATATGCACCTTTGTTATACATAATGAACAATATGAACTAGGTAGGAAAATAAAATAAAATATTGAGACTGCCTCTCTCGCTACAGACCCCTACCTTTTGAATGATCTTTGATGCCGCTGGAAACGGAGCTTCCGCTATCCAGAGCCGAGGGTCGTCCGACATTCAACATGATGGCCGGTCTCAGCGAGACTCGTGCCGAAGCCATGTGCAGGGAAGGAGTCAAAATTGTTCTAGAAGCCACCGGAACTGTTCTGTTGAGGAGCTATTGAACTGCGTGACAGTTCTTCGGACGGTCCGATATGGGCCAACGATGACGCAGATGGTTGCCAGTCCTGCAAGAATGCATATTAGAGAGACGGCCATCCGACCGTCCATCGGTTTCACATGATGCTGGAGATCATTCTGGAGTCCCTCTAACGCAAAGGAACCCAGAGCCGAAGCAACGCGATGTTGTGGTCAGTTGGGGCGAGGTGATAGGCTCTGTCGAGAAGGCATCAGCAACATCTAGGAGATTAGATCATTCGGTGCGTCCGAGTAACCGTTTTTCGAGGTTCAACGGGAGCGCCGAATCCTCACGTGAGACTAATTGAGCCATAGACACCCAGGCCTCAACTACCTTTATGACCTCGATCTCCGTGCCTTTGACTCTTCAGTTCGTACAGCGTGGGAATACGTGCTTCAAATCTAAGCGTGTCAAGGCCACGAGAGAAACTAGGAACCTCCTGGAAGTTTCATGATTGAATACAAAATTTCATCGAGCTACTGGACGTTAACATGAGTGCAGAACGAATGTGTAAACTGGCGACCAAATCGAGTGTTTGTCAAGGATGTAGGTTAGCTTGAAGTTGGTAGAGCAGGGATCTGAGATATAGCACTTGCAGCGGACTGAGTGGAGGATCTCCCCGCCAACGTCACCTGACGTCGCGACTTGCGCTGCGCAGAGGTCCTTCCTACACGCGCACATCCAGAGAAGGTGCCTAAACCGCGACAACACTCTTTCAACATCTATACTCTCGCAAGGCTCAGCTTTCCTTCATCAATCGACGCTCATTGGAGTCTTTGCGGCTGCGCATCTCAACTCATGTCTGCGGTGACGAGCGCGTCCCTTCTTCAGTCTGTCCTTGTCGAGTACCCTCGAGAGATACTCTCCATATACCACCAATACTAGACGACCGATGCAATCATCTACACGAACGAACTTGCCCATAAATTTCAGGCCCTCGGGCCACAAGGCCTCAGGGAGTGCGCCACCGTCCCTTCAGCCCTTGCGCAACACTTCCGCTACGACACATTCGACCGCCGCGATGCCACCGAGCCTGAGGGAGAGAGGCAGCCGGCTTCAGACGTTTGCCATGGCAGCGAATGTTGGCCTGAAAACGAATGAATCTCAGCCCCAGGCCGACAAGTCTGTGACCGCACAGCAACCCCAAATCACTGCCCCGGCTCCAGCAAGCCGAGTCGCAGGCGATCCTAGAGAGGCGCCTGGCCTGCCCGGCCGATATGCTGAGTCTCGACGCGACGCCCCCAATCTAATCAACCAGCCCCCCGTTTCCCCCGAGCCCTCCATATCCTCCTCTTCCAATGACCGCGTTCGAACCAACTCGGGCGGTCGCCCCCTGGACCTATTTTCAGGCTCCCAACTCGGAGAAAGCTTCATGGAATCTGGCATTACAACACCCCAAAATGAACTGGCTGAGCCCGTTAAGCTCGGGCCCGAGTTGACTCGGGATCTCAAGAGGACCATTCCGTCACATTACCTCCCAGATCGCAACCGAGTTCCCCGATCAACACAGATCAGTGACTCGTTCATCCCGGGACATCACGGCCGTGTGGGCATGCATGAACCGGCCCAGCGGCACAATGTTTTGCACATGAACGATGGGTTCCGTGACGCAACCACCGCTGGCCGTGGGAGAATGAACGGTTACTACGAAGATGAACGAGGTCGCCCAGCCTCGCCGGCGAAGCGTGACGCTCAGTTCCCAATGCGCGAGGTCAGGATCCGCAAATCGCACACTGGCAGATCGGAAGCATACGATGTTCCAGATCAATCAAGAAGCCGATCACCTATCATCCGTGGCAAGCAATGGCAGACTCATCACAGAAGAGAGGATTCACACCAGCCCCCGGCACAACCCCCTGACAACGAAGGCGCTGAGTCTCTTGCTGAGGATGAGGAACACATGACGCCAAAGCCTAAGAAGCCTAAGCCAGTCGTCAAGAAAGTCCTCCTGGAGAGCTCGATGCCGGCCACGACTCTTTCATCTACAAACTATCGAGACAAGAAGCGGCAGAGGGCAAGCCCCGAGTATGACGATGTAGCTCTCGGGTCCATGTCATTTACAGCGTTGAAGCAGCAGCCCTTTGACTTTGATCCGTCCAAAGAGGAACAAAGGGGCATCGTCGTCAACGCTGACAACCTGGATGCCAAGCTTGACCAATTTCGCCACCTAAGCGAGAAAGAACAGCACGACCTATTTTCGAACATGTCTATCGACGACTGGGAAGCGTCTGGCGGTTGGTTCGTCAGCCAGTTTGCTGGCATCATGCAGAGCCTCACAGAGGCGAGGAGGAACAAGCGCAGAATCATCCAAGAGTTTGAGAATGAAGCCGCCAGCCGCGAGGAAGCTGTTCGTCTCAAGACGGGAGCCATTGACCGAAAGCTGTGTAAGATGAGGCAGGATGGTCAGCGAGTGGTAGAAGACAAGGGCGAATAGAAGAGGCTGAAAGGACCCCGGGTGTCAGGGATATATATGGTGGGAAACGGCATGTTACGACCGACATGATTGCATTATGCTGGAGTTTGGGGGTTGCTTTTGCTCAATATCGGGAGCATGGGATATTCGAGCGGCGTTCGGCGACACCTAGAGCGACATTAAGCTCACTTACAATGAAGTATTCGTTTATAAAGATAACTGCTACGATGGTCACGTCTTGTTGTGGGATGTTTTTAGCTGGAAGAGGTTCAGCTCAGTGCCATGGGGGGTGAATTAGTGTCTGGCGGGTATTGATGGTAAGAGTGCGCTTTTTTTTTTTTTTCCTTAGATGCGGCGAACATGTTTTACTTTCCTGTCACGGCCCACCACCATTCTCAACTGACGGCCTGGTCGATCTGGAAAGACGCCTTTTCTCATGCTATCGGTGTAGAGCTCGTAGGCGGGATAGTAGCCGTCGACAAACTTGACGACCTCGACCGAGGTCATGCCCGCTTCGGGATCACCACGCTCTTCACGCAAGTGATCCTCCTGCTCGAGGCGCCAGCCGTACACGTAGCCAAGGTCCTCTGCGTCGATCTGGATGAAGGCATCGAAGAGGTCGGTAAGGGAGTTGTACTCGGCCAGCTTGTCGTTGACGAAGAGGAGGTGCTCGAGTTTGTGCTGCTTGAGGGTCCGGTTGGTCTTGTTCAGCCTGTCCTCGACACCTTCATGGCTGAGAGGGCGGAAGCCAACGCACCAGCCCTCGAGGATGATGGCCTGGATCTTGGGCTGGCCAGGTTGGTTGACTGGGGTCCATTCAGACTCTGGGACGCGGTCACCTTTGCCTGCAGAGATGCCCTTGTCATATTTGGGCAGTTTTGTGGGCTCTCCTTTTAGCAGGGCATCGAAGAATGCTTTTGCGAGAGGCAAGTCATGGGTTCCTGGTCGATGTCAGAGACGTCTTTTTTTTTCATTTACGGTAGTGCCTTTGGGGAGTTTCGGGTGAGAGAGAAGCGACGAAGTTCATACCGGGTTCCCCACGGTGTTGCACGAGGGCATTGTCTGGGTGAGCGTCGGCGAGGGCGACCTGATCCTTGCGGGTGAGGTAAAACTCGTCTATGCTGCAGACGAGCGTGGGGACATGCTCGGCCTCCAGAACTTTGCACAGGGCCTTTACAAGCGTGGACTTGCCGGCTCCCTGGATGCCGTTGAGGCCTATGACGAAGGGGCGGTCGGGTGCTTCCTCGCGGTGGAGCTTGAGCTGGGAGAGGATGAAGGGGAGGCAGATGGAAGTCTTGTCGTCGACAAAGTGGGGAGCCATTGTGAGCGGGAAGGGATCAATATATAAGTGAGAGAGGGGACGAGGCTATGACATGAAGCGATAAGGCGGGCGTGCGGCGGGAAGGCTGCAGCACTGGTGGCCATGGGGATGCGAGGGCTCGATCCAAGGCCACTCAGTCAACTTCGGGCATTTCATCAGCCGAAGACGAACGAATGGACAAAGGCCGGCCGAATTCAGGCTGTGGCCCGATTCGATTTTGCGGGGAGCAGAATTGTGGGGGTACCTGATGGTTCGGTAGCCGGCGCCGGGAAGAGACATCGGCAACGGCGACGGTCCATGGAGGACCTCGGGGACGGCACTTGAAAAAGGTATGAAATTACCTAGGTATGTAAAGTGAAATATGTGTGGTGTATGAAAATTGTACTATGCCACTGAAGTAGACACCATCTGAAACAGAGATGCATCATCTATCTCTACACCGTAAAAACAAGTGCATCAATAACCACAGCGTCGGGGTCGTATTGCAGCCGCCATTCCCCTTCTTCCAAGTGAAGCCATCAGCCGCTTTTACCCCGGACATTGACTTCGAACCTGACTCGAAAAAAGTATAAGCAACGGCATGTGACATGAGGATTTCCTCCACATGACCATGACCTCATCTCTTACAATCTCTCTCTTCTTCTCATCAGCTTTGCATGTGAAGCTGACCCCAATCCAAACGCGGCCTAGCGCATCCCCCGCAAGCAACCCCCTCGGTACCCCATAGAAGCCGAGGCTTCCCCTTCACGAGGGCCCCAGCTTTAAGTTGTTCGCTGCAAAGAGTTGCCGGGCCCAGCTTGTTGATAAAGAGCTGCCACTTGCGCTCCTCCCCCCAATCCTAGACGTTTTTGCTCTTCCCCATTCCAACTCCTCTCACTCCTCTCTCCCCCCCCTAGAAACTCTCCCCGTCCTTTGTCTTGAGCGCGTGTATTTTCTACTTCTTTATACCCCCCCCCTTCTCCAAATCACAGAAACGCGCAATGGCGGAGCAGTTGAGATACGACGGCCAGGTCGTTGTCGTCACCGGCGCCGGCGGTGGTCTTGGTAAGGCCTATGCCACGTTCTTCGGCTCCCGCGGCGCCAGCGTCGTTGTCAACGACCTCGGCGGATCCGCAAAGGGCGAGGGAAACTCGACAAAGGTCAGTTGGAGCTCTCACGGTGCTCATCTCTCAAAACCAGCGCCCGCTAACTCGTCGCGAACAGGCTGCCGATGTCGTCGTCAACGAGATCAAGGCCGCGGGCGGCAAGGCCGTTGCCAACTACGACTCGGTCGAGAACGGCGAGCGCATCATCGAGACTGCCATCAATGCCTTTGGCCGAATCGACATCCTCATCAACAATGCCGGCATCCTCCGAGATATTAGCTTCAAGAACATCAAGGACGAAGACTGGGATCTGATCATCAAGGTCCACGTCAAGGGCTCGTACAAGTGCGCCCGCGCTGCTTGGCCCTACTTCCGCAAGCAAAAGTACGGCCGTGTCATCAACACCGCCTCGGCTGCTGGCCTCTTTGGCAACTTTGGCCAGACCAACTACTCGGCCGCCAAGCTGGCCATGGTTGGCTTCACCGAGACCCTCGCCAAGGAGGGCGCCAAGTACAACATCCTGTGCAACGTCATTGCGCCCGTGGGTATGTTGCCATCGTTTGGAGGCGCCGGGGAGTCGTTAGTTGCTAACCTTGAGTAGCTGCAAGCCGAATGACCGAGACTATCATGCCTCCCGATGTCCTCGCCAACCTCAAGCCCGACTGGGTCGTGCCTCTGGTCGCCGTCTTGGTGCACAAGAACAACACCAACGAGACTGGTGGCATCTTCGAGGTTGGTGCTGGTCACGTTGCCAAGTTTCGCTGGGAGCGATCCAGTGGCCTGCTCCTCAAGGCCGACGACTCATATACCCCCGGAGCCATCATCAAGAACTGGAACAAGGTCGTCGACTTTTCCAAGCCCCAGTACCCTACTGGACCCAACGACTTCCTCACCCTCCTTGAGGATTCTATGAAGATGGGACCCAGCGACCAGGGCGAGAAGCTCGACTTCACCGGCCGGGTCGCTCTCGTGACTGGCGGTGGTGCTGGTATTGGCCGAGCGTACGCCCTGGCCTTTGCCAAGCATGGCGCCTCTGTCGTTGTCAACGATCTTGCCGACCCTGATACCGTCGTCGGCGAGATCAAGAAGCTCGGCGGCAAGGCCGTTGGTGTCAAGGCTTCGGCCGAAGACGGCGAGAAGGTTGTCCAGGCGGCCATTGATGCCTTTGGCCGCGTTGATATCGTCATCAACAACGCTGGTATCCTCAGGGACAAGGCCTTTTCCAACATGAACGACGACCTCTGGGACCCTGTGATGAACGTGCACCTCCGAGGTACCTACAAGGTCACCAAGGCTGCTTGGCCCTACTTCCTCAAGCAGAAGTACGGACGAGTCCTGAACACCACCTCAACCAGTGGCATCTACGGCAACTTTGGCCAGGCCAACTATGCTGCGGCGGTAAGTCTCACTCCTTGAAATCGGGTTTTTTTTTATTTTTTTTTTTTACTGACAACCATAGAAATGCGGTATTCTTGGCTTCTCCCGGGCTCTCGCTCTCGAGGGCTTCAAGTACGGTATCTATGTCAACACCATTGCCCCCAACGCTGGTACCGCCATGACTGCTACCATCAT
Organism: Fusarium nematophilum; assembly: GCA_033030565.1. Classification (NCBI taxonomy): domain Eukaryota; kingdom Fungi; phylum Ascomycota; class Sordariomycetes; order Hypocreales; family Nectriaceae; genus Fusarium; species Fusarium nematophilum. The sequence goes on along the minus strand of JAVIXY010000053.1, from coordinate 72,030 downwards.
GCCCGAGGAGATGGTCCAGGCCTTCAAGCCTGACTATATTGCTCCTCTTGTCCTCGCTCTCTGCAGCGACAAGTGCCCCAACCCCACTGGCGGCCTTTACGAGGTCGGCAGCGGCTGGGTCGGTGCGACCCGATGGCAGCGAACCGGCGGACACGGATTCCCCGTTGACATTCCTCTGGTACCTGAGGAGGTTGTCAAGCACTGGAAGGATATTGTCACCTTTGACGGCCGGGCTGATAACCCCGCCAAGTCTCAGGATTCGATTGAAAAGATCATGGCCAATATTGAGAACCGCAGCAACGCTAAGGTAAGCTTGATTTCTAGGTGGATGGTTAAATAGATGCTAACCGATGCAGGCCTCTGGCGAGAGTGAGCATCTCAAGGCCATCAATGAGGCTCTCACTAAGGAGGGCAACCCCACCGAGTTCAAGTATGAGGAGCGTGATGCCATCCTCTACAACCTTGGTGTTGGTGCTAAGCGGACTGACTTGAAATATGTCTTGTAAGTCACGCTGCCCGGTTCTAAAGTAGCGATACTAACACATCCACAGCGAGGGTGCCGAGGACTTCCAGGTCATCCCTACCTTCGGTGTCATTCCTCCCTTCAACGCAGAGATGCCCTTTGACTACGACACCATCGTGCCCAACTTTTCACCCATGATGCTGCTGCACGGAGAGCAGTATCTTGAGGTTCGCAAGTTCCCCGTCCCCACCAACGCCCGACTGGTCTCGCGAGGCCGTCTCCTCGAGGTTGTGGACAAGGGCAACGCCGCCATTGCAAAGAACTCCATCACCACGGTTGATGCCAGCACCGGAGAGGATGTCTTCTACAACGAGATGACCGTCTTCCTTCGCGGCTGCGGCGGCTTCGGTGGCCCCAAGCGTGGCAAGGACCGCGGTGCTTCGACTGCTGCCAACAAGCCTCCTGCCCGAGCCCCTGATGTTGTGATCGAGGAGAAGACCACCGACGACCAGGCTGCCATCTACCGCCTGAGCGGAGACTACAAGTGAGTTGCTTTCCATACACTGCCGGCCATGACTGCTAACCTGGACAAGCCCCCTCCACATCGATCCCGCCTTTGCCAAGGTTGGCGGCTTCAAGACCCCCATCCTCCACGGCCTGTGCACATTTGGCTTTGCCGGAAAGGCCGTCTACGAGCGCTTCGGCGCCTTCAAGAACATCAAGGTCCGCTTCGCTGGCGTCGTCATCCCCGGCCAGACCCTCGTCACCGAGATGTGGCGCGAGGGCAACAAGATCATCTTCCAGACCAAGGTCAAGGAGACAGGCAAGCCCGCCATTGCCGGCGCGGCTGCCGAGCTCGTCGGCGAGACCAAGAGCAAGATTTAAAGAATGAGATGACGACGGAGTTTATGATGGGACTTGTAATATAACGTCTGTATTGTAGTCGATTTATTGTCGATATGCTATTTCCCAATCTTTTATCCTGATCCCCCATACCGCCGTGTAAAAAAAAACAAAGACATGCCTTCCACCAAGACGCCCGATTCCATTTCTGCCCCGTGTAAAGTAAGTAGGTATGCAAATTCCACCCAACGCTTCAGTCACCGCGAGGCTCCCTGTCCATCTTTTGACGCCGTGTTTATCCCCCTTCCCTAAACAAAGATTGTCTCCACAACGAGATCGAATACTTCCGAAAGAGCGGGGATTCTCCCGCTGAACAGCACGCGCTCGAGGCTCACGTCCATGCTCTGCGCCGCGACGCCAGTCTCCAGGAACGCCCGCTCTGTGCCCGACAGGTCGCGGTTCTCCATGTCCTTCCACTTGCGCTCCGCCTCGTCGCGCGCGGCCTGCAGGACCTTTTCCGTGTCCTCCGACTCCCACAGGTTGCACCTGTCGCACTCGTTGCAGGGCGTGGGGTCGCCGTCCGGGCGGAAGTGGTCGCAGAAGTGGCGGTAGCCTTCGTCGCTGAGGTCGGCGCGGCAGACGTAGCACATCTTGTAGCCGCAAGGGCAGGTGAGCTTGTTGCAGCCGGCGTTCTTGACGAACGAGGTGTTGCAGCGGGGGCAGACGCGCTTGATGGCCATGCTCATGGCCTGCTCGACCTGCGTGCGGAGGGCGACCAGCGAGGACTCGTTGCACACGTGGATGTCGCGCCAGGACTTGTGGCACGAGAGGCATGACGTGCGGCCGCAGTCGGGGCTCTGGCATGTGAACTTGAGGCCGCGGCGGCGACGGCGGTGGCGGTTCAGGGCCTTGGTCCACTCGACCGACACAAAGTCGCCAAAGGACTGCTGGGTGCTGAGGAGGAGGCAGATGAAGGAGGAGACGAGCATGACCGGGAAGACAAATGGGAGCGTGCCGACGCAGAGGATGAGGAAGAAGAGGTTGTATATGCTGTCGGACTTGATCCGGAGGGCCGACTCGTGCGCTGGAGTGTAGACGTCGTCTATCTCGGCGTAGTCGCAAAACGGACACCGAACAAGCGGCAGGTTGGACGCCAGGATGCTGTGCTCTGCGAGCCGCCGGTCGAGCCTGTGCAGGATCTCGGCGCCCGCCTTCTCCTCCTCCATGGCGCGGCGGATGTGGTCGGGCGGAATGTGCCCGGGGCATCCGTCGCCCTCCACCGCAAGGCACTTGAGCGTCCCTGTCTCGGGGTTGATGCTGCTGTGCCAGCCCTGCCCAAACACGGCCTCTTTTATCGAGTGCTGCACGCACCGGAAGCACACCAGGTGGCCGTCTCGGTTGCAGTGCGTGAACTCTTCGAAGGCGGCCGAGATGAAGCAGCAGACGCACTCGTGCGTTGCTTCCGCCTCCTCGGCCTCCTCGTTGTTGAGTATCATGGCCAGCCCCCTGTCCCTGGTCTCCCTGTCCACCCTGTCCTTCTCCTTCAGCGGCGCGACCAGCATGTCGTAGAGCTCACGGTCCAGCTCGGCGCTGCCGGTTGCCCGGATCGTCGGGATGATGGAGCCCTGGCCGGTCGAGCGCCACGACACGAGCGGGTGGTTCTCCGCCTCGCCCGTCGCGATGGGCTTGCGCCGGAAGAACAGCGATGATATCGTGAACCGCCATGACTTGGACGACAGGGTGACGAGGGTCTGCCGGGCCTCGAGGTATGAGTAGTTTGATTCGGCGAGCACGGCGTTTATCGTCGACCGTGACAGACCCTTGAATTCATGCCAGGCTAGATTCTGGACGGCCTTCTTGTACTCCTTGCTCTTGAACGCCTCGGCTCTGGGCACCATCTCGTCGGTGCGGGCTGTCTCCTTGTCGGCGGCGACCCTCCACCGCCCCTTGACCCACGTCACCCTGTTTTTGAGCAGCGCATCGGCGACAAGAGCCAGCCGAGACTCGCCGTCGAAGTTCGACAGCAGCTCGCGAAAGACCTCGATCTGTATGTCTGGAAACACGGCGGCGAGGGCCTCGAGGCTGCTGTTCAGCTCACGCAGGTCGGGCCGCTCCGGCGGCACGCAGGGCAGCTGAGCCTCATCGTGGATGTACTCGGGCTGGAGGTCGGCGTCGCTGGACTTGGATCGCGTCGAGGGGGTTCTATCGCTGGAGGTGAGCAGCCCGGGGAACACCATCGTGGATGCTCATTCTGGGAATATTTTTTCGTCGCGCAGGCTGGCGAAATGTTGCCAAGGGAGATTTGCTTGTTGTTGGATTAGGTAAGTTGAGGCGCCAGCGTTCGAGGTGGTTTGAATGTCCAGTCAAATGACAGTCATCGAAGGAATGCGATCTAGATTGCCCGACACAGGTGCTGGGCCAAGCAGGAACCACGCTGCATAAATACGATAAACATCCAATGTCATTTCAAGAATCGTTCCTTGTGGCTGTGTTTGCATCACCATGTACCTTAGGTCTCATGATCACCGTTGTTAGGCGATCTCGTGGTGGAAAAATGACACCAGAAGAGGTCACCTTTATTTTCCTTTGATCCTTAATAATAATATCTAAAAATCAGTAAAAAATAATAAAAAAGATTCTAAATATTTAGCTATAATCTTTAAATAAATTTAGGTAGCCTTTTTTAGAGCTTATAGAGAGTCCCAAATATTATTCCGGTCTTTTCTTCCCACCACGAGGCGATTTTCACCACGCACCACCATCTCACGTTTGTCAAGGAGTACATTCATCAGTTTCCTCAAACCCGGATCAGTTTGAGCCCTGCAACGTGATCAGCAGGATGCTGAAGGGTAACCTAGAACATCGGTATCCTCCCGTCCCGCTGGGTGAGGCACCGTTACAGTCCATGGGTTGGAACCATCACCAACACAAGCAAAAGAAAGGGCCTTGGTTCAAAGAGAGGAAGAATGTAATTAAATCAAGTCGAAGAATTGGGAGGTGACTGTCCTGATAAACAACCCATGGGGTAGAGATCACGAAGGAAACTACGACCGATGGGCCTCGAGCATCGTGTAAGTCGACGGACGAGGGTTCATACGTCTATCCGTCATGGAGTGTCCGGAATACACAACTAATAACCACGGCAGCACCTAATAGTGGGTGATGTACATGACTGGTCTTGTTTCTCCTCACATGGATGTTTCTTTTGTTGGTTTCATGTTTGAATTGTGACATGAGAGCTGCTTCTTGGGTGGTTGCTTCTGAATAGTACGAAACGCGAGGAAGAGATATCGGGGTGGCAGCACGGGGATGTTTTATTGCAATGATGGAGTTAGCTGTTCATTTCTTCATCCGCCCTCCTCATCTTTCCACCTGGGTATATATCGAGAATGGGGCTGCCCCCCCCAGTCCATACCTACCAGTACCTAAGGAAGAGGTGGGTTGCGGCTCAACCTGGGTAGGTAGGTAACTACTGAGCGTGCCCGACCGAAACCAATTCCCCGCGCACCCAAATCATTTCTCACCTTCATAACACTTTCTAGAAACACACCGACCAGCCTTCAAGCATAACTCGTGTTGCTTTGACACTGATCATCTCACACTGGTGCGGGGATACGAACCACAGACTCATTTGCCACAGCCCAGCGCTTGTACCCTTGCCGCACTCCCTGGCGCCATTGGATCCCAGTCTATAGCTCACCACCAACGCGGCGGGATCCCTAACCAGAGCACCAGCGTTTACCGGCCCAGACAGTGCGACGCTACGATTTCGGCGAAGACCAGGGCATATCAAGGCGCAGAGCCCAAGTATTCAGCCTCGAAACAGCCTGTCAGACGGCAGATACTCTACTTGATACGTCGTATGCAGGGAAGCAGACGGCTGCACACCTTCGGGGCGGTCGGCGTCGAATAGCCGTGACGGAAGCGGTCGATGGTCATTGCTTGGCCCCACACAACCACGTCCAACCGTCCCAACGTCCAAGTCCCAGGAGTCCAAGCCCAGGTTTCCAATCCCGGACCGCGTCCACAGCCAGCCTCCGTGCCTCCACGCCTCAGGTTCCCTCCGCCGTCGCCTGCTTCGCCCAGACCGATTCCTGACCCCATCCGTCGCCGTCGCCGGCCAACAAGCCCGCGCCTCTTTGCACACGCCCTGGTCGCTGTGTCGCTGTGTCGCTGTCGCTGTCGCCGTCGCTACACGCCGTCGCTGACGCCTGCCGCTGCCGCCCCAAGCGCTTCCCTGCACCGCGTGGACACTGACAGCCATGTACTCCGCCGGCTATGGCTTTGGCAACAATGCTCCCTCCTTCAACAACCCTGCCCCACAGCCGCCCGGAGCCCAGCCAGCCGGCCAGCAGATGATGTATAACCAGCAGCAGCAGTTCGCCGGCATGGCTCCCCAGGGAGCCTTTGGCCCTGGCGCGAATTCTCAAATGATGCCCGGCGGCCCTGGCGGAATGATGCCAAACGCCGCCATGCCGCACATGGCTGCCAATGGCCAGAGTGAGTGACCTTCCGTCCCTCCAACGCGCGATACTCAATCGTAGCTCTCCCACGACGCGCCTGGTCACGGTTCTATTCGTCGACATCGCAAACCCAACTTGTTGGAGAGCCACGCGACGTCCCGGTCGAATCCAGGCGCGTTTTGGAGCGAGCGAGCGTCGCAAACTACTTTGCGCCCATATCCATTGCTTCTTCATCCTTGGATCACGATGGCTAACCACCGGAGCGTAGTGGCAGGATACCAGCAGCAATTCCCTGGCGCACCATACGGCCAAGTCGTCCCCTCGTCGGTCGGCCCCCAGAACTTTGCCCCGAACTATATGATGGCTGGCGGCATGCAAGGCTTCCCCATGAACCAGGCCGGCATGCCTCAGCAGCCTCAGATGATGCAACGTATGCCCCAGCAGCAACCGCAGCAACAGCAACAGCAACAGCAGCCTCCCAACCCGGCCGCGATGGCTCAAGTTTCGACCCCACAAAGACCCCCAAGTGCTGTCCAAGGCACTCCGAATAACGGATTACCCTCGCAGCAGACACAATTCTCAACTCCTCAACCTCCATCACAAAGCCACACTCCGACGAACCAGCAGCAGCAGCAGCAACCACAGCAGCATCACCAACAGCACCAGCAACAACCACAGCCCCAACAGCCGCAGCAGCAACATCAGCAACATCAGCAGCAGCAGCAGCAGCAGCAGCAACAACCACCTGCCGCATTGTCGACTCCACAGACGCCTACATTTTCCACAAACCAAGGAGCAGTCACGAACGGAGGCTCGGCGACGGGAACCCCGCTGAGCCCAGGGACGGAGTCACGCGACAAGGAGCGCTTCGCGCTGCTCCTCGACATCAACCATGAGCTTCTCTACGAATCGATACAACTCCAGGCGACACTGCAAGAGTTGAAAAAGGAGCATGCGGCGGATGGCAATGCGAGCGACAAGAAATCCACAGATGAAGAGAACCTATTACAACAGGACTATCTACAGTTGGTTATTCTCGGGACAACCTTTGATATGGAGACTGACAATCTATACAGATGCATGAGGCGCTTGCAGGCAAATCTTTCGTACATGGCAGCACTAGCAGATCGGAAACCCGAGGTCAAAGTGCCACCTTGCCCGTCTCTGAGCGCTCCTCCTCTTAACCTCTCACTCAAGCTACGAGCACCGGCTGTAGGACCTGATGGTTTAGATAACAAAATGGATCTGGTTGCTGACCGGGAAGAACGGGACAAAAGCATCAAGGATCTCTACTCGCGGTTACAGGCAGCGTTTCCCGGCTTCGATCCTAAGAAGGAGCCGGCCTTCCGCATGTCCACACAAGCGGGCGGGCAAAAGACCGGGAATCCAGCAGCAAACCAGGCCAGCCCAACGGCTCAGAAGACGCCTCAAATGACGAACATGCCGGCCCCGCCCATGCCCCAAACTGGCATGCCCTGAGGTTGACAAGGTTTTGTCGTTTTGGAGCTCAAGGTGTACATATGACGGGGAGAGTTTATAGACATCACGCAAGGGAGTTTGGGATGATCTTTTTTTTTCTCTGGTGTATGGCATTAAAGTGTTTTGGGTGGTGAATGGTGGCTTTCTTAGGCCCCCGTCTAAACAGGTGGTCGTCAGCAGTGTGTCCATGATGAAGTCTTGAGCTTGACAATGGGAGGATATGGTGTGCGAAAACCAAGAGGCGGAAGAAGAGGACCGAACGGGCTGTGATAGCGACTTAACCCGGTATACACAATGCTGGGGTGGCTAAGGGCGTTGAGGGAGCGTGTTCTGGGAGAACTCATGACGAAACAAAAATTCAATGTCCATATGGAATGATTTCAATGTATAGCTCTATTCTACAAGCCTGGATTTTATAGATATCAACCTCAGATCGGCAACGCCAAGACTCTGCGACACCGCTCGCGTGACATGAGCCACACGGCATGCGGGAAGGACGCTCGACCTGCATGACGGCTTTCGCGGAACGCGCCAGCCCATGAGATGTTTTTTGTAACTAGAACAACTAGACGAATAATCATTGGCTCTCAGAGGAAGAGCGAAGAAAAAAACTTTTTTTTTCTCGGTCTGTGAAGGTGGGTGACGGAAAGTGGATTTGGCCTACAGCAGGCTTTTTAGTTTAGGAGGCGGTCCTGGCGGCATCCACCAACAGATTCAGATTCTCATGCATGGCATCTCAGCTCAAACCCTGGCAGCTGCGTAAGGTTGGAACTGACTCTGACGGCTTGGCCACAGTAAGACTGCAGGACGGGCTTACGGCTTACACATGCCTTCTGGGATGGCTCTGAGTCCTACAACTCTTGTCTGGTTGCTTTGTCTCTTTCGTCGAGTCCCTCGCCATGACAACCATCCCCAGCCACCCTGGGCATGGAAATATCTCTCTACCAGTGCTCCGTAGAAGTACTCCGATCTCCTACCGGCCCTGTGATGGCCCCCCACTAATCTCTTCGCCGGATTGAGCCTCGGTGACCTTGGTCGTGCCCCCAACCCTGACCGCTGATCTCGTAACCCACTTGTCCAACCATCTGAGGCTGGTTCATCGCCATGATGAAAGGTTCTCTACCTAACTTACCTAGCTACGGAAAGGCTTGAGAGGTTCGGCCAAGGCATGGCGGGGCAACCTAGCGTCCCTGCAGATTGTCCCCTGGAATGCGTGGATTGGACGCTCTTGGGGAACCGCCCTGCAATTGACCAGTGAAAACACTCCCTCACCCTGTGCGAGTAGCGGCGGGGAGCACCCTGTACCTCCATGTTAGCAACAGGCTGGCCGAGAAAAAAAAAAAAAAAGTTCAAGGGCCGCATCCCATCGACGTCTTCGTTCCTTCCATCTCTTCCTCTCCAACTCCTCGCTCCTCCTCCCCCCAAACCTCCTCCCCTCCCGCAGCTGTTGTCGAGGCTGATGATTGCGAGGTAGCTTCTGACCTGTCCAGGGGAGCTCTGAAAACGAGTTTTCTTGCCAGCCGTCGCTCGCAATCTCGCTGCCCTCTCACAACGACACCCCTCCCCTCGTCTTCTGCCCCGCGCTTTGAAGGCGCTCGTTCTAAGCTCGTGCAGAAGCTTCTTCCTTGACAACCACAAAAAATAAACCAGAAAAAAATGTCTCTCGTTCCTCTACCCCCGGCGTCGGCTCGCCAGGTCGGCTCTGAGGACGATGGCCTCATCTGCCTCGAGCTCGAGGACGGCTCCACCTACCAGGGCTACAGCTTTGGTGCCCAGAAGAGCATCGCTGGAGAGCTGGTTTTCCAGACGGGCATGGTGGGGTATCCCGAGTCCGTCACAGACCCTTCGTACCGCGGCCAGATCCTCGTCATCACTTTCCCCTTGGTCGGAAACTATGGCGTTCCCTCGCGCGAGACCATTGATGAGCTCCTCGGCGACCTGCCAGCTCACTTCGAGTCGTCCCAGATCCATATTGCCGGTCTGGTCACGGCCTCGTACTGTGGAGAGGACTTCTCTCACTTCCTCGCCTCCTCCTCCCTCGGCACCTGGCTGAAGGAGCAGGGCATCCCGGCCATGTACGGCGTCGACACCCGCGCCCTGACCAAGAAGATCCGCGAGAAGGGTAGCATGTTGGGCAAGATGCGCCTCGAGGCTCCTGGCTTGACCAACGGCGCCGCCAACGGCCAGATCGATGCCCCGCTGGCCCCTACGCCCCTCGACCGCTTTGAGCAGCTCGAATGGGTCAATCCTAATACCAAGAACTTGGTGGCAGAGGGTGAGTCTCCCAGCGGCTTCTTCGTTGAAGGCGCCCCATGCTCATTGTCGCTTCTGTAGTGTCCATCAAGGCTCCCAAGCTGTATAAGCCTCCTCCGTCGGTCGCTCGTAAGCACCCGTCAGGGCGTACTATCCGTGTCCTCTGTCTCGATGTCGGTATGAAGTATAACCAGCTGCGCTGTTTCCTCAAGCGCGGTGTTGAGGTCCTCGTGTGCCCCTGGGACTACGACCTGTCCGGCACCATTGACGAGTACGACGGTCTCTTCCTCTCCAACGGCCCTGGTGACCCCGCCGTGCTCGAGAACACCGTCAAGAACATTGCTGCTGTCCTCGAGAAGAACCAGGTCCCCGTCTTTGGTATCTGCCTGGGACACCAGCTTCTGGCCCGCGCCTCTGGAGCCAAGACTACCAAGATGAAGTTCGGTAACCGCGGCCACAACATCCCCTGCACGAGCATGGTCACCGGAAAGTGCCATATCACTTCCCAGAACCACGGTTTCGCCGTCGACGCCGCCAGCTTGATCAATGGCTGGAAGGAGCTCTTTGTCAACGCCAACGACGGCAGCAATGAGGGTATCATGCATGCCGAGAAGCCCTACTTCAGTGTTCAGTTCCACCCCGAGAGCACTCCCGGCCCTCGCGACACCGAGTTCCTCTTTGACGTCTTCATTGACACCATCGCCAACTGCGCCGAGAAGCCCGCTCTCCTGCAGGCTCCCGTCAGCTTCCCTGGCGGCACAATTGAGGAGAATGAGCGTCTGCACCCCCGTGTCTCGGTCCGCAAGGTCCTCGTCCTCGGCAGTGGTGGTCTCAGCATCGGTCAGGCTGGCGAGTTCGACTACTCCGGTAGCCAGGCCATCAAGGCTCTGAAGGAGGAGGGCATCTACACCGTCCTTATCAACCCCAACATTGCCACTATTCAAACCTCCAAGGGCCTCGCGGACAAGGTGTACTTCCTTCCCGTCAACGCCGACTTTGTCCGCAAGGTCATCAAGTACGAGCGACCCGATGCCATCTACGTCACCTTTGGTGGACAGACCGCCCTCCAGGTCGGTATCCAGCTCAAGGACGAGTTTGAGGAGCTCGGTGTCAAGGTTCTGGGCACTCCCATTGACACCATCATCACCACCGAGGACCGTGAGCTGTTTGCGCGAAGCATGGACTCGATTGGCGAGAAGTGCGCCAAGTCGGCCTCTGCCAGCAACATCGACGAGGCCATGCACGTCGTCAAGGACATTGGCTTCCCCGTCATCGTGCGCGCTGCCTATGCCCTCGGTGGTCTTGGCAGTGGCTTTGCCAACAACGAGCAGGAGCTGCTCGATCTCTGCAACAAGGCTTTCGCCGCCAGTCCCCAGGTTCTCATTGAGCGCAGTATGAAGGGCTGGAAGGAGATCGAGTACGAGGTTGTCCGTGATGCCCAGGACAACTGCATTACGGTCTGTAACATGGAGAACTTTGATCCCCTCGGCATCCACACTGGCGACTCTATCGTTGTCGCCCCCTCGCAGACCCTGTCTGACGAGGACTACAACATGCTCCGAACCACGGCCGTCAACGTCATCCGACACCTCGGTGTCGTGGGAGAGTGTAATATTCAATACGCCCTGAACCCCTTCTCCCGCGAGTACTGCATCATCGAGGTCAACGCGCGTCTGTCCCGATCGTCGGCTCTTGCCTCCAAGGCCACCGGTTATCCTCTGGCCTTTATAGCCGCCAAGCTTGGTCTCGGTATTCCCCTCAAGGAGATCTCCAACTCCGTCACCAAGGTCACTTGTGCCTGCTTCGAGCCCTCGCTTGATTACGTCGTGGTCAAGATGCCTCGGTGGGATCTCAAGAAGTTCACCCGCGTTTCTACTCAGCTCGGCTCCTCGATGAAGAGTGTGGGCGAGGTCATGAGCATTGGTCGATCATTCGAGGAGGCCATCCAGAAGGCCATCCGGGCCATCGACTTCCACAACCTCGGTTTTGGCGAGACCAAGGCCCTGATGAGCATCGATGACGAGCTTCAGACTCCCTCTGACCAGCGCCTGTTCGCCATCGCCAACGCCATGCACGAGGGCTACACCGTCGACAAGATCTGGGAACTGACCAAGATCGACAAGTGGTTCCTGCGCAAGCTCAAGGGTCTCAGCGACTTTGCCAAGAAGATGAACAGCTACAGCACCAGCGATATCGCTAAGAGTCCGTCTATCCTGCTGCAGGCCAAGCGTCTCGGTTTCTGTGACCGACAGCTCGCCAAGTTCTGGAGCTCCAACGAGATTGCTGTCCGCCGCATGCGACTTGATGCCGGTATCCAGCCCTTTGTGAAGCAGATCGACACCGTTGCGGCTGAGTTCCCTGCCTTTACCAACTACCTCTACATGACATATAATGCTTCAGAGCACGATGTCGACTTTGAAGATCACGGAGTCATGGTCCTGGGATCCGGTGTCTACCGTATCGGTTCCTCAGTCGAGTTCGACTGGTGCTCCGTCCGCGCCATCCGAACCCTGCGCGCCACTGGCCACAAGACTATCATGGTGAATTATAACCCAGAGACGGTCTCCACCGATTACGACGAGGCGGACAAGCTCTACTTTGAGAACATCAATCTCGAGACGGTTCTGGATATCTACCAGCTCGAGAACTCCAGCGGTGTCCTCGGTGCCATGGGTGGGCAGACCCCCAACAACATCGCCCTGCCTTTGCACCGCGCTGGTGTCAAGGTTCTGGGTACTTCTCCCGAGATGATTGACAACGCCGAGAACCGATACAAGTTCTCTCGTATGCTGGACCGCATCGAGGTCGATCAGCCTACCTGGAAGGAGCTCACCAGCTTCGAAGAGGCCCAGGCTTTCTGCAACAAGGTCACGTACCCCGTACTGGTTCGACCCTCATATGTCCTCTCCGGTGCAGCGATGAACACGGTCTACTCGGAGAAGGACCTCGAGAACTACTTGGCTCAGGCCGCGGAGGTCTCCCGGGAGCACCCCGTCGTCATCACCAAGTATATCGAGAACGCCAAGGAGATAGAGATGGACGCCGTTGCCAAGGATGGTACGGTCGTTGGCCACTTTATCTCGGAGCACGTCGAGAACGCTGGTGTTCACTCTGGTGATGCCACCCTCATCCTGCCTCCTCAGGACTTGTCGCGCACCACCACCGACCGCATTGTGGAGGCGACCCGCAAGATTGGTGCCGCTCTTAACGTCACTGGTCCCTTTAACATTCAGTTCATTGCCAAGGACAACGACATCAAGGTTATTGAGTGCAATGTCCGCGCTTCGCGTTCGTTCCCCTTCGTGTCCAAGGTCATGGGTGTTGACCTGATCGAGATGGCCACCAAGGCCATCATGGGGCAGCCCTTCGAGGAGTATCCTCCCACCGACCTCGCTCCTGACTGTGTCGGTGTCAAGGTGCCCCAGTTCAGTTTCTCCCGTCTCTCGGGCGCTGATCCTGTCCTGGGTGTTGAGATGGCCTCCACTGGTGAGGTTGCCTGCTTTGGTGTTGACAAGAACGAGGCCTACCTCAAGGCTCTCATGTCCACCGGGTTCAAGATCCCCAAGAAGAACATCCTCCTGTCCATTGGTTCCTACAAGGACAAGCGCGAGATGCTTCCTTCGGTGCAGAAGCTCGAGAAGATTGGCTACAAGCTGTTTGCCACCTCTGGTACTGCCGATTTCCTCCAGGAGCACGGCGTCCAGGTCCAGTACCTCGAGGTCCTCGGTAAGGAGGAGGACACCAGCTCCGAGTTCTCGCTCACGCAGCATCTGGCCAAGAACACCATCGACCTGTACATCAACCTGCCTTCCAACAACAAGTACCGCCGCCCGGCCAACTACATGAGCAAGGGTTACCAGACCCGACGTATGGCTGTGGACTACCAGATTCCTCTGGTGACCAACGTCAAGAACGCCAAGATTCTCGTCGAGGCCATCGCTCGCCACTTCGAGCTCGATGTTTCCAAACGGGATTATCAGACCAGCCACCGAACCATCGTGCTTCCTGGACTGATCAACATTGCAGCCTTTGTTCCCGGCATTGTTTCTGCCGAGAGCCAGGATCTCCAGACGGTCACCAAGGCATCCATCTCGGCCGGCTTCAGCATGATCCGAGTCATGCCTCTGGGTTTTGATGGAGCCATTACTGATGCCATCACCCTCAACGCTGCTCAGCAGAACAGCCGACGCGGCGGCTACTGCGACTATAACTTCTCCGTGGCAGCTACCTCGGACAACGCCGACCAGATCAGCCATGTCACGGGTGAGGTGGGATCTCTCTTCATCCCCTTCAACCACCTCTCGGGCAACATTAGCAAGGTTGCTGCCGTCACCGCTCACTTTGACGCCTGGCCCACGCACAAGCCCATCATCACCGATGCCAAGCTGACTGACCTGGCTTCCATCCTCCTCCTCGCCAGTCTGCACAGCCGCCGCATCCACGTCACGTCGGTCACGAACCGCGATGACATCAAGCTCATTGCGCTCAGCAAGGCCAAGGGTCTGCAGGTGACGTGCGACGTATCCATCTACTCCCTCTACCTCTCTCGCGATGACTACCCCGAGTGCGAGCGTCTCCCTACGGCTGCCGACCAAGCCGCTCTGTGGGAGCACATGTCTACCATTGATGTCTTCTCGATTGGCAGCCTGCCCTACCGCCTGGCCACCTCGCTCGGCCACAAGGGTGACCCGTCGATGGGCATTGCTGATGCTCTGCCCCTGCTCTTGACTTCGGTCGCTGAGGGTCGCATCACAGTCGACGACATCAAGGAGCGCCTCTACACCAACCCCATGGAGATCTTTGAGCTCCACGAGCAGGTTGGCACCACCATCGAGGCTGAGATTGATCGACCTTACACCGTGGCTCCCGGCGCCTTCTGGTCTCCCTTCGAGGGCCGCCGCATGCGCGCCTCGGTCCAGCGAGTCACCTTCCAGAACACCACCGTCTGCCTCGACGGCGAGGTTCTGCCGGTCTCCCCTCAGGGCAAGGACATGTCGGCGCACATTGCTCCCCCCATGTCGCCGCCCGTCAAGCCGACGGCGTCCATCGCCCAGGCGACCGAGTCGCCCCAGGCCCGCCGGCTGTCCATGCTGGGTGGCATCAAGCCTCTGAACCGGCTCCGCGGCGTCGACAACACCGTGGGTGCGACTCTGCCTTCGCCTGCCCGTGGCACCGCTCCTGTCGATGAGCTCGTCGCCCCCCTGCAGCTGCAGCCTCTGGTCAGCTCGTCGCTCCAGCAGCTTCTGTCACAGCCCTCGTCGTTCAAGAACACGCACGTTCTGTCGGTCAAGTCGTACAGCCGCGCCGACCTCCATCTGCTCTTCACTGTGGCGCAGGAGATGCGACTTGGTGTGCAGCGGGAGGGCGTTCTCAACATCCTCCGAGGCCGAGTCCTGACCACGCTCTTCTACGAGCCCTCGACTCGCACTTCGGCCTCGTTCGACGCTGCCATGCAGCGCCTTGGCGGTCGCACCATTGCCATTTCCACATCTCACTCTTCGGTTCAGAAGGGCGAGAGTCTTCAGGACACCCTGCGCACCCTGGCCTGCTATGGTGACGCCGTCGTCCTCCGTCACCCCGAGGAGACCAGCGTCCAGGTTGCCGAGAAGTACAGCCCTGTCCCCGTCATCAACGGCGGCAACGGCAGCAAGGAGCACCCTACGCAGGCCTTCCTGGACCTCTTCACGATCCGTGAGGAGCTGGGAACTGTCCAGGGCTTGACCATCACCTTCCTCGGTGACCTCCTGTACGGCCGACCGGTGCACTCACTTGTGTATCTGCTCCGGCACTACCATGTCCAGGTCCAGCTGGTGGCCCCCAAGGCGTTGGCTCTGCCGGCCAAGGTGCGGGAGCAGCTGGTGGCGTCTGGACAGCTCCTGTGCGAGTCTGAGACTCTGACGCCTGAGATCCTGGCGCGCAGCGATGTCCTCTACTGCACCCGGGTGCAGAGGGAGCGGTTCCCCAGCGAGGAGGAGTACCAGCGGGTCAAGAACTCGTACCGCGTGGACAATGCTTCGCTCAAGCATGCCAAGGGCTCGATGATTGTGATGCATCCTCTTCCCCGCAACGAGGAGGTTGCTGAGGAGGTTGACTTTGACCAGCGGGCAGCATATTTCCGACAGGTGAGCATACACAGGTGCTGTCCCTTGATTTTGATCACGCGCTAACGTTTGTCTATAGATGCGCTATGGCCTCTACTGCCGTATGGCTCTGTTGGCGCTGGTTATGGCTGATTCGTAAGAGACGGGATGGGTTTTTAAAAAGGTTTCAATGATTTGGTCAAAGTTTGTATTTGAGAGCCGGATAGAAATTTGGCGTGCGTCAGCAAGCATTCCAGGATTATGCCCGTGACGTTGGACATGATATGATTAGACATGTGTAATTGCGACTCGCGTCGTACGTATGAGTTTATGATGTATGTATATGTGTATATTTATATATATTCCGTGTACGTTGTATACGTTATTCATGTTGTGTGTGTGTTGTGTGTTGTATGTGTTTTGTGTCTATGTTTACGTCTCCCCGTCTCGTGTTCAATGGTGGCGTGAATATCAGGTTGTGAAGGTTGAAGGTTGACCGGTTCTCCCGGAGGAGGGAGGTGACTTGGCCCACATTGGAGTGAAGCAGAGATGCTATCCATGGGCTGTTGAGGTCTGGGATCATAAACAGGTGCTTCTTTGTGCGATGACGCTATTCTCAAGCTGTAGAGCAAAGTTAAAACCATGAATTAGTGAGAGCCGCGGTTAGTTCCAAACCCTCTCCTGCAGGGACTCTAGCGTTATCGACAGCAGAGCCTCGAAATCTCCCGATTCGGGAGTGCCCCTCGACGATGTCATCACCCCACCAATCAATCGAGTTACGTTACGTACCCCGGGGGCTCTCTCTCTCTCTCTGTCTTTTTAAGGCAACGGTCAACTCACAAAAACTCCATGTTTTCTCCTCCACCGCAACATCACAAGTTTGAATAGTCAATGCGCCTGACGCCTGTTGCTTCTTTCCTGTCAACTGCAAGAATGGCTCTGCATCCGCCGCCCGAGACCTCCAAGCTGATCTGTACGTAACCTTGCTCATTCCTTTTTTATTGTCTCACCACTTGTAGACTGCTGGAGTTTCACTGCCCCTCCCCCGCACTGGCCCCTGAAGATCTTTTTCTATGAGCCTTCCATTTTCCTCTCACGCCACCGTAGCTCAACTGTGATACTTGGCACTGACACAGCATTTCCCCCCGCGCTGCTGCAGTCGCTCCCGCGGGCTCACAGGCTTCCGGCCAGGCCGAGCAGTTCACAAAGGGCACGCTCGTCCGGTCGGAGCTCAACCCGACGACGCCCATCCCGCAGTTCCACGAGTGGTTCTCGCGCGCGCAGAAGCCCGGGTCCGGGGTCGCCCATCCGGAGTCGTGCACGCTCTCCACGGCCTCTCTCCCCTCGGGCCGCGTGTCGTCCCGGACCGTGTACCTCAAGGAGCTGGACCCGCGGGGCTTCGTCATCTACACCAACCTCGGCACGTCGCGCAAGGCGGCTGACATGGAGAGCAACCCGCGGGCGGCGCTGCTCTTCTTCTGGGAGGCGCTCCAGCAGCAGGTGCACGTCGAGGGCCGCGTCGAGCGCGTCACGAGGGACGAGAGCCAGACGTACTACGACACGCGCGCCAGGGGCAGCAGGCTCGGCGCCTGGGCGAGCAGGCAGAGCCAGGTGCTGGAGCCGCAGGGTGAGGGGGATGACGGGAGGAGGCAGCTCGAGCGGTGGCTCAAGGAGGCCGAGGACCGCTTCGACGGCCAGGACAAGATCCCCGTGCCCGACTTCTGGGGCGGCGTGAGGGTCATCCCGGACCGGATCGAGTTCTGGCAGGGCAGGGAGAGCAGGCTGCACGATCGGTTCGTCTACGAGCTCGAGGGTGACAGCGAGATTGACAAGTGGACGTTGAAGAGGCTGAGTCCTTGATGAGAGAGACTGGGCGTGAAGGTCATGGTGCCAAACTCCACTCAACTGTTCCGAGGGCAGGGAAATCGATCATCTTGCACATATGGGAGGAATCAAAAACAAGTCAACAAAGCCAAACTAACTGGTTGATAACTCATACATAGTTGTTAGACTAGAAGGACATACAATGACGAGACTGAGCGAAAAAGAGTGAGGCTATGGCTGATGAGGGTAGTACAGTCGCGAAGAGTATAGAAATGCCTCCTTGTGGCCAGTCTCATGAGGTGGGAAGAGTCCCAGGTAAGGGCTTCCAATTCTCACACACAGCCTGACCTAAACCTGGACGGGCTTTGCATATTGCCCGAACCCCGCCCATCAAGGCATCACTACCACCTGCTCTCTGAACCCTCGCTCAAACTTGACAGGCGGATCGGCCGGATGACTACGCACCCCTTGGAAATGGAGTCATCTTCTGTCAAGTTTCAAGACGAGCTCAAGTCCATGGCATCTGTCATGTTCCAAACCGTCCCGGACTCAGACATCACCGAGGGGCATGATGAGGGTAGCAGCTGGATGGACTCTTCGGCGAGAGCTACGGTGTCTGGGTATCGAGAGAATCTCACTCAACTTTATGCGCGACAACGCCCGACCCATCTTGGATGCCTCGCCGGTCCCTTGTGTTAGGGATACGCCGGATACTTGGTGTCCACGCCGGCAACAAAGACCTGTCTGATCCTCTGTTTCTTTGTAGATCATGAGGGTGCCTTTGGCCGCAGTCCGAGAGCAGTAGGACTAACCACTCGGCGACTAATGTTCTCAAGGCCCCTCCACCACGCCAGTCAAAGTCCCGGCCTGCTGGGGGCCAAAGCAGCGATCAGGTGCATCCTTTGAGCAAGTCGTAATCCATTCCGAGTAGTTGCGTGAGACCATCACCGTCCGACCATTATCAGTGAGACGTCAACGGCAGAGGTTGCATCATGGTGGAGCTTACAAAAAGGAAGCAAAGAAACACTCCGCACATCACGCGATTGAGGATGCATGCGAAGGGGACCCAATTCTCTTAGGGAGCCATTAATAGAACATTATTGACCAGAATATACGAATAAGGGGTATGTGTAATTCCTGGCCTCAGACATGCCGAAAAACAAGCCCAACCCAAAAGAGAGAACAAAACCCAGAGTCTTCGTGACCAACAAAGAACAATCCCAAATAGTCCGTTAAGCCCATATGCCCAGATTACACACAGAGAAAGTTCAACTCCGACCCATCGCCGATTCAAGGCGAGTGAGGTCGTGATCAGAGAGATACATGAAGAAAGAAAAAGGGGGCTGTTTCCATAAAAGCGACGCATGCAACATATCGTGATGCAAGTGATGCCGGATCGAGTCGCTAAATCCACCGCAAAGTCGCTGAACGTGTGCTGGTTTCCGAGGTAACGCCTTGTCGATGCCAAGAAGCCCAAGCCAAAAGCCAAAAGCCAAAAGCCAGAAAACGCCGTTTCCAATTTTTAAAATCACCTCATGCCTGAAAGTGCTTGAAATAATCGTCAGAAAGTTTCGACGGTCGAGGAGTCGTCGCCTGGGCGACCTCCGCCGTCGGGGTATCGACTGGAGTTAGAGAAAGCCCCAGGCCCAAGGTCGCCTTGCCCGAGCTGAGCGTCTTGGAGCGGGTGTGGGAGGGGACGTAGTTGCTGTTGTCGTCGCTGTCGTCATCGCTCGAGGTGCTGGTGTCCAGGGGAGTGTACTGGTTGAGCTCCCACTCGGGCTGCTGGGCCGCGAGCTGCATGTCGACCATCGCATCCGTCAGGCAGTCGTCCTCGCAGAGGGGCATGATGCGGTAGTTGAGGTTCTCCATGATGCAGCGCTCCGTGACGTTGAGCTGCTGGTGCGACCACATGCCATGTCCCCAGGCCTTGCAGTAGTACTGGGAAGCATCCTGGGGGTCCTCGGTGAACTTGACGGCGATGACGAGGGCGGCGAGGATGATGAGCTCGGGGTTGACGGAATCGATATGCAGCTGCTGGCGCTGGGGGATGATGGGCGTCGGAGGGAGGGTGTGCCGCTTGGAGGAGGAGGAGAAGTAGTCGGAGAGCAGGGGGCACGAGAGGCGCCAGCGGCGGGCGAAACGGGAGTCGAGGCTGTCGAGGATGCAGACCGCCAGAGCAACCGTCTCGATAGGGAGGTTTGCGCGGCTAAGGATGGCCTGGACGAGGGGGACGGAGGCGGTGGCCAGGGAGGCAGAGGAGGGGATGAGGTTGACAAGGTGGATGGCGGGGCCTGTGAATAGCCGAATTAGACAAAGTCCCCTGCTTATGGCACTGACATCGAGAGATGCATGACATGAGAAGGCTCAAGACAACGTGACAGCTTAGATAACACACGCCGTCGTTGTTGGTTGGATCCCCTTGTCTACGAGAAACGCTCACCTCTGAACCGGGGCATCAATGGCTCGCCATCGTCAAGTGTCGTTCGGGGAGACTGGGCCGCCGACGAGTTGCGGGAGCTCGGGGGCGGTGTAGGAAGGTTGGAGAGCGGTCGATAGGTAAAGTAGCCTTCGAAGCGGCAGTTCTTGTCGTCATCTGCCACAGCAGGCTCACCATCGAGCTTGGTATCTCGGTTCATGTTCATTGTTTGGCTTGTTGGTTGCAGCAACGCTTCGTCGTCCAGTCCTCGATCCTAAGCAATCCCAAAGGCCGGTTCTCATGATTCGGCGTGTACGTGTGTGTGTGTGTGTGTGCGCAGAAGATGGGCAAACTCGTCAAGAGATGCTTCTTGAAAGGGTGGGAATCACGCGAGCACACACACGCCAGCAGCCACAGCAACAGGAGAAGGTTTGGGTATGCAGCGGGAAGAAGGGGGGAGGGAAAGTTATATATACCGAGCCCGCGTGTGTGTATATATAGACCGAGGGGAACACGAGCGAGCGGGTGGAGAGCTGGTCCAGGGGGGCTTCCCGGGGGGCATTCACCACGAGTAAGGCTGAGCGCTCTGCTAGACCAGGATTACGCCTAGGCGGTATTAACCCCAAGCTACCCAAGCACACCAGCCCTGCTCTCTGCTTTGTAGCGGTGGAGGAGAGGCCGGTAGGTGTGGTGGACGCCGAGCGCCAGGACAGGGGGGCCCAGGCTCCTAAGCTACGGCTTTATTATCGCCAACAAACGCACGGCAGCGGGCCCTGCCTGGTTCTGAAAGGAGAAAGGGGACCAGTCCGTGGATATCCCGGTCTGAGTGTTCCGAGAGACAACAATAAAAGCAGGAGAATCAGACTGTCTGAAGCGGCAGAAGCAGCGGCGATACGGATTTGTGGCGCTGTTGGGGTAACTCGGCTCGGCTCAGGGACGCCGTAGCAGAACACCCTTTTTCGATTGACCTCCAATGTTTTTTTTCCCTGGCTTGGTTCAGCTTCGGGGCCGGCCGTGTTTGTGTCGGCGCTTTTTTTTCTGGTGCAAGACACCAACAAAGACAACTGAAAAAAAGAGACTGCCAGGGGTGGCGTCCAAGTGGAGAATCTCAGAGAGTGGCGACGACGATGATCGAAGGGCGACGACCAGCGAATTTGCTGCTTGTAAATAATGAGACAAGCAATGACAGAATGCAGGTTTCGGAACGGCAGTGAACCCCCCGACAGTTGAGGTGAGAAAACGTGCTCAGCCAAGGCGTTTCGCGACTCCCGACCTTTGACTTGGGCGTCGGGCCTGCTTATGAAGTGATGGCTCAGCTGAATGCCGAGGGTGAAACTGTGACGGACTTGGTGGCTGACTGCTGACCTGGGCAGATGAAGGACCCTGTGATGACGCCCAATAGCACTTGGTTCCGAGTTATTGGTGATTCCTCTGCCAAACAGGAGTTCCCTGTCGCGTGGCTAACAACCAAATCAGGGAAGCAGCGGAGTCCGGAGTATGTGATCTTCACTTTGCAAGCAAAGTTGCTTTGACGGTTTGTCCGGGGGCCAGATGGTGGCCTTTGTTGACGAGACGTAGGATTGCGGCGACATGTACGAATCAATGCGCGGGTTTCTGTTCCTGACTAGTCGAGAGACACAATTCATACGTCAACGGTGCGCATCCAAGGATGATCCATCGGTTGATATCGAATAGATGACGAGGCCGCAAACACCTTTAACACTGCTTCCCTGGTAATAAAGCGCTGCCAAGGTCTCAACGAGCACTCGCCTCCTCACATTTGCTGAGATGAAGACCGTCACTCCCACAGAGGGATCAACGAGGCAGGCACACCAACTCAATCACTTTGCGGATCTTGCCTCGGGAATCCAGGTCTCATGAGCATCTCGAGATGCACATGCAAGTACCGGTCCTGTCCGTAGAATGCAAGTCGACGCTGCCGACCGAGAGGGTGTCGAGGTGTGTGATTGTGGCGGCCAAACAGTCCATTCTATCCTTCATTCATTCCTCCATCATGGACGCATCAGCGATGACCACCCTCTCTGGACTCTGGGCGTTTGCCCAAAACCTAACCCGAGCTGCTGGACTGGGCCGCGAGCCAAAACTCCTCAGCTCGTTGTTTGGGATGGGTCAGCTTCTGGGCACTGCCCCGTGGGCCAGATCTGGGTGCCAGATGCGCTCCTTTCCTTGTCGCTCCACCGACATCATTCGTCCGAGACAGACGCCACGAGCACGCGTTTTCTCTTCTTTGGGCCAGTCGACGGCTTGCCGGCCATTGTAAAGACCCCCATGCGCGGCATATCATTTAGTTATGTCGCAGCACAAAGTTAGCATGGGTCACGGAATTGCCGTCACATCATCACATCATGGACAATTTTCCCGGTTTGCCCACAACGGTCGCCTTATGCAGCCTGTTTCCCCTCCTCCTTTGGCCGGTTCCTGCACAAAGTCGCGTGCTTCTCCCACGTAACCTTCATTGGAGTTTGTTTATGTTGGCCGACTGGTGACTGGCGACCTTTGGCTTGTGCAGGGCTCCTCGCCGACAGACCCCTTTTGTCTCCCTCACCTCGCTTGTTTGCACTTAGCTAACGACTCAAAGACAAGATCATCAAAATCCCCGAATGGTCAGGGCAAGGACCAAACTTTGGCGCTTGTCGCACGCGATCTCACCGTCGCTCACTCTGCGGGAGATGGGCCTGACGCCGCTGAGGCTGATTCGGACTCGGGGTCTTGGAAAGGGATGCCCCAGAGGCTTGGCCTAGCGTCCTTTGTGCAGCAGTGGCCAGGGAGCACGTCTCCCAGAGAGGACCGGGCTACGCGTATCCGCCTGCAATGCTCGCGTTCGCATGGGGCCATGGGGCAGCTGGTGAGGATCTGACAAAGATCTTGCGGTACGCCTCCAGGGGGTGCAGGGTCCTTTTCGCCTTGAACTTCCCAAACATCATCTTCTCGGTGGTCCTCCTTGTCGATTCGACCCACGGTCGGCTCTCATTCTGACGCGCTTCTTGCCGGCCAGTGTTCAACGGCCAAGGCTTGGTCCAACGCCAGCCATCTCACGTCTAATAACTGGGCGTCATCATCCCTGGTTCGCTAGCTCTTCCGTTTCCGTCTTCGAGCACTACTCCGAGTGCCATCGTCGTCCAGCCGCGCGACGACTAATTAGCCGCACAAGGTCGAAGACCCTGGCTAGTCCTTAATGTCGTCAACCTCATCTCACCGCTCAAACAACCTCGGATCGGACGAGACGTGAATGGCCTCTTGCTCCCGTCCCCCCGTGTCTGCATCTGACAGCCTGTATGGCGCATGGTCCTGCAGGTCGTCGAGATGACCGACATCTGGCCAAATGAGCTGTGCTTCTGACTCAGCCCTGTGTTGCTTCCCACGTTCCGATGCCAGTGGCAGAAAAGCGCTTCACGATGCGCAGCGTATTTCCGAGCCATCTAGCGCATCAGGCTGACCGTTCCACCGGGGGCTGTTCTGTTGGTCACTGCTCGGCCGGGGTACGGTCCTTCGAGTAGGACTTTTGGCGGGTGTCGATGGCATTCTTGAGCAGCAGCCATTAGCACCATGTTCACTTGCTTGCCTGCGTCTGCCTTCGTCTGCTCGCCGACTTGAAACGACCATCGGATCGATGGCATTGCGGGGTTTGTCGATCTAGTGGGTGATCATTCTCCGTCACATGCCACCGAACGTGGGGTGCATCGAGAGGATGTTAACTTGCGGAGGGCACCCGTTCATGCTGTTAGTGACAGAGACTTGTTGATCCCGCGATGGTGCCATGTTGCGGCCTGACCAGTATCGGTTGATGGTCGCTGGATTCATGCAGGACTAACTTGATTTGACCGTCACGGTTCCTGCTGCCTCGGGGCCGGCCATCTCGAGATTCTTGAGAGTGCTCGCTTTCTTGGTGAGTGGAAGTTGACGGAGCAAGACCGAGGCCAGGCTCTTGAGAAAGTTGAGGTAGCCACTTGCTCTCTCGCACCTGCCTTCACAACAGCAACAGTGACAAGATGGCGGGCGAATTTTCCTCGAATCAACATTGAGTATTTCCAAGGAGAGCTGGGTTTATACGGAAGTATTTCGGCATAAAGCTGGAGCTATTTGAGATGCTTGGGGAAGGACTTGACCTCCTGTGTGGCTTCTCCTATCCACAGCACAACCACCACAGCATCCATGATCCGGTCACACACATGCCCTTTGAGGATACTACCGCCATGATTGGTATCATGGTTGGGATACATGTTCATCATCGAGCCACAAAGTTTTTTCTCGACTGAGGCACTGGGCACAAAGTTGGCCCGGTGTTCATGGTCAAACCGACCGTGGCCGCGATGAAGACAACCTCAAAAGACGAACAGAAGCAAAAGGAAACATCATTAGCAGAAAGGATAGGTCACTGACTGGTTCCATCCGGAGCGAGAGTCTGCTGCGAGTTGTCAACACCCACCATCGACCCCGAGACAAAACATCACAGGCTCTCAGCCTCTCCTCCTTCGCAACAAGCTCGCTCGTGAGAAGAGACACGCACTATCCCTCCTTTACAGACAGGCAAACACATTCCACGTTGGAGAATCACTGAGCAAAAAGGAAGGTTGATCTAGCTGGGGATCGAACCCAGAATCTTCTGATTCGTAGTCAGACGCCTTGCTAAAGTACTGTTAGAACTTATTCCTTGGTCTGTCCCGTTTGCTTCTTTTCACTTACCCATTGGGCCACCAGACCATTTCTCGTGCTCTCCGGCCGTTTTCTCTCGGGTCAAGAAAGCGAGGGCATCCCCATCGAGTTAGCAGACCGGTGAGGATAGCGTGGTGTTGTGGTTCAGACCACTCCCAACGAAGCAGAGCTCCTCGTTTCGGAAAGTCACCAACGCCGCCTTCCCGGCTGACGATTGAAATGCAATGGCATGTAGAAAGGTGCTCACAAGAAGAACAACATCCAGGTTCACCAAGTTGTGTAGAGTCGGTCCGTCTCTACATCTAAGGTGAGTGGGCCAATGAGCACAGCCGGTCACTCAACTCAACCCACAACACGGAGCATCAGAGGAGAGAATTCGGCAGTGAGAGCAGGAGGAACATGGCATATCTGGGACTACAGCGAACTGATTATTTAGTCAGATATCATAAAGCACTTAGAGTATAACAAAACAAGAAACGGAAATTGGGAAATAGACCACAGCTAGACTCCCTTAAGCCATTTCTGATTCCTCCGAGTAACAAAGGTCGATTCGATGACTAGAGCAGAAATATGGATTAATCATGGCATAGAATCCCCACTGACTAAAGTACGATGGACTAGAATTCAGTCTTGCCGTGCCGACGGGAAGAGCCTATCTGGCCGTCACGGCACCATGCTTCTCGTGGGGCTCGCATGGTTCTGGGACATTAAAGCTATCCTGGATATCTTTGAAAGCACGCCGGCGACTGGGGAGGCAACTCGCGGGGAGGGACGACATATCATACAGGGTCCGTAGCAGTCCCTGTCAGATCATAGCTTCGAACTCAAGGACAGCGAGGACATACCTGATCCATGAGAGCGTCGGTGTGTGATGGATCGCCGCACCGACACAGTACGTGATCATAGTTTGGATCAGGGGCTCGGTTTCTTCATGTCCTTCCGATCTAAAGGTGGAATGGGACATGGTTCAGATCCTTCTAGAGTCAACATGGAACACCCAGCTGCAGACCGCCCATAGATTTGAAGATGATTGACTAAAACCAATAATCCACCCGCCTTAAGATGAGGCTTATTACACCATATTTCGAGACTCTGGTAGGACTGCACCGATCTTTCCGCCAACTCAGCTCAGTCATCCTTCTGATGATCCTCTTCTCTGCGAAGCGATACTCATTCTACGTTGACTGGCTATGTTGGTCACCTCCCACGCCTTGCACAGAGGTTCGAGCCAATTCAAGACAATCAATCCAATCCACAGAAAAAAAAAAGAAGAAAGCATCAGTTTCGCCACTGGGTAGCTATGTATTGTAGCGACGGTATAAATAAATAAAACCCCCGTCAAAAACGACAAAAAAACCATCGGAGGGCATGGAGACATGCTCCCGCCAGGGCTTGAACCTGAGACCTTCGCATCACCGGATACTCGGTATGAAGTATTAGTACGACGCTCTAACCAACTGAGCTACGGAAGCCGTCCGAATGGTGGGCGGATGACCCGCTCTTGGATGGGGAGGTCTCTCGATTTGGCGAGTTAACAAGCATGAGCGTGGTTGAAGGAGCAGTAAAACAAACAGCACGGACGATTCAATCAAGGACTCTCCCTGATTGTTTTGTTTGCTGGCTATTCTTGTCGTTTTTCACATGTCTGGAATCATCTTCACCCACGGTGAACCAACTGTCAACAAACTTTGATACATGCATCTCAGCTCAGTTATGCTTAACTCAGACGGAATATGTATCAGGGTTCACAGGATCCACCACCAGAAACTCAACACGAGAAAGAGGCCTCTCGATGAACAAACCCATAGCCACAGCCGAGAAACTCGTGTGCATATTGTCCACTGACAAAGAGATCCAAGACTCTCTGTCGTGCCGGCTCCCGACCCAGACGCCCCGTTTCAAACACGACCTCTGCGGGAGGCTCAAGTGGCTGGCATTGGCTCACCAAGCCTCACTGCCATGCCCCAGCCGCCCAGGGGTCTCTTCTCCACCAACACAGAACCGGTTTTTCCCAGCCAGCGAAAGCCGCCGGCGAAGCACCCTAAAAAAAAGCAGGACTCCGATCATGACGCAAGCGCTTTCGCACAGCGCGGCTGGCGATTGGTGACACGACATCCGGGCACGGAAAGGGTCTTTGTTTCGGGCCATGATTTGCGAGGCGATGCGCTCATTCAGAGCCACACGACGAGACAAGGGGTTGATGGTCTGGGGTAGCCAAGTACGGTAGCCAAGCTTGTTCTGTGGTGAATTCTTTGGCGGCTGGCGGAACGGGGGT
Source organism: Fusarium nematophilum (assembly GCA_033030565.1). Taxonomy (NCBI): domain Eukaryota; kingdom Fungi; phylum Ascomycota; class Sordariomycetes; order Hypocreales; family Nectriaceae; genus Fusarium; species Fusarium nematophilum. The sequence goes on along the minus strand of JAVIXY010000053.1, from coordinate 45,260 downwards.
TTGTCTCTGACCGCGAATCACTGTGTGGGTGCATTCCAAGATGGGGCCTCTTTGTTGCATCATGACCTCAAGTGCTCGTGTCCTACCTTGCGTATATAGGGAGGGAGGCACCACCTCCCAATTCGGACATTTCACTAAATGTGCTTTTCTGGACATTCCTTTTTTGTAAAGTGATTCAAGTTTAACACGGGTTGTTTTTTCTTTGCAATACGTACGACACACAATACACACGACTTACACGGTACATCTCCGCAGGCATGTTATCGAGGTTCTTCGTCTTCTTCCCCTTGGTCTTATCCTTGGTGGCCTTTATCCTCTCTATCCTCTGCCTCTTTGCGGGCCACAATGAAGGTTTCATGGAGGACTACGCCGTAGCACGGGTGAGTTCATTGCTCTTCCTCAGTATCTCTCCAACTTACTAAACTATTAACTCCCCAAGCTGAACGTGTCCATGCTCGGCCACAACATGCTCGATTCTGATGGTGACGCCTCTGCAAATGAGGAAGACGATGATGATGGCGGCTTTTTCGACAAGGTCTCCGACAAGTGGGATGAGGTCAAGGAGGACGTCAAGGACGAAATCAATGACATCGCGGGCAACATGGCCGACGAGCTGGCCGAGACGTTGGGTATCTCGGAGTGGTACTCGATCCACATCTTGGATGCCTGCGAGGGCAACTACAAGCCCAACGCCACGAGCCCTGGCGCCGGTCTGAACGTGACCAACTGCACCGACTCTTCTCCTAACCGTCAGTTGAACTCTCTCTTTCACACGATAACTGGCTGACCTTGACAGAACGTTTCAATCTCACCGAGATGCTCGACCACGAGCTCGACATCGGCCCATTCAGCCTCAGCATCGCCGATCTCAACTGGCCGGACGAAATCCAAGACGCCCTCGACATGCTCAACCAGACTCTCCTCGGCCTGTTCATCCTCTACGTCCTCGGCGTGGGCTTCTCTGGCCTGGCCATGCTGGCCTGCCTGGCCGCCTTCTTCCTCTTCGCCAAGCGCGGCGTCAACTCGGCCAACCTCGTCCTCGCGACCCTCGCCGCCTTGGCCCTCACCATCGGCAGCATCCTCGTCACCGTGACGGGCAACAAGGGCGTCGACAAGATCAACGACTTCGGCGACGACGTCGGCGTGTCGGCATCGCTGGGGTCCAAGTTTCTTGCGCTCACCTGGGTGGCCGCCGCCTTCATGATCGCCGCCACGGGCTACTGGGTGACGCAGCTCTGCATGATGCGACGCGAGAGGAAGAGAGAGTGGAAGCCTCGCAAGGGCAGCTACTAAGCAAGATATGTCTTGACCCTTGACGAAATTGATGACGGCTAGAATGATTCCCTGGGGACCCCAGAACGGCGATACAAATCGGTTCGGGGCGGCAACTATGATACCAGAGTGATTTTGATTTTGAGACTGTGAGCGGTGTTGTCGGCTTGGTTCTCTCATTAATTAATTGTTTTCTGCTTTTATATACAAAGCCACGCAATTGGGCACGCAACAAACATTTCTCAATCTTTAGATAATAATAAGATAGCTGGTCTATCAAATCCATCACACGCCATGAGAATGCATTTGTTGATCGCCAAGCGTTGTCGCACTCGAATGGTATGAAGAGTCGACACAGCGACGCTCAACAAGATCGGCCCCCTTGAATAGCGCCCGTGACGTCACACCAGCCTCAAACAAATTACCAGGCATCCAACCCAACCCATCTCATCACACCACGCCAGCAACGTGTCGCCCTTCAAGCCTGTTTTGCCAGCCTCAATTGTCAAGCTACAACCTTCCTTGATTCTACATCATTTTCTTTTCTAGTTCGTCATAGAATGTTTGGCTCCTGTCGCCTCGGCCTTCCTCGTCTCTGGGGAACATCGCGCCCGACCGGCTATCACACAATGCCCGGCGGCTTTCACGACGAGGAGTCTGCCTCAGGCGAGTCCGACTCGCTGCTCGGACGGGGTCACAGAAGGGTGCGGCGTTTCTGGGATGGGTTTGTCGACTTTGCTTTCCAGGGGAACATTCTTCAGATTGCCTTTGGCTTGATGTAAGATGTACAAGTTCTCTTCCGTTCAGATATTGACAATAATCCAGCCTCGCAGCCGCCTTCACGGACCTGGTCAAGTCCTTCGTCAGCGACGTGCTCATGCCGCCCATCTCCATCATCTTGCCTCTTAATAAGAACATGGAGGAGAAGTTTGCGATTCTGCGGCCTGGGCCAAACTTCAATGCTTCCGTAGGCTACAACACGCTGCATCAGGCGCAGGATGATGGCGCCGTCGTCTTGGCCTACGGGTGAGTCACATCGTGGGTTCCGATCCCAGGCGATTCGCTAACGGTGGCTGGCCTAGGCTGTTTATCAACCAGATAATCTCGTTCACCATGTTGGGCTTTTCGCTGTATGGCCTTGCGCACCTGTACCAGCTTGCCTCGACCGAGCCCATTATCAAGCACACCAAAAAGTGCCAGTATTGCAGACAGCGCATCAACGAGAAGGTGAGCAGAGCGTATGCTGGCAAATGAAATCTCGAGCTGACAAGGGCAAGTCTATCCGATGCATCCAGTGCACAAGCTGGCTTGATGGAAGGGAGGATCGGAACTGATTTTAAGGGTGGGAGTACAACAAATGGCATTCGATACCCTCTGAGATGAGTTGGACATTTGCATTGACGACCTTTGGTATGATTACGAGCATTGAGAATTACAGCATTTTGACTTGCCTTTTCAGCGAGCAGGTTGATCTTGTAAATTTAGATGTTATCACTTTCAGGATGCCCCTCTGTTCGCTACTGATCATCAGCAGAGATGGTCACTGCGAACCCATAATTCTACCAAGTGACGCTTACGCACTGTGTCTGAATACACAGGGCACTGAATTGGGGTGATGGAAGGTCTGAAGGCCAGATCCGCCATGGTTCTACTCATGCAAACATTCACGTTCCACTTCTGCGGCACTCGGACCCAAAGAGATGCCCAGAGGTTATGTATTAGAATTAGACGCCATGCGGCGTCACGGCCCTTTTCAAATCGCAAATACGCTTCCTCGCGAAACCATTCCACACCAACAACATCCCTACAGCAGCATGGCAGCACCGCCAACGACAGCAGCAACACCAGCCAGGACGGCGTTCTGGGTCACCATGGGGCCGGCGGCGTTGTCGGTGCTCACGGGAGTGGCAGCAGCGTCGGACCCGGAACCGGAGACAGACTCAGTGGACTCGGCATCGGCAGCGGCATCGGTGGCCTTGGCGTCGGTGGCCTTGGGCTTGGAGGCGGTGGTGGGGGCAGAGTCGGACGCCGAGGCACCAGGAGTCGCCGTCTCGTCGTCGTCGTCGTCGTTGGCGTTGAGCTTGTTGACGCCGGCGGTGACGGTGATGGGGATGAGATATTCCGAGTAGCCGCTGCTGGTGATGGTGGTGGTCGTGACGGTCAGCTCGACGCCGGACATCTCGCCGACAACGGTGACCTCGCAGGTGAAGAGGTCCTTGTTGGGGTTCATGTTGCACTTGTAGTCTTGGGACCTAGAGATTGACCTGTCAGGCCTGGTTTGTCTCTCGTTGGAGGAGGGGTGCACAAGTACTCACACTGGGCCAACCTCATCGTTACCGGGGATCGTGTAAGTCATGGACATGGTCGAGGCTCCACCAACAACGGTCTGCGTGTCGGTCAGGCCGCACTCATCCGGGTCCGAGTTGGCGCAGTCAATAGCGAGGGTCGTGGCGTCGCCCTTGACGTCCACGACGGACGCGTCGAGCTTCTGGTTGTCGTAGAGGGGCAGAAAGAACGAGACTGTCGAGGTCTGGGCGGCGGCAACGGCGAAGGCGCCGGCGAGGAGAGCGAGAGAACGGGCCATCTTGGACGTGATTGGGTTCTTTTTTTTTTCTGGTTAATTATTAACGAGTGACGGTTTTCAAAAACGAATGGATGTGGTCGGCGTTGGAGCGAGCGGCAACGGAAACAGGACTGTTAAAAGAAACGACAACGAGCAGCGAAAGGGTGCGTCGCGCGAGAAAGGCAGCAATCCCTTAGTTTTATGAAATCTCCCATGTCTGAATCCTTCAGGACGCTATCCTACAACGAACCAATTGCTCGGACGTTTTTTTCGGCTACAGAGAGGAAATGGGCCACTAAGGCGACATGGTGACGGGCCACGGACTTCACGGCATGCAACATCCGTCTTGGGCTGGGTCCGAAACCACCCAAAACCGACAAGGTGAGAAAAAAAAGGAGCAGCGTTAATTGATAGGGGGGCGGCCGCCGAATGGAAGCGAAGGACTAAGGGCGCCTTGCAAGGCTAGAGAAACAAAGGGGCAATTTTGGAGCATCAGGATGAAGGATTGCAAGCGACGGGGAGTCTTTGATTCGAATAGTTGAGTTGCGAATAACCTCCGACTTGGCTCATGAACGAACAAGCCAACCAACCAAACTGGGTACCAGTGAGCAAATCCATCAGGACAATAGACGCGCATACACAGGAAGAGGTTGAGATAGAGTGCGGCGTCGCTTGACGGGACTCGTGGAGGGCTTGATGTGACGCGGGGGTGGCTTGAAGGCGTCAACCGGTGCGAGGACTAGTCGGCTGTCAAGTCATGGTTGTCACTGAAATGGCGAGACGGCCGTTGAGACTATTGAAAATCGTGCACGGAGAAGAGCTGTGAATGGTGTTGCTGCGCTGGATTTGAGGGGGTGAGACGGAGGTGACGTCTACACCATGACGAAATCGTACGAGGGTGCGAGATTTGATTGCGGCACTCTGACGCTCGTAGCCTGCGGTTGAGAGGAGATATAGCCGACCTTTAAAAGCAGAATACAAGTTCCTAAGACGTCAACGGAGATGAACGTTGTTCCTTCCAAGTACCCGACAGATCCAAGGCCCAAGACCAAGACCAACATCCAAACCCGTTCTTCCGTGCCCAGACGACACACGCGCCGAGATGTTGTGAGACGCGGAATGACAAAGTGAAAACGGCCGGCGAGACGCATGTCATGTCTTGGCTCTCTCTTGGCTGATTCTTGTCTGGTCTTCCCTGCGATCCGAATACAAGGGACGCCTCCGGAGCAAAACGTCTCCATCACGAGATGCCGGTCCTGGAGCCGGTCCACGGTGAGTGATTATTACCACGCAACTGTCGTGATGGACCATGCCAAGAGATGGGATTCGCCCAGGAGCGAGGGCGTGACCAGGCGGGACTGCTTCGCGGTGAACAAGCCACACCTTGGCCCATTCCTCCGTCTTCCGAGAGATTGGGGGGAAAGGTACTCTCTCAAAAGGAGGTTAGCTCACATCTGCGCGACTTGGGCTGAGGTCCAGTCTAGCTTTTAGAGTTAAATCATCGAGGCGCATGTCCCTTTCTTCATCAACAAGCTTCTTTTCTCTTCCTTGGAAGCGATCGATGGTGGGGCTGGAGATCGTCGGTCCCTTGAACTCCCGCCGCGCCAATATCCGCCAAGCGCCTTGTTCCTCCACTTGCCTCTGGGAAGATGCGTCCAATGGCCGAGTTTCTGGCCTGGGGTGGTGATGGCCGATGAGAAGTCGCGACAAGTTGGGACGAGCTGAAGACGATGTGACGGTTGAGATGAGCCACCTGTTGTCTTGATCTTCTAATCCCCCCTCCCCCCCCAATTCTCCTCTTCCTACAGCTAGAAAACTGGCGCCATTGTTGGCCCTCTCGTGGCCTTGGCATCGCGTCTTGGACGACGGACGCTTCATCGCTCGGCCTTGGCACCTCACCACAATCGTCCTTGTCTCGCCTCGCCCTGACGCTGGCTCGTCCCGTCTTTCTTTCTTCCCTCTCTGGTGCTATATGCTACGCTACATCTTGCGTTCTGAGCGACCGCCGCTTCTGGTTCTGCTTTCTTCCCTGCTCCCCTCCTCGCCCAGCTTCATCCTCGTCCCGCCCAGCCCTTGGCGCTGCTCGCCCAGAGACGCACGGCACAACCTGCCCCGTTGCTTGGCTCGCCTCCCCTCCTCTCGCTCCCCCGGCTTCCTGGAAGGAGAAAAGGGTCGGGAAGGGAAGCTCTTTAACTCGGGCACGATTCCCCTTCTCCGTCCTCTCTTGATCTGCTGAACCAACCCCCCCTCGTCGCCTTTGCTCTCGCCCTGTAGCCCGCTCTTTGTCGTATTGTAGAACCCTCCCCCGTCCGAATCCCGAGATTTCTTCCAGAAAACCCCCGGCCCGGTTGCAACGATAATCCCGCGTCTGGGCTTTGTATCTGCGCGGACTCTTTTGTCTCCCCAAGGATTGGCAGTTGAACCTTGATTATTCTTCCTCTTCTAAGCTGTCCTGCTGCTTGCGACAACCTGAGCGTTGTTCTGTCCTGTCCTGCCATTCGGCGCGATCCGGTCATCCCTGCGAGTTTGTGCCCCGGGTGCGCCGGCCGGATTTCTTCCAACGGGCCGCTTCCCGCCGACCATGAACTTGGGCTTCCCGTCCGCGGCGCTGGCTCTGCTGGCTATATTCGCTGTAGGGTCTGCCAGCGAGGAGCCTCCGACGATCACTACGGCACCTATATTTCTGCCCTACTACCATAAGGAGTCGTGGTCTCTCGTCCGCGGCAGTGTTGTCTCGAGTGTAAGCTGTCCTGGGCAGAGTTGTCAACTTGCGTCGCGTGATTCTGACATGAGAGCTCCCCTAGAATCCAGAAGCTCATGAGACCACATACACAATCTTCTGTCCGGATGCTGTTGATGCGGATCCGCCCGAGTGCGATCTCTCCCTGGAGTTTCCCTTTATCCTCATCGAGGGCCCGGATACGATCCAGTTCCATGGGACTCACACCTCGACCTTGTATGTTTGGCGGGTCCCAAGACGGCCCAACCCAAGCTTCAAAAGAGGACTGACACGCTAGCAGCACGGCCAACCTTGAGTGCACGCTCCACGGAACCACCGAGGCGACATGCTCAGGATACTCGAGCTTCAATGACGGCTACAGCAATGGCGTGTTCGAGGGCCCGACCGAGGTGACCTGGACGTCGACGTTTTCCGCAGACGAGATGGAATGGGGCGTCCTGACCATGGCCGAGCTGCCTCACGACCCGGACTCATTCACCGCGACTTGGTCCACTCCCGGCGTTTCCGACTTTGTGTCCATACCCGTCGCTACGGACATCGACAGCGCCGGGGTAAGTATACGAGGCAGCGTGGGGAGAGCTGTCCTTGCCACGGTGCTCATGGCCGGTTGGCTATTATAGCGTCACATAAACGCACGAAACGAGTACCACGACAAAGAAACGGAGCGATTTGGAATTTTGGGACCCGAGAAATCAACGACATGAGCGACCGCAGTAGGTGACGGAGAGGGCAGCGTGATACCGGATGTTTTTTTGTTGGACGATATATACCCCCGACTGTTTCAAGACTCTATTTATTGTTTTTCTGCCTTGTTTAGATCAATGTATCCGTGGCGTTCTGGGCATAGCGATTGCGTGGCATCGGGAATGGAGGCAAGGGATTTGAAATGTGTTGAATAAGCCAGGGAAGAGGAGACGGACGGGATGGCTGTGGTAGCGTTCAAAGACATGTCTCTGGTCAGCCGCATTTTGTCCCTCTGATCGTGTCTCGTTTGCAACTGAAATGTCTATGAGTGATGGGCCTTGCCTGCATATAATTTTGGTAGCGCATTACGATCTCTCGGGCTGTATGTTCAGCCCCCCATGTGTGTCGTATCAATGTGACATGTCATAGTGTGCCATCCCAGAACTGATGATGAATAGCTCACACCTCAGTCTGAAGTTTGACGTCAGTTTGCTTGTTCGTGTTCCTTTCATAATAGCACCAGTCCACAGATGCATAGGCTATCGAGAGCTGAGGGGTTGACCCCTTCAAATTAGGTACCTAAGCAACTCCCTGATGATGGCTCTTTGCTCAGAGTGTCATCTTTAGATGAACTCGATTGCTGATGTTTACTATCAAGGCGGTATCGCGAGACCGACGGATCATTCGCATTGCAGGTCATTCCCGAGAGCTTTACCGCAGCAGGACCATCAAGGTGGTGATTGTCGATGATGATACCCTGATGCAAAGGCCAGTGTCAGGCAAACCGTTGATCCAAGCCACCAGTAGACAGGTCCTTGTTGAGCAATGACTTTTGGCACGTTTCCTAAAGCGTTCAGATTTATGTAGACGTTGATACAATGTCCATGAACCCGGGCTATCAGATGGATCCCAACCAGACATACATAAGACAGCTTGCGATGAAGTTGGAGCAGGAATACGGGCAAGATCTATAACAGGCAGAGAGTGAGTCTCACGCTCATACAGGTAGCCTGGTTTCATGTGGCAGTCGAAATAAGCTCGACGGGAGAGCCCGACCAGAAGGGTGTGATAAACCGACCCTCTGTAGATGAAGAGCTGGAAATCAGCAGTGGGGCAGATCAATGGCTCCGACGGGACGTCTTAACTAATAACCAGCCCTGGCTATCTCTGCTGACGGGCTTGCTGAGGCTTGGAGAGGCAGATTACCTCCGGCCACGGTCCGGCAGACATGATATCCGCATACGAAGCCTGCGTCGTGTCTTGTCTGTGGCCAAGACTCCAAGGACATTCCGCCTTTCCTCGCGTCCAAAAGCCAAGATCTTGGCTTTGAGCTTTTTTTTCTCTTCCACCATTTCGCAATCTCTTTACTGGCGGCCATCAAGCTTATTTCCTCAACCCTTGTCTATCGTCTTGGCTGACAGCTTGGTTTGGTTAGCACAGACCCGTCAGATAAGCAGAGCGAGCCATTCATGTCACGGTTGTCTGGTGAATGGAGACGACGAAAGGGGGCCTGGGCCAAGCCGAATGTGGGCTGTGGCGCCGGGGGCTTCTTTTCTTTGGGCATTTCTCTCGGTTCCTGGTGCCTTGCAGTGTCGTGCTATCGATTCCACGTGTCTGACTCAGCATGTAAGGATCCGCAAGTTTGGCGACACAAGAACCGTCAGGCGGTGGCACAACCATCTGTCATGCCCCTGACGATCAGAGAAAAGCCGGCCAGTCGGGAACTTTAAACAGGAACTTTAAAAACAGGATGAGAGTCAATGCCAGACAAACAATTCCTGTAGGAGCATCCTGAGGCAGGACTGGCGTTACAATGGCCCCTTTTCGGCGGCTGATGATGCGCTGTCTTGGTCGCTCAAGCACAAGCACAAGCAAAGCACCTGCAAGGGCAGAGAATGGTGTGGGTAACGTTAATGCAGAGTTGACGGGTGGCTTTACCAGACTTTTCGCATTTTTTGGCGTGTCCCTCAATCTTGAAAATCTCACAAAGCCTGCCACTGGAGCTGCCATCCCCAGCCCTAAGACATGCAGAGTGGATACAGCCCCCTGATCCCTGACGGCCAGGGCATTTTTGCCAACTTTGTTCAGAGCTACGTGCCTCCTGTCTCGTCTGGCGCCATCCGTCAGCAGCAGTCTTTTTAGCCCCTGGCGGGTAACAGACAAACGACAGCTAGGTGGTAATGATGAACTGTTTCCTTTACCCGCGCGGCCAGACGAAACAATGGGCCTGTTTGTCTGTAACGCAGATGCCTCTTGTGGTCGTGGCCCCGGAACTCTCGTTGGCCAGCGACGGATGGGATTGATCGCTGGCATCGTGGATCATCCATCCAGTTGGGGACCCGAGTTTCAGGGGCCATGGAGAGCAGCCAAACAGGTATTCAGGCTGGCTCCCCTTGTTCATGGGTCCTCCCCCATCTGCGGGGGAGAAACCAAAAACATGCCCGCGATCCACGGCCGACCCAACGGCCCATGGGGGTTTGAGGCGTCTTCTCTGGCTCTCTGATTGATGAGTCCTCGCTCGAATCATTGGTTATCCTCGTCTCTAAGACAAAAAAAAACGCCGGCTCAAAAGCCTTCCAACGGTGACGCCCAGGGACCACTGATATTAATAGTAGTTCGCCCGCCCTCGCGCCCCCCCGTCGTCAGCTTGGCCCTGGCTGCTCTCACGTTCTAGCCCAGTCCAGCCTTGACTCTGCTTGTCGAGCCTCAGCTCAGCTGCTTATTTCTTCCTCGTATTCCATTCTGTTATCGGATCGCTTGGCCCCTCTTGGCTTGTCACCTTTTTTTTTTTTCTCTCTTCCTTCTCTTCCTTTTTCTTACTTTACTTGTTCATATCCCAAACCCCCCCGGATGCTACATGACCTTCTCTTTTTCCGTCTGACTTTGGCCCTTGTTTCATCCGTCTTCCTCTGCTTGCGATTTTAGCCTCAACCCGGCATCTTATACTCTCACTCTGCTCGACTCTTACGACATTTAACAGGCAACGGGCTGCCTCTCGCTTGATTTCGTCATTCTTTACTTGTGAAGGATTTAAGACTCTCATCATTTGCCGTCCAACGATCGATCCATTGCTCACTTACTCACCCGTATCTTCCATCTTCCTGGCTGAAGACAACTGTCGCTGAGCGACTCCAAAAAACTCACATCACACCGACCATCATGAAGCTCTGGGCTCTGGCCAGTGCGGCCTCGCTCGTCGCGGCTGCCGGGAAAACGGCTCCCAATTCGCTAGATATCGACGATCCTGGTATGTGGTGGTCTTGACGAACCTCACGCCCAACTAACAACCCGTTCTCAAAGACTCCATCAGGGATGTGGCAGCAAGCATAGCCTTCGATGCCATGAGCTACTACAGCGGAAACACTTCCAAGGTCCCCAAGGACCTCGGCGACCTTCAAGACCCCTACTACTGGTGGGTGGCCGGCGCGCTCTGGGGCTCCATGCTGGACTACTACCACTTCACCGGAGACCCCAGCTACAACGACGTGATCATCGAGGCCCTCCTGGCGCCCACCAACCTCGGCGAGCACAACGACTACATGCCCGTGGAACACGCCGACGAGGAGGGCAACGACGACCTCTTCTTCTGGGGCTCGGCCGTGCTCTCGGCCGCCGAGCGCAACTTTCCCCAGCCCAACACGAAGCTGCCGTCGTGGCTCGACATCAGCGCCAACGTCTTCAACGAGCTGGTCGGCCGGTGGAACACGAGCGCCTGCAACGGCGGCCTCCTGTGGCAGATCTTCCCCGAGAACCCCAACGGGCTCACGTACAAGAACTCGGTCAGCAACGGCGGCTTCTTCCAGCTCGCGGCCCGCCTCGCCCGCGCCACCGGCAACGACACGTACCTCGAGTGGGCCAACAAGGTCTGGGACTGGTCGTGGGAGGTGGGCTTCATCGACCACCGCAACTACCACGTCTACGACGGCGCCAGCGTCCTCGACAACTGCGAGAAGACCACCTACCACTCCTTCACCTACACCAGCGGCATCTACCTGTACGGCGCCGCGGTGCTCGCCAACTACACCGAGGATCCCCAGTGGATCGAGCGCTCCGAGCGCCTCCTCGACGGCACCGACTGGTTCTTCTCGCCCTTCGACAACACCACCAACGTCATGTACGAGGCCGCCTGCGAGACCGTCATGACCTGCAACTGGGACATGTCCACCTTCAAGGGCTTCCTGTCCCGCTTCATGTACCAGTCGGTCCAGATGCAGCCCTCGCTGCGCGACCACGTCGAGACCTTCCTCCGCCCCTCGGCCGAGGCCGCCGCCAACACCTGCACCGGCGGCAAGTCGGGTCGCGAGTGCGGCATGCGCTGGTGGGTCGGCGGCTTCGACGGGAACCCGGGCCTGGGCCAGCAGATGTGCGCCCTCGAGATCGTCCAGGGCCTGCTGCTGGACGAGGCCCCCGCGCCGCTGCAGGGCGACGACATCAAGGTCATCCGCAACACCGACTGGGAGCCCGAGGACGCCGACGACTCCAGGATCAAGGCCACCCCCACCCCGACCGCCGACGAGCCCGAGTCCACCGAGAGCGACGACGCCGCCAGCCTGGCCCGCGCCGACATGTTCCTGGCATCCTTCAGCGTAGGCACAGTCCTGCTGGTCCTGGGATTGGCCTAATGCGGGAGCCCCATCCTGTACATTCATACTCTTTTTGTTTTTAGACATTGCATTGGGAAACTAGACTGAAGAAGGCGTTATTGGATACGGATAGAATGGGGAATACCTCGGTGTAAAATTGCTCCCCGTGTCATGAGCGTTGCTTCTATAATTTTCACGAGATTACGTCTAGAGAACCTAGATCTGAACTAGAAACGCCGTCGGTTTATCGCCTTTTTTTCCGTGTCTTCTTTTGTCTATTCTATGACCCTCTCACTTCAGCCAGCGTCACCCGAAGCGACTCGAGGAACCTCGTCACCTCGGCGTCGGTGCCGATCGTGATCCGCAGACATCCAAGGCAGCCGTGCTCCTTGCCCCTGAATCGGACGACGACGCCCTTGGTCTCGGCGAGCTTCTCGTAGACGGCCAGCGCCGTCGCGTTGTCCGGGTTGCCCGCCGCGTCGAGCATCTCGTACAGCAGGAAGTTGCTCTCGGTGCCGCCTCGAAGACGGCCGACGCCGGGGATCCTGGGCAGCTCGTTGAGGAGGCGGTCGCGCTGCTCGAGAAGGCGGGCACGGTTCGCGCGCATGACGGCGAGGCCGCGCTCCGACACTGCGTACGACGCGAGGGAGCTTGTGGGGCTGGAGATGTTGTAAGGAGCCTTCAGGCTGTTCAGGAGCCGGGCGATGGGAGGCGAGGTGAAGGCAGCGCCGAGGCGGATGCCGGCCATGCCAAAGGCCTTGGACAGGGTCTGCATGACGACGAGGTTGGGGAACTCGGTAACCCACTCCGCAAGAGAGGCATCCTCGGGGGCAAAGTCTATGTACGCCTCGTCGAGGACCACGACGCCGTTCCACGTCGGGTGGTTGAGGATCTGCTGGACGTCGGCCTTGGCAAGCAGCGAACCAGTGGGGTTTCCGGGAGAGCACAGGTAGACCAGCTTGATATTCTGCTCTTTGGACAGGGCGTCGAGGACGGCAGGCACGTCAATGCCGAATGTCGGGGCGGGCAGCAACGGGACCTTGACGATGGCGACGTCGTTGACCTGGGCAGACACGGCGTACATGCCGTACGTCGGCGGGCACGTCAGGATGCGGTCGCGGCCGGGCACGCAGAAGCAGCGCAGCAGGGCATCAATGGCTTCGTCGCTTCCGACTCCGACAAACAGGTTCTCGGGCGTGAGCGTCTTGGGCGTGTGGGCGTGGGTGTTGCGCAGCTCGCACAGCTGCTGCTTCAGCGACGCCTGGTGAGGGTCCGGATAACGGTGCAGGCCGAGCAAGTCGACGTCGACGCCCTCGCCCTCGCTGCTCTGCTTGGCGACATCAGCCGATAGCGAAGGTCCATAGGCGTTCTCGTTGGCGTCGAGGAGGATGTTTGTGCCGTCATCTTTGTAATCGCTGTTGACGGGGTTGGTCAGTCAAGCTCTGGCGCGAAGGCGGGGGAGGGGCAAACTTGCTCTCGCGCGCAGCGGTAGGGCTGGAGGGCGAGGATGTTGGGCCTGGCGCAGGCCTCGAGGTTGAAGGGGGCCATTGTATGGGGCAATTGGTCTCCTGGTAGGGGAGAATGGGATCTGAAGTGCAAAGAGGAAGCTCCCCGTGACTCTTTAAGTTGGGAAAGCAACTTTGATATGGCCGACGCCGGAGGGGCGAGTCATCGGCCTTTTTTGTGGGCCCGGAGTCAACTTGCAGAGATATCATCAAGGTAGCAGAGGCTGGCAGTAGTGACTCCGAGAACACAAGGAGTCATTCTGTTATTCATTCTCTCGGTGGCCTGTAGGATTGTTGCCGGTGAAATAAAAGGCAGGATTCGGAGTTGATGCGATGCTTTCTACCCTGCTGACTTGAAAGTGCTACCCTAAACTGCGGCCGGTTTTGGCTCAACTAAGTAATGCCATTCTAGCTAATGGTGAATTAATATTACCAGGAAATAGTTTCTACGAGTTATTCTACTTAACCGGAACAAGGTATCCCAAAGAGCTGAGTATCTTGGTCCTCGACGTGCTCCCAGTAAACCATGTTGAGACACTTCAAGGTACCCACAACACTATGGCTGGTCATATAGACTCAAATATAGAATCGAAACTAAGAATAATCTTTAACATGGCTCATGCTACTATGTTTTTATTTATTTATTTAAAAAAATTTTTTTTTTTTAAAAAAAAAAGGTATTTGAAGCTTTGTATAAGACAATAATTCAACACAAGGGGCTCTAGAGGTGCGAGAGAAGATGGCTCAGGATGAAGCCAGGCAACGCTCAGCCTGCGTTGCTTGAGAACCTTGCTGGCACATTATCTGATAATTTTACAGGACTTGACTCAAGGGCGATATCTCATGTTTTACAACAGTAGTTTGAATTCCTGAGGCTCTTCATGACTGTGGGTTGGGGTTTCCCCGGCCGAGGAGACTTCAATGTCTCACACCGAGACAGACCGGTTTCCCAGAAGGGTTCTCTTGAGACAGGAGGTTCCCTCTTCGTTCCATTGCCACAATTTCGGCGCACACCAGCCACATTCTCCAAAATAATACTCAGCCAACATCTCTCAGATAGATGGGAATATCTTCAACCTCTATAATTGTCAAAAGAAGACGAGGAAACCAAGCAATAGAGCCTCTCAGGTCTCGTGGCCCAATGGCAAGGCGTCTGACTACGAATCAGAAGATTCTGGGTTCGATCCCCAGCGAGATCAGCGTTTATTTTTGCCGTGGCGTTGAAGTTTTGCGGAGTTGTTCAAGGTTATCACGGCCTTCTCTCTGCCTTCCTTTTTGCACGAAGTAACACGAGACTCAAGAAGAAACCTCGGTCTCTTTTGCGAATTGCTGTAGAATTCTGTTGTCTGTCTTGTCAGGGAGCATCCGCTTTTCCGCAGCCCCATCAAACTCCACACTATCTGTAGTTGCATCCTTTGGGCTAGCATAATGCCTACACAATGTCACCTAGAATGGCCGGACCTATGCTGATATGGGTTCCAACCTCTGTTGCTCCCTGACGCCCATGTCTCTTAGAGGTGACCTCCGGAAGAGGCGGCAGTCCGGCGCCCGTCCCGCTCCGGTCCCACATTTCCTTTTACGGAAATCCGCCGGACCTGCTGCAAGCTTCCGACTTGAAGCCCACAACTCAACAACGGTACACTTATTGTTTAGACCTAGCATGTCGCTATTATCAGAGCTACGAGGAGCGCAAGTGTCCGCGTTGTTTACCACACAGTGTGTGAGGCCCTCAATCTTCCGATGGCTGCCATGGATCGAAGCCCCATAGCAAATGCACGAACAGCTAAAAGAAAACGTAAATGCTATGGTTATTAGGCCAAGAGTATATGAGCGTATATGCTTATACGTTTTCTGATCTTAGGTCTCAGCAAGTCTGAGGAACTAGACAATTTATCGACGCCAGCCGAGTAATACACCAGATACATACGGGATTTGAGGCTTGTATAGATTGAATGACAGAGTAATAAATAGTCGGGACACTGAGACGATAACAAAGGCAAGATAATCGGGACAGCGAGACTGAATATGAACGATGAGGCGGCAGGGAGCTTCGCGAATTCTCAATAAGAAGTGAGATTGGACGTGATGGGGCCTTGAGTCAACAACAGAAGTGGGTGCGGAGAAGGGGAAAGGAGCGAGAGCCCGTAGGAGATTAAGAGTATAGTATAGGGGCGAGTTAGTATGAAGGCGTTTCCTTGGCCTACTCTAATCAGGCAATGGATTTTCTTGCATTTCTTCTTCTGAGAAGTCTGTAATTGACCGGCCTGGCTGCCCGGCAACTTTTCCTCTCGTCAATTCAGGGAGATGGTCTCATATAAGACGGAGCCCGTCCTCTAAATATTAGGACAAACTATTGTAAACAATAGTATACTCTCAGGAGAGCTCATCAAAAGGGATGACTCCTCATAAGCTCTATCATGAGGTTTAGTAGGCACTGTTCTAAGTGCAGTCGGGTGTTTGCCATCGCCGGTACAAAAGTGTTAGAATCTTCTGGACGAGCCAAGTCTCCAGTCTTTCCAAGGCACAGAAGCGTGGCTGGCGTTATCGTCGTCGTCGACCCACGGTGACGTGAGTTGACCTGTTGGAGTGGAGAACAGCACAGTTTATACAGTATTTCCAGGTCCTGAATTTTCGTCTCTCACAAAAATATTGGTCATCTTCTTTTATTACTCGCTGATGTTCTTGTGTACATTTCCAGAAGGCTCGTACCTGAGAACCTAGCCCCGTTCCCCAAACCCTCGGTTCCAGGCCAAGACGTGGAGATGATCCCGGGAACGCACACCAAAAGCCTGGGCGATGGTGCTTGTGCTCTTTCAGGTTCAAATTCAAGGCCAAGACTGGGGTTCCAGAGATTGGTTGTTGCTATTTCCGGCAATCCCTGCTGCTGGATATTAGACAACTAGGATGAGGTGGACAAGGGACCCCACGAATGAATGCGACGTGCAATGCCATTTTGGTCAGTCGAGTTTGCATTAGGATTGGGATGTCTTGCTTCTTTCAAGACGGAATTCCCCGCTGGTTCTGGTCTATTGGCTCTGCAGTTTAGTCATCCTAATTGGACGGGATCTCTACGGAGAGACGTTCTAGCGAGTCAAGTCTTTGCAACTCCTTTTCATACTGGCTGCTGGGTCACTTGTTCATCTGTTCTCCAGCATAAGCACAGTGCAACATGGACGGCAGCCCCAGAAGGCGTCGGCTGTTCTTCTTAGCTCCCTCTTCCTTGCTTTGAGGTGGAGCAAGAAAGCATCATCAGGCCCTCTCCTTGGTGGGTGGGGACTTCTCGGTGGACCGTTGACGACTTCGAATCGACCCGAGTTGCCACTGGCATGGCCCGAGATCTATGAGGTTTGTCAAGTATTCTCCGAGTAACCCGTGCAGGTCATCCTCGTCTGTCCCTGAGAGGCCGTCCCCTGGTGCGTTCCCTGACCAGGGTATGTGGATGTTTGTGTGCGTGTACCTGCATGAGTGCTCATCGTCGATTTCTTCGATCCAGTTCTTAACTTGCTCTCTTCTTTCCTGTTTCCTCTACCTCTCCATCATATTTCCCCTTTCCCTCTTACTTCTCCTTAACCTTCGTCTGTCTCTACTATTCCTTCACAGTCGTGCTTGATTCCGGACACTACACTCGTTCAGTTGTCCGATTACTTGCCTGAATAGGCTTACCTACTCTCCCAAGGACATATTCTTATCTGTATTTCCCTTTAATTTGCACCACCCTAAGATGCCTTCCGCCAACAGCCTCCTCACCATGGCCGCCGCCGTGGGCACAGCCAGCGCTGCGTTCCAGGGCTTCAACTACGGCGCCACCTTCACCGACGGCCGGGTCAAGGCCCAGTCTGACTTTGAGAACGAGTTCAAGACGGCTGCCTCCCTCGAGGGCACCGGCGGCGCCTTCACCAGCGCTCGCCTCTACACCATGATCCAGGGGGGCACCCCCAACCAGCCCATCTCGGCCATCCCCGCCGCTATCAAGAACAAGACCAGCCTTCTCCTTGGTCTCTGGGCGTCTGCTGGTGGCGAGGCCTTCAACAACGAGATTGCCGCTCTCAAGAACACGGTCGACCAGTACTGCGGCCAGATCGATGACCTCGTCGCCGGCATCTCCGTCGGCAGCGAGGACCTGTACCGGAACTCGCCCACCGGCATCAAGGCCAACGAGAACCCCGGCACCAACCCCGACACTCTGGTCGACTACATCTCCCAGACCCGCGCGGCCATCAAGGGCACGTGCCTCGAGGCCATCCCCATCGGCCACGTCGACACCTGGACCGCCTACGCCAACGACTCCAACAACGCCCTGATCGACGCCTGCGACTGGCTCGGCATGGACGCCTACCCCTACTTCGAGGACACCAAGCACAACCCCGTCTCGGAGGGCGCCAACCTCTTCCAGGCCGCCTGGGACAAGGTCGCTGCCGCTGCTGGCGGCAAGGAGATCTGGGTCACCGAGACTGGCTGGCCCGTCAGCGGCAAGACGTTCGGCGAGGGCGTCCCCTCGACCAAGAACGCCCGCACCTACTGGGAGGACGTCGGCTGCCCCATGTTCGGCGCCACCAACGTCTGGTGGTACACTCTCCAGGACTCTGCCCCGCAGACTCCCAACCCCAGCTTCGGCGTCATCGGCTCTGAGCTGACCAAGAAGCCTCTGTACGATCTCAGCTGCGACGGCGTCGACAAGAGCAAGGGCAAGAAGAACGCTGCGGGCGGGGCCAAGGGTATGGCTGGCAGCGCCGAGAAGGTCCAGTCGCCCGGTGCCGTGACTACTCCTGCTTCCACTCCCACTGCCGTTCCCAACTGCAACGGCCACTGCAAGGGCAGCTACAGCAATGCTACTGCTACCGGCATCCACCCTGGCAACGGATCTCCCACTACTCTTGTCCCCAACGCCTCCTCTACCGGCGGGTCTGGGTCTGGGTCTGGGTCTGGTTCAGGTTCTGACTCTGGTTCTGATGACTCTGGGTCTGGTTCAGGTTCTGGCTCAGGATCTGGTTCCGGCTCCGGCAGCGGCAACGGTGGCTCCGGCTCCGAAACCCCCGCCGAGACCCCAGTGCCGGCCAGCGGAGCTCACCAGCTCAACTCATTCGCCGCCGCCGCCGTGGCCATCCTCCTTGGTGCTGCTTTCCTGTAAGCAGCGTAAGCACATTTCTTCCTTTTCTTGTCATTATACTTTCAAAAGCATTTGTAATTACCATCGTTGCGCCCGAGAAGGGCAATCAGGGGCGCTTGGATATACAGCCATGAAGGGCAAGATCGTTAATCTCGGTTGATACAGCATTTGTGCCATTGGGAACTGGGAGATATATGTGGCAAATCACCACTGGCTTTACTCTGAATAGAAGAACATTTAACAATACCGAAAATGATGCGTCGCGAACGCGTGAAATCAAAGGCAAGCTGCTGAATGCGTATGTTGTCGCGTGACCCCAGCACTACGCTCAAGTCCACGAATTTGGCGTCTGTAACGAACAGAAGAAAGAATTGAAGATCCAACCTTGAACCCCATGAAACCTTGGTGTTTTGCCACTAAATCCATGAGAATTGCACATGAGGTTTAATCCATCTCAAGATCCAAACCCCGACGATCCGTTCCATCTCCGGCGTCGGCGACCAGGGGCCCCCATTTCAGCTCCCCTCAGATGGCTGACAATAGCGCCGCCTCCAAGCCTTTTTCAGGCTTTCAGCTCCCGCTGCATCCCCGGGGCACCTATCAATCAGCGCCTCAACCACGCCGCGCCACGCGCCTTGGACCTAACCCGCACAAACAAAAGTGGCTACTTTGAACTCGGAAGGTAAGCCCCCCTGGCCCTTGAGCCGGCCGGCGATAATCTCAACCTCCATCCTCAACTTCACAAGCTGTCCTCCACACTCCCGTTTCCTCTTCTGCCTGACCACGCTCCTTTCCCTTTCCTTCCCCCCGTCTTTGGGTTTATTCATTCTTACGTTCTCTACATCTTTGGGGCGAACTTAATCCACTTGATATCATGGCGGTCCCTCGCAAGAGCGTCTTCTTTTCGGCCTTGTGCCTCGCGCTCTTGGTTGGCTTCGCGGTTGCCGGCCATGAGCACGATAATGAGCCCAGGGCGGAGGGCGTCACTGGCGTCGATCTTGGAAATCTGAGCCTGGAAGAGCTCGACGCGCAGCTCCAGGTACGCACCGTTGTTCTCCCTATCACCCGCCAGACATGTCGCTGATCGTGATCTCTTCAGACCTGCCCCATCGTCCAGGACCTCAGCGCCGCCAAGCAAGCCCATCACGCCGCCGCTCCCTCCTCCATCACCGCGCGCCTCTTCTCCGTCCTCTTCCCCGGCTCCCCCGCCGTCAACGCCCTCCTCGCGACGCTCTACATCTCCGGCCCGCCCAACTTCCTCCTTGCCCTGTGCCCGACCAACATCGACCCGGCCTCTCTGTCCGTCATGGTCGCCTTCGCTGTCGGCGGCCTCCTCGGAGACACCCTGTTCCACCTGCTGCCCGAGATCTTTGTTGGTGAGGACCACGACGAGGCCGTCAAGTTTGTGCTTGTGGAGCCAAACCGAAACCTCCTCCTCGGTGTTGGTATCATGGTCGGATTCATGACGTTTGTTGCCATGGACAAGGGATTGAGGATTGCTACCGGTGGAGGGGGCCATGATCACTCGCATGGCCACGGTGATGCCCATTCGCATTCGCACGGCGAGGACAAGGCTGTTTCGACATCTGTGGACGCTGCTGATGCCGTCGTCAAGTCGCGCAAGAAGGGTAGCGAGGAGAAGGTCGCCGTTGTTGCGAACGCCGTCGACAAGCCCGAGAAGGAGATCAACCCGAGCGTCAAGCTGGGCGGCTACCTCAACCTCATGCATGATACCCTGTACCTCCGGGGAGAGCGGACCAAGCTAACATCACTCGCAGCGCTGACTTTACCCACAACATTACCGATGGCCTGGCCATGTCTGCCAGCTTCTACGCCTCGCCCACCATCGGCGCCACCACCACTGTTGCTGTATTTTTCCACGAGATCCCCCACGAGGTCGGCGACTTTGCCCTGCTCATCCAGTCCGGCTTCTCCAAGCGCGCTGCCATGGGATCGCAGTTCATCACTGCTCTGGGAGCTCTGCTCGGTACGCTGATCGGTATCGCCATCCAGGAGTTTGGCAGCCCGGACAGCGATGCTCCCATGGGCCGCAACCAGGGCATCTGGGGAACTAGCTTGGTGAGTGCCCGACATTGCCCGCGCGATCTTGATCATATCATATCCGCCAGAAGAAGATGTTGCTAACTGACATTGCAGACCTGGGGCGACATGCTTCTGCCTTTCACCGCTGGCACGTTCCTCTACGTTGGAACCGTCGCCGTCATCCCTGAGCTCCTGGAGACTGGCCCCAACAAGGCTCAGGAACTCAAGAAGACCCTAATTCAGTTCACGGCCGTCGCCGTGGGCGCTGGCATTATGCTGTACATTTCTTGGCACGACTAGAGAGAATAGAGGAGTTGGTGTAAGCGGGCGTCGCAGCGGGTGATTTGGTGTAGATAAGGAAGATACCCGGTCGGTTGGTGTTTGAGTCTGGGGCGTTGTTGTTAGGTTGATGTGAGATGAGGATATGATGGCCTCGACTGGCAGAGTTCCGACGATGGGTGCCGTTTGATGAGAGGGCAGGTGTTGGCGCAGTTGTGGTTAGTTAAGTGGTTGTATATTGGCCGTACAAAATAAGACGGCCCGAGGAGGGCCTTTCGAGCCATTGAAACGAAGAGAGAGGTCCTCTGCTCGCAGCTTGGGAAGTGAGGAATGGTGGAATGGCGTATCCTACATTCACTCCCC
This sequence comes from Fusarium nematophilum, assembly GCA_033030565.1. Taxonomy (NCBI): domain Eukaryota; kingdom Fungi; phylum Ascomycota; class Sordariomycetes; order Hypocreales; family Nectriaceae; genus Fusarium; species Fusarium nematophilum. The sequence continues at coordinate 24,121 of JAVIXY010000053.1, read as the reverse complement.
TTGAAAATTCACGATGGTTGTGCAGCTTCTTGGCCATCGGCGCCTATTCGACGCTTCTAAATCAAAAGTATCGAGACATCGACGTCTCCGCCGGCAGGGAGTGGTCGGTCAATGTTCCCATGATCACCAAGACTGCCTGTGACGCCATAGCCGTACCCTCAATAATCCAGATGATGTCTGCCGCGCTCCTCACCAGTCATTGTCCTTCGGCGCTGCTAAAGTTATTGACAAGCAGTCATAAATACCAAGACAATCCGAAACCTGATTCTTTCTCTGGGCGGGCGCACAGAATGCTTCTGGCTTCCTGTGAATGGTGTAGGGTAATTGGCGCGCCAAGACAGCTCAGACAACCAAAATGTCAATGTCGAGAGCTTTGGGGTAGAAAGCTAGTTCGATCTGAGCTATGACGGCTGGTTCTGGGGGTCAGATGACCATGAGGCGACCTTCAGAGCATCGTCCAGGCACACCATCTCAGCTCTTGGTCCGGTGTGGTCAAATAGGAGGCAATGCCTTGAACGCCGCCGACGACAACCAAGACAGTTCATGGAAAATAGAGTTTCATGTCAAAGACAGCGCCCTTCCGAGCACGGTTATCAAGGTGGCTGACTGAGCGAAGGCCATTAATCAGCATTTTCGCTGACTCTTATCAGATCAAACACGCCTTTGCGTTCGACAGCCGAACATCCATCAGGAGAATCACCTGGGAACCAATCAGAAGCTGGAACCCCCCCATCGCCCCAGTGCCTTTCGGAGATGGGCTTTGGACCCCTAAAAAGGTACATTCCCAGGTTCCCAGGGAGCTTTCATGCACAGCGGTTGTGCTAGTGGATCGCGGGTGACCGACAAGCATCACCTGCTAAGCATTTTTTAGGTGGTTTTAGTGGCATGTTTGTGCAGTTCGGCCGAACCGAGCAGCCAGCATCGGGATCCTCAAGGGATCTCTCGGAGGGCGAGCGACAGGACATGAACGGAAGAGACGGGGGAGACTGGAGACAACAGAGGAGGAGAGAGAGAACCCGAGAGAAGCAGGGTTCTGTTGCAGACAAGCATCTGGGGAGTCAACTGCCTGCCGCACGGAGCAAGGAGCAACGGTGGTGGAGAGAGCGCAAGGGCCTTTCTCGGTATGACCTTTCGTTTTCTGTGACAGATCCAGAACGGGAAGCTTATGGCCTGTAGCCATAGCTCTCATGGGCTTGCGTGTGCGTTGTGCGTGTTGTGCGTCTGGGTCTGGGTCTGCGAGTGGGCGTGGACGAAGAGGCCATGTGCGTGTGGTTGCAAGACGCCATCGCCATGTCGTGATGGACCCTGGAACGTGGAGCGCTTCCAGGTGAAGCCACTCACCTACCGACGCTGGCCCGTGCACTATCCCGATGGTCCTTGGCTTCCGAATCAACGCAAGTTCCAATACCGGAGCGCGGTTGACTTGGTGGGGGGGCTTTGGGGGTTCTCCAGCTCATCAGTTTTAGCTGCTCCGTACCTTGAGCTAGTGGGAGCAAACCTTTTCTGGTCTGGTGAGCCAGAGGGAGTGTGACGGGGGGGAAGAAGAGGGTGAAGAAAAATGGCGATGTTGATGCAGGTGGAGACCGGAATCGAGAACGAGGAAGAAGAGGTTGGAAGGGAAAAGGTAGTAGGAGGGGTGGTATTCGGCTCACCGACTTTAATAAAAGCACCGGATCTGAGATACTGTCAAGTGCCGTTCTTGAATTTAAAAAAACACAAGATCAACATGCTTCTCCGATCCCGGATTGCAACGTTGGAGTGCATGTGCGTAGGATTTGCAGGTTTTCGGCGTGGCCTTGAAAGTATCGTGATGTGAAATCGTGGTGTTTTCGTGTTGGTCGAGCAACTGCTGCCCTTGACCGTGTGGTGTGGCTGCGGGATGCCATGCAAATGGCCGCTGCCCGCGACCGAAAGAAGCAGTCGTGCAAGGGCGATTAGCCAACCAACTGACACCATCCCTCCGGGCGGCGCCATGGTGGTGAGGACATGATCCTAGGGACCAAACTAAGCCGATCTCCAGCCTCTTTTAGTGTCTTCCCAAAAGAGCAATTAACAAGCATCGCAAGCTCCTGAGATGCACCGGAGCGGGTATATCCAGATGCATCACATGGCGGTCCACTCTGTCAGGCCTGAGCTTCAGGTTCCCGTCTCCTGTCTCTTTTCGCTGTGCTGTCCGTCTCTGCTCCTCCCCGCAATCAGACCATGGGCGGCTTAGATCTAGATGACCTCGCCACTTTCATCAGTCTCAAAGTCCCTAGATGACCGCAGCGTATCGTGGTCTTGGAACGAAGCGAGATGGTCCCCGTGAGGCATCTGCAACAATCCCGTGATTTGGAGGCTTTGCTGTTTTTGCTGCTGTCCATGCGAGAGTTGGATGCTGCCTGCTGTGACGGCACCCGGCCCGGAGATGGCAGACGAGAATTTTCTTCCCCCAAGCCACGGTTCCGAAATAGAACACGCTGTCGCGGCTCGATCAGCGGCGAAGCCCGTCCACGGCTGGTCATTGGCGGGTGGCATCGTGATGGGAAGCTGATGGTGGGAGGGGCAGATGGGAAGCGGAAGTGAAAAGGGGGGGAGAAGAGGGTGCGCAGGGGGGCCGGGGGGAGCAACAGAAGAGGTGAGGCTTGAGGCCAAAACAGAAAACTCACGATGCAAAAAAAAAAAAAAGAGCGGCGAGACGGTGAGCCGCTGTCGTGTCATGCACCGTGTCCTTCGTCTCTCTGGCAGCTCCCCCCATCTGGGTCTCCTCGTCGGGGTCGTCTCCATCCCCAGGTAATGCCGGACGGCCCATCCCAAAGCTTGTACGCCTCATTTTGCAGGGATCGTACAATTCTTGCGTGTGCTTCTAAGGCGATTGTGGAACGGCTTGAATGAAGCTTTGCGAGTTGGGGAGACGTGAGGGATGAAAGGCGGAGCCGAGTCGCTCATAGTAAATGGGGCCCGGCCTAGGTTCGAGAACAAGAACGGGCACGGACAGCAAAACGAGCGGCGGGACCCCCCGGCTTTAACGGCGGACACATGATCGGGTTGGATGTTTTTTAAGAATGAGCCAGTTCGAAATGGGAAAGGGAAGACGAGAGGACGGGGAACGGCTTGGCAGATATGTGCTGTGTGTCGATCATGTAATAGGAATTGCAAGTACCCCAGTATCTGCTTCGGCCGCCGTTCTGGCTCTCCTCCCTGGAACCTCCCTGGAACGTCTTCACGATGCTGGCCTGTTGACCTAGGGACAGAGCGGAAAGGCGCCAAACAGGGCGAGCTGAAGCAAATGACTTGCTCGTCTCTCCTTCAGGCTGACCGCCGGAGGGAGGGAGGGGCCAAATTTCTGATCGGGAATGTCGCCTACATTCTCGGCAGCGCCAGCCGTAGTGCGTTCGGTGCCTTAATTTTTTTTTTTTCTCTTTCGCCATCGTGGCTTGCAACCGCGTCGTATTTCCGCGGTGTGAGCACACGTGGTTGGCCTGGGTCAAGTTTCTCTCAGTCATAACCACCATCGTGAAATGCAGTCACCCACGCTTCTGGAGTTTCTCTGTCAACCCCCAGCGGAGGCTGTTTCGGACACCTTGCCTGCCCGGGTGAAGAAACGTGGAGACTCATGGTGTCATCAAGCTCCAGATGCTCCAGTTCTCCAGCTTGGTCTGTCTTGCCATGGCCATCTGCTCAAGGCATCGAAGGCGAGGCCGCGCAAGTGACGTCCAAGATCTCGATAACCATTCTCTATGTATCCCACCCAGGTTGATCAGGATGGCCGGCCGAGTCTGACCTTGTCTGGTATGTGGGATGGGTGGTGGGTAAGGGAACGGGTTGAGGCTCGTCCGTCCAAGGCACGCTGCCTCCGAAACGGGCCGGCTTTGGGTTGACGGGGTCAACCCGGGCAGAACGTGCCAGAAGCGCGCTACGGACCATGCAACGCGAATGCATGGAAGACAGGGAGAAGGGAGGAGGATCGCTGATGGATGGTGGGTGCCTTGCAGCTGGTTCGTCGTTTTGACGTGCCTTGGGAGAGGCTTGCGTGCTTGCATGCTAGGTTGGTGGTGTTGCCGATTGCGATGCTCGATGCTGGTTCATTGCCCGTGCTTGTGTCACTGGCTGGGCCGGTTCTGCCACCCCTTCCAACCTCTCTGGCCACCATCGTGACCCCGTGCCTCTGATGAGAGGCCGAGCGGCGGTCCCCGAGGCAGAGAGATGCTCCGTTCCCGGCGTTGGAATACCCGGCGAGGCAAATGCCAATGCCGGGGTTTTAGGTAATCCCAATTGCCATATTTGTGTTGGCCTAAGTACGCCTGAGCTGTTCTACCTTGTGTAGTGAGATGATCTAATCCAGAGCCAACAAGACGGACGGCAAGAGAGGCGGCTCTTATTTTAGCCTCCCCTCTCCAGCAACACATCCGTCAAAGGAAGAGCCTTACGACGCTTACCCACGTTCGTCTTTCAAGTCGATGGAAGGAGACAGTGAGCGATGCTAGCGTCCCAGGCCCCAGCACCCTTTCGGCACCGGAGAGAGATGGTTCCACAATCGGCGCTAGTCATGCACGATGTGTCTAACCCTGGTCGCATGGTTCTCGAGTGGCTCAATCCTCATCGAAGCCCTGCGAAAACACTTTTTTTCTTCCTTCGATGCTCCACCTTTTTCCCTCTCTTGTAAGTCAGGTCGGGGACTCTGTGACGGGGGCGACTCATCAGGTACCGGTACGAAAGGCGGAGATTCTCTGAGCATCGTGGGTTTTCTTGCCGGTGTAAGAGGAGAGAAAGGGAGGGTCTGTCTGTATTTTTTTTCATGTGCTTTTCTAACCACGCTCTGGGTGAGGTTAGATGGGGGAGGGGGTCTCAAGGTGAGCTAGGCTACGAAAGCATCTATGTTTGCAAACCTCGCAGCTTGAAGGATGCGAGATGCCAAGTTCATGTGAATGCTATGGCTGATGAATGTTTCTATTGTTGGGTGCAGCCTCTGGCGAGAGGTTCCTGAGATGGTGGTAGTGCTTTCAGATCAGCAGCCGGTTCCCTTCTGTTCTCCAACTCCCCCTTCTCCAACTCATGTCCTCCTCACAGACCACCTGGAAGCATGGCAGATCAGTGGCTGGTTGCAAAATAAGGTGACCCCCAACTTGAGGGTGTCATCAGTGCCTTGCGATTGTGACCTCACAGATCCTACGCCTTTTGACTCTGCGCTATGAATGTCAAGATGCCATCATGCAATGTTTATTTCTAATCCAGATGGTGCCCAGCTTAATCATCCTCGCGCCCTGTTGTCATTCCCCTCTCTATGAGTAATACTAGAAATGTGCTCAACCCCCCCTCACGAGTAACCATAACCTCAAAAGGGAACTGGTATAAACTGCGGCATGAAGCCCGTTCTCCGTCTGCGCAATCTCGTGCCCCCATTAAACCATCGCCAAAATACTCAAGACCCCGAGTCTCGACCACGATCTAGCAACTCTTGCAGACCCAAGACCCCAGCAAGAAACAGCACGCGCTCTCCAAAGGAGCCCAGTAAGCCCACTTGGCACTCTGCCGCTCTCGCTTCTCCGCACACCCCCTGGACCCGTCAACGCCCCCCCCTGCAAGCACCTCAGCAACTTCGAACAGGGCCAGGCGAACCCAAGTAACGGTACCCATACTCACGAACGGGCTCTGCCGTAGCCGCACCTTATATACACAAATATCTATACATATATAAATATCTTTCCCCCCAGCATCACAATGGCAAGGCCTTCATCACTCATCGCTGGCTCACATATCCTCAAAATTTCTCACGAAATAATGTCCTCCCTCACCACGGACAACGGACCCCGGGCCAACAGGCCCCGTCCTGCCAAGTCTGGCCTCGACATCAAGATCGACCAGCACTTCAGCTCAAAGGCATACACCTCGGGCTCGACCGTTGCCGGGCACGTCATCATCAACACCCAGCGCGATGTCGCCTTTGATGACTTTGAGATCCTCTTCACCGGTACCGCCTACACCCGCGTTGACTTTGTCAACCAGTACGCCAGTGCCACCTACGCTGCTCGGCCCTTCATGAAGCTCCACATGCCCATCAGCTCCTCCGACTTCCCCAGCCCTCGCGTCTTCCAGGCTGGCCGCACCTACACCATCCCATTCCACTTTGTCGTCCCCCACCAGCTCACCCTCAGCGCCTGCAACCACCCGGTTGAGCATGCTGGTGTCCGCGACCACCATCTCCATCTGCCCCCCACCATGGGCTTCTGGGAGCGCAACGACCAGTCTCCCGACATGGCCCACATCGAGTATGGCATCCGCGCCGGCGCGTTCAAGGACACTGTCGACGAGGGCCGCACCGTGCCCCTCGACGGCTTCCACATGGTCAAGGTCCTCCCCTCGCTCCCCGAGGATGCGCCTCTCGACATTGGCCCCAAGGATGAGCGATACTGCCTCTCCAAGACCAAGACCATCCGCAAGAACCTCTTCTCCGGCAAGCAGGGCAAGCTGACGACCACGGCCTCGCAGCCTGGCGCCATCATGCTCTCGGCCAACTTCCTCGGCGCCAGCCAGACCAACCTCCAGGTCAACCTCGAGTTCAGCTCTGCTTCCGCCGACATGACTCCTCCCAAGGTCAACTCGGTCAGCGCCAAGCTGCACTCGACCACCTTCTTCAGCAGCGCCCCGATGAACCACCTCCCCAACCTGGGCGCTCGCATCAAGCACCAGAGCTGCCCTTCTCTCACCTACTCGACCACCACACCCATCTCCATCAACGCAGACACGACTCTGTGCTGGGAGAACGAGGCCCCCGCCTCCCGAAGAGACTCTGGATACTCTAGCGGCGCCTGGCTGGAGGATGATGCCGAGTCCGAGCAAGGCCGCGGCCATGGCAGCAGCGACAAGGCAGACAAGGACAGCGTCCGCCGCTACGCCACTCTTGATATCCCCTTCACCCTGCCCACCAGCGGCAACAAGCTCTTCCTCCCGACCTTCTACTCCTGCATCAGCGCCCGCTCCTACATCGTCTACCTCACCCTCTCGGTCGGGCCCATGAACACCAACATCAACCTCGCCGTCCCCGTCCAGGTGGCTGTCGAGAACCTCTATGAGCCCGCCTCGGACGACGAGCTCCCTTCCTTCGACGCTGCCGTCGCCGAGGCCGAGGAGGCTGATGCCGACCGACACCTCATGCCCCGCCTGATGCAGGTCCCCTCTGAGCGCTTCCAGCAGACGAGCGCTCTGCCTGGCTACGATGACCGACGACGACGCCTCGTGGCAGCTGCGTAACTAGTTTTGACAACTCTACGCTTAATACCTTTCGACCACAGATTTAATGGACCATAATTGAGGAGGATCTGCAAGTCCTTTTATGATGTAATGTTTTCATAAAAAAAAGGAGAGCGAGGAGGAACGGAAACTTTACGACTTTTTTCTTTCTGTTCTGTTGGGGGCAAGATGGGATGCATCATTCAGCGAGGAGTTTCTACGGATTTCCAAAAACAACACGTTGTCAGGATTTCTTTTTGTTTCTTTGCATCACACCATTGGAGTTTTAAGCGATCTCGCACAGCATAGATTTAGATGCATGGTTAGGATTCCAAAAAAGGAGGACGGGGAAGGGCAAAATGCATCATCCAGCGAGTTCATAAGTAGCTACAGTAAAACGGGCACAGCAGTTGCCAATTACTAATTCCACAAGAGAATTATTGAGTTCCTTCAAGACTCACTCTCATCTGCAATAGCCTGGTCTTGGTGTGGTTGCATCCTGTGAGAGAGCACTTTGGAGCAAGAATTTCAAACGTTGCATCTTGAGCACCGCCAAAAAGAAACCCTCGTCAGTCCTAAAGAACAACACCACTGTCGACTCACCTTGACCTGAAAAAAACCGGATGCGAACCTGCAATGCCGTCGGCTGATGGTGGAAGGGCTGAGAGCGGCTTCAGCCGGATGATCACCTCACCTGCCGCACGATGATGGCACCTGTTCACGATACGTACCTTTTCAACTCGTTCGTCCAGGTGCGCCTCTTGAGCCAAAGGAAAGTAGGATTGCATGCAGACAGTGATCGGCCTCGTTTCCTGCAAAGACATGCCCTGTTGATCTGGCAGGGGTCCCCCTCTTCACGAAATTAGAGCGGCAGTAGCGTCCGTGGAAGCTTGGAAGGAAGCTCCTTGAATGATCCCACGGGCACGGGCCAGGAATCCAATCATGGAACGGCGCTTCATTGGCTATTTGAGAGTCAGTCCCTGGCCCGGGAAGCTGCATGGGCGGGATGGGCAGGCACAGGCGGGACGTGGCTGGTGGATGCTGCAACTCAGGGCTGGAGCTGCTGGGTGATGCTTGTACGTCTTACATCAACTCAGTTTACCGACTGACGAGGATAACCTTTTCCCCAACGTCTACGCTGATGAAAGTCAACGTAGCCAGGCATGGGACGACTCTTGTGTACTTTGTTTGGTGTCAGTGACGGCACAAATCTCGACCTCGGGCGCCTTGACCAGCACTTGCAATATGACTGGGTTGCAAATCTGCTGGATCAGAAGCAGATCAAAGTAAGCCTTCCGAAAACCTAGGGGGTATGAGGCCTCTGAAAACCACGGTTGCCGACATGAAGTCTGCGGATTATCCCATGAGGTCAACGTCGTGCCGATTGCTGGCTACCTGACCTTACTACTCACTGAAGCCAGAGGTATCATGGAGCCAACGACTAACCTCTACCCACTGGAGAAGAATCAAACATCGTCTTTGCCTTGCTCGAGGTATCGGTCGGAGTGTCTGGGCAAGAGCAAGTACTGCGAACCGCAGCGAATGCCTCAAGGGAGTAGTTGTGGGATTTTTGACTATCAACCCACCCTCTTTGGCCTCTTGACGTGTTCAGGGGCGAGAGCTTTATGCTAGCACTTGTTGCTATAACTCTGTTGGCGAGGCTGCAACCACTACGCATTCACTCTTGGCGCTCTCTTGTCAGGCTGCACAACACTCTGGAGTGTCGAGTTTCGCTGGATGCAGCCGTGTAACCAACACTATCAGCCTGCCGCCAGCGCCTCATATCCTCACTACAAACAACAGCTCCTCCAGCATCTGCGCAGATATTATAATGATCGAGGGGTCTAAACTGATGATAGTTTCCGGCCGACGACTGGATACAGTGACGGATGACATGAGGAACGGATTGCTCATGGGATGTTGGTCGTGAAGCATGGTATGCATTGCGAAACTGGTCACAGAGGTGTGGTTGGAAGGAACCCTATGCTGGTCCTGGAGTCGTATTCCATCGCCGACTCGTTCCGGGTGCAGTGGTTCACATTCGAGTTCCTCACCACCACTCAGTCTTTGTTCTGGTGGTCTCTGGCTTAATAGAACGATGTAAGTAATAATAAGCCCTAAGAATATTGCTGACATGGAGAAAGCAGTGTTGTGATGATTAACGGAACTGTGTGGCTTCCAGCTTCATCAGGCAACTCAGCTTTGTAGCTCGACCTGCCACAGATGTTAGGCGAGCTGCTGGCAGCAACAATAAAAAGGATGTTCTCAATTGAGCAGAAGAAGTCGAAGGAGAAAGAAGGGGGAAAATCCAGCCAAGTTCACCGCCATGATAACAGAGCAGATGGTGGCCTTTCCGAAATTCCGAGCTCTACTGCCTCATCAAGAGCCCGATATTCGGAGCCCGAAAGTCCGGCGTCAGGAATCAGGAACTGCGTTCCGAACGGACCCTGCAGACCCCGATTGTCCAGGAGCGCAGGGCGTCGCATGTCCATTTAAGGGCGTCGACGGCTCCATGTTTTGACATGCGCGCATGGGAACTAGACCATTCATCAGCTTATGGTCGCAATTGTGCCCCAGATAGCCGCGTCAAACCAGACGTTGTGGTGCGGAATTCACCATGTCCTTCGACATCCTACACATGGTAATCTATCATGACGACACCGGAGAAAGAGAGATGTCTTTGCAGGCCCGGAAATACGGCCATGATTGGAAACCCTGAATCAACTAATCCATGAGGCGACTTTGTCGACCTCGGCCGATTCTCTCTTGGTGTGGGGATGGGATGGGATAAAATGTGGGATGAAGACCCTGAGCTGTCCCAACTAATAAATAAAGGATGGCCAGTTCCGAAGTTGCGACACCCTCCCTCTCTTCAAGTTCAGAACAACGCAAAATCCCAGGCGAATACGACCAAGGGCATCATGGATTCGCAAGAGTTTCGCGAAGCGGCCAAGGAGGCCATTGACGAGAGTAAGTCGTCGTTCATGATTGAATATTTTGCCATTGCCCCTCCCCCGCACTCCGGAATTCGGAGTAGGAAGCAGACTCCGTCCCCCCAAAACATCACCAACTTCACTGGTCATTTTGCTAACCCCTGCCAAGTCGCCGACTACTACGACAATGTCTCCTCTCAGCGCGTCGTCTCCGATGTTAAGCCTGGCTACCTCCGTCCTCTGCTCCCCTCGGCCGCGCCCGCAGACCCCGAGCCATGGTCTGCCATCCAGCAAGACATCCAGTCCAAGATCTTCCCCGGCATAACTCACTGGGCCAGCCCGCGCTTCATGGCCTTCTTCCCCTGCTCCAGCAGCTACCCCGCCGCCCTCGCCGAGCTGTACTCGAATGCCTTCAACGGCGCCCACTTCAACTGGATCTGCAGTCCTGCCGTCACCGAGCTCGAGACCATCGTCCTGGACTGGCTCGCCCAGGCGCTGCACCTCCCCGAGTGCTTCCTGAGCGGCGGTTCTACCCACGGCGGCGGTGTTCTCCACGGGAGCGCCAGTGAGGCCATCCTCACTGTCATGGTGGCTGCCCGAGACAAGTACCTTGCCGCCGTGACCGCACACCTCCCGGAGGATAGCGAAGAGAAGGAGGAGGCTCTATGGCGGCACCGGAGCAAGCTCGTCGCTCTCGGCAGCTCTGGCGCGCACTCGAGCACCAAGAAGGCCGCCCAGGTCCTCGGCGTCCGCTTCGCCACGGTCCCCGTGTCCGAGGAGAACGGCTTCTCCATGACGGGCGACGCCCTCACATCCACCATCGCCGACCTCAAGGCTCGCGGCCTGGAGCCCTTCTACCTGACCGCCACGCTGGGCTCGACCGACGTCTGCGCCGTCGACGACTTCTCCAGCATCGCCAAAGCCTTGGCTCCCACCTTTGACACCCCCGAGGATATCTGGGTCCACGTCGACGCCGCCTACGCCGGCTCTGGCCTCCTCCTCGAGGAGAACCACCACCTCACCGAGTCCTTCCCGTCCTTCCACTCCTTCAACTTCAACCCGCACAAGTGGATGCTCACCACCTTTGACTGCTCTGCCGTCTGGGTCCGCCGCCGTGCCTGGCTCATCCAGGCCCTCAGCATCAAGCCCCCCTACCTGCGCAACCAGTTCAGCGACGACGAGCTCGTCACCGACTACCGCGACTGGCAGATCCCCCTGGGCCGGCGCTTCCGCTCCCTCAAGCTGTGGTGCGTCCTGCGGAGCTTCGGCGTCAAGGGCCTGCAGGAGCACATCCGGAATGGGGTCAGCCTCGGCGAGTCTCTGCAGGCCAAGATTGCGTCGCGGCCGGATCTCTTGACTGTCTTCACGCCCGCGCGGTTTGGTCTTGTGACGCTGCGGGTCAACGGCGTCGACGAGACAGAGATCAACAACCGCACCGAGGCTGTGTACGAGGCCATCAACGCTTCGGGCGAGTTCTTCCTGACGGGCACCGTCGTCAATGGCAAGTTTGCTATTCGCGTGTGCACGGGCGTGCAGCGTGTGCAGGAGGAGCATGTGCAGCGGGTGTTTGATGTGTTGGTCGAGAGGGCAGAGGCCGAGGCTGCCAAGAAGGCATAAGGATGATGAATGCATGTACAGGAAATGATGGACAGGAAATGATGGACATATCCAAGGTTACCGGAGGGCATATAGAGCGAAGTAATACACGGGCATGTTTTGGTCGAGTTTTGTTTTTGAAAGATCTTGATACCTGCCGTGCTGGGATAGATAAAGAGGCTCACCCAACGCCGCCCTTTCAATGCCTTCTGTCCCTGTCCTGTTGCTCCTGACTTGCTGTCCATATTCGCCATACCCTTATGATCTTGTCCCAGGCCTCATCCATCAGAGTTCATAAACCCCCCCCTACCGACTAAACCTCCTCCCTCCATAAGAGTAATAGTCATCCTCGCTTCCCCAGCCGTCATCCTCAAACCTGCTCCTCGACCTATACCTCCTCCTACCCCTACCCCTCTCCGAGTCCTCGCTCCTGTCATCATCCCAGCTCCCGTCATCGCTCCCCCCTCCTCTGCGGCGCTCCCTCTCCTTGCCGTCGTGTTTCTTGCGGTACTTGTCAAAGTCGTGGCTGAGAAATGTCAGCGCCCCGAGGAGCGCAAGGACGATGCCGGGCGTCCAGTCGAAGCCGCTTTCCCTTTCCTTGACGGGAGGGTTCTGACGATGTTGGCGGCGGGAGGAGTGATGGTGGTGATGGCTTCGGGGGGGAGGGGCCGAGAAGTGGTCTCTTCGTCTTGCCATGGGGGGCGATGGAGTTTGGCGGTTGGATATCTTGATACGGGGTCGGTTATTCAGCTGGGAGGAATCATACACTCTCGTCTGGTGATGGCCAAGGTAGTCGTCTTTTTCTAGACCAAGCAAAGAAGAACGATAGGTGACTTGATCAAGGTAAACCTCAACACTGTGAACCATATGTCGTATGTATGTCTCTCATCTGCGACACACGATCGGTCCTAGTCGAATAATGTGCTTTGGTCCAACGTTGATGTCTCAGATAATTATGGTGCGTTGCAACCTTTCAGATAGGCTACCAATCACCCTTTCCACCCAGCTGGCAGGTCGTTGTTATAACCTTCTTCCAAGACCCTGAATTGCACTCGCCTCCCCCGCAAATAGAGCTGGGTTGCCCCTCATGGGCTAGGGGCGATGATGCTTGGCATGGACGGGGGGTGAGTGACGCCAGTTGGTGTGCCGTGCCAGGGCCCAATTCGAAGGCCTTGCTCCATGATGTCATTGTTGACGTCGGCCGCGATCGTCCCAGACAGGGCAATCCAGCGACATGACCCGTACATGATCGATCTAGTAGACGAAGCCCTCCGCTTGTTCCAGCGCATTCCTCAAGCAATCACTTGTGCATCAGGTGATCTCGGGTTGCGCAATGCCAATTCTCAACCAAACTCGCTTGTATTCTCTCGGCGTCGTGATCACATGTCTCGCTCTATCCGGTGTCTAGGAACAGTCTATGTGCTGCGTGTAATCCTTGGCTCTAGGACGCTGCCTGCAATCAAATACTCGCTCGTCTAGGTGCCATTGTCCGCCTCAGTGCCTTCTTTGCTTCCGTCTCTTCAACCAAGGGCAAAACGCCTTGCTCCCTCATCTTCTGCAAAAACTCTTGGCCATACTTGTAACCCAATTGGTAAAGCTCGTCAAACTTGTGAAAATCAAGAGTCCCATAATCGTCGATCGGCGGCCGCATGTAGATGCATCCTGCCATCGCCTTAGCCCGTTCTAGCGCATCAACGCTCGAGACATACGCGAGCCGCGCTTGGATTTCTGCCAGCGTCGGCGGATTGGGGTGCGATGAAAACGGATTCCATCGGTTGACAAATGCCCACGCTCCCGAGAGTGAGTCGCCGTACGTCTGTGGCGTGTCATCATCCAGCGCCCCGACATCGATGGCAAAGATAATGTCTACTCCGAGCCCTTTCATGTGCGACACCGTCAAGTTGTCGACGTATCCACCATCCAGCAGCATGCTACCTTCGTCACATAGTGGCGGCAGCAAGCCTGCAAGCGACATGGAGGCACGGATATATCTCCACGCGTAACCACTCGTGTGGAACTCGGCTCGGCTCTTGCTGATGTTGGTCGTGTTGCAGTAGTACTCAAGCCAAAAGTCCTCCATTTGCGTGTCCCCAAACGTCTTGAAGATGCCACGGTTGAACTCATGGCCCGTCGTGTACGATGCTGACGGGTATGTCAAGTCCAACGCAAACCGCCAAAGACTGGCCATGCGTCCAGCGAACTTCTTGGCAAATCCGAACATGGGCACAACGTCTGCGTGCCGAGCATACAGAGCTCCAACAAAGGCGCCAATCGAAGTGCCTCCGATCAGATCGATGGGGATGCCCGCTTCTTCCATGGCCCTGATGATGCCAATCTGAGTGAGTCCCCGCGCGCCGCCGCCTCCTAGGACAAGACCGATCGATTTTCCACAGAGCCGCCGCGCCAGCCGATGGAAGTCACCCTTGAAAGGCGTATCAGGGGAGTAGTACGGTGTGTGATGCACCTTTCGGGACGTGTACTTTTGGATCTCGGCTTGTAACACCTGCACACGCTCCTTGAGTGCCTGTCCGAGCTTCTTGGAAGGAGGATGCACCGGCATCTCATTTGTCCTGAATGCCATCTGGATATGGTAGTGGCCTCCGTTGATCCACATGCGGTTTTGCAACCATGATCGGGTCAGGCCCGGTCGTGAATACCGCTCTGCATGCAGCAACACTAGCAGTTTCCTCGCTGTGGACTTCATGCCCAGCATGAAACGCTCATACTCTCCAATGGCTGGGGAGCCTTCAGCAAGCCCAACCAGGAGAATACTGTCGGCTTGTGTGATGCATGTTTGCGTCCATGGAGAATTGACGTTTGTGTCTAGTGGAGGACCATAGTGTTAGCTTTGACGCCACTCCAAGATTCCAGAAAGGCGAATGTGAAAACCAGTATTCAGGAAAAAATTAGAGTATAAATGAACCAGCATCGGCTTTGCCTCTGGGGTGTGAAATTTCTCATCATAAAGGGAGGTGAATGTGGTGGGGACATTTGAGCGCTTACCTGCGACGTATACAACCAGACCATACTTCTCTTCCAAGTCTGCAAGGTACTGCGACAGCCTTAGCTTGCCCATTTTATTGAAGGCGTGTTTGCCGAGGTGGTTGAGAATGGCGGCCTGGTTGAGAGAGGTGGCTCCGTTGGCAGGGCCAACCTGTGAGAGTGCGTTCATGAGGTGGTTCCCAAACTCGACGACAGGCACGCCAGCTGTCACGGGCAAGATGGCAACCGTCCGCAGGTTAACCGTAGACTTCCGCAACAGGCTGTTTGGGCCTGTGCTTGCATCCTTGTTAGAGAACTTGGCCGTGTCATCGACGACCGCTCTCATCCGCGACGCGATGATCTTGGAAATCTTGATGGTGATGTTTGGATGCTCCTGCGCCAAGCTGTTAAAGAGGGTCCGGGGAAATTTCACCAGCTCCGTGTCTCGAATGGCGTGCAAGGTCCCCGGACGAGCAGTTTCCGTGAGAACCTCAAGCTCGCCGACACTGTCTCCCTGTCCAAACTCAGCCCGGGCAGTCACCCCACCACCCTTGCGATCCTGGACTAAACGCAGACGACCATTGAGCACGATGTAGATGGCTTCGCTTTCATCACCCTCGTGGAAGAGCACCTGTCCTGCATTGACCTGAACCCATTCCAGAGCAAAGTCAATGTGTAGAATGAGGCGTGGCAAGATATTCGTCAGCCTCTTGGCCATGGTGAGAAGCACGATGGGATATCGGTCCACGATTCGTTCAAGCGAAGCCCGAGGTAGGAATCCGACATACACATCCGTCTTTGCAACAACGTCGATGAAGGATCTGTATGAAGACACACTTCCAATGTAACCGGCCAGACCGCCCGGCTTGACTAGAGCGACGGTTCGACGGTGCTTGGTTGGCGCCGGTTTCTGTGTTTCAACCCGATCCCGCGCAGCCTCAGTGCGTGCAAGGTTGGGGAACGACCCCATCTGGGCCGGATCCGGTGACGAGGGATCCGGCTGCAGTGAGCCAAAGCCATCGGATTGCAGGATGTTGTGCGAATCTTCCTCGCCAGTCGTACCGATGTCCAGGAAACCATCAACGACGTAGTATAAGCCTGGATTCCTCTCGCCTTGCTCCACGAGAACAGACCCTTTTGGAAAAAAGACAATCTCGACCTCATCCTTCATATCATGAGCCAGGACTTGAGCGTTAACGGGAGCGTGAAGTGCCATTCCGCTTGAAGTGACCGACTCAGTTTCGCCGTCAGCTGATCCATCGTAAGGTCCCATAAAGCCAAAAGCATTGTTCTGAGCATAGAATGCCTTCGACCGTCGCTGGTCCATAGATACGAGTCTGGGGGAGCCTTCCATTGACTCTGGTTCTCGAGACGCGCTTCCATTGGAGTCCAAACCCAGAGTTTTGAACATGCATTCCAGGATGGAGGCTCGGAAAAGATTGTCCTCATCAACGGAGTCACGTGCGTCGATGGCCATGCGGGCATGCCTTCTCGAATCGAACGGGTCGTTGAAGAACCGGTCGTCCAGAGGATTTGTCCCCTGGCGCCTCATCTGAACTCCCGATAGAGAGCGCTGATCGGCGGGGGAGCGCCCAGTGCCACGCGCCAATTGAATGTTCGCAAGGAGGTCTCCAGGACTTGGGGCGTGGGGTGAAGCTCGCTCGCGAGGGGGTGCAATAGAACTGGCCACCACGGAAGCCGGACGTTGCTTGGTCATGGACTGCAATACGGCCTCCTTGCGCAGCGTGGTACTTGATCTTCGTCTGCGGGTTGCAGCCGAGTTGTGTAATGCAATGCCCTTCGTCTCCTCACCCTCTCCAGTACGTTCACGCTCTCGGTTGAACTTCTCCTTCAACCGCGCCAACGCATCACCCCGCAAGATGTTGGGAAGCTGGCACATAGTGTACTTGATCATGTTCTTTTCGGTCTGCAACACCTCGCTGGTCAAGCCGAGGTAGTTGAAGGCTTGGGATAAGGTGACTCTCTGAAATCTCGAGAGAATGACATGAACAATGTGAGAGGTTGCCTTTGGATAGATCTTGATGAGCCGCCTGAAAGCACTCGCGGGGATAATCGCAATGGTTGTGTCAACGGTGGCACGAGCGATGATATCGGGGTGCGCCGAGCTGGATGTCGCTCTCGTCGGCAAGGCTGGTCTCGCTGCAGATGGAGGGGGAGTCCCGTCCAACGACATGGGCGGGATGTTGGCATTTGTGCCATCGCTGCCAAGGCTGGTGGTTCCAAGTCGGTCTGGTTTCTTTGCCTCTGTTTCAAAGCCATCGTGGGTATGAGGGGTACCCGGCATTGAGACGTGGACATTAGAAGGGACACGATGAACGTTATCCTTGGGGAAGCTCGGGTGTCGAAGACCGCTGCTCTTTGCAGGATCAAGAGGCGGTTCATCCTCGGTCGGCCGCAGTCTCACGTCTTCTGTAAATAGAGACATGATGGAGAACAAAGAAGACATCGGCGCTCCATTGCGGACTTCGGTAAGAAGCTGATACGTTTGCTGACCAGGTGCAACGTCATCCTCGTCAGAGGAGTCCAGGTCGAGACGACCTCGAGATGCTGCGGCTGCACGAGGGCTCCGGCCTGATTTGACAAAGATCTCGACTAGTCCATCGACGACGATGCAGAAGCCCTTTTCTTCCTCCAAGTTGATGGTCTCCCCGGCAATAAGTTTCCTCGTCTGCATGCTTCGGGTCAACTCATGGAAGACAGGACGCTCGAGATAGCCAAAGATCTTGATGGCGCTCAAGAACTCGTCCAAGTAGTTGGCCAGGCCCGACTTGGTGCCTCCTTCGTGGGTATCCGGGAACAGATCGATTTCCGGCTCCTTGCGCTGTGGCTCCGGCGGCAGGCGGGAGTACATGTTGAGGATGCGGTACCTGACGACCCAACTGACGGCCGAGACGATGGCCGCCATGATGAACATGCTGTTCTATTGTCAGCAAGGTGCGTTGCGTTGGTGCATAGCCCGCAACCTACAGCGTGGTGGCATTCATGGTGACTGTCCAGCTCGTTGAAAACAAGTGGTATAGGATGGAAGGAAAGTTAATCGTTGCGATTCGGATCACCCAGTACAGGATGGTCGAGACGATATGGAGGACGAGCCAGATGAGCCATCCAAAGAGCCCAAGCCAACTGTAGGGCTCTTGGGCGGCTGCAGCGGGCGCAGAGCTCAGGACAGAGGGAGTAGCCGCTGCCGCGGAGCTGCTGAGCGCGTGGGCGACGCTCTCTGAGACGACGCCGGCCATTTGCGCGGCATTTGACGGGTCAGATGCCATGGCTGAAGATGAGGCTGCTGCGCATCATAGCGTAGCATCCTGGAAGTGCAAAGCCGCGTGGAAGCGGAGGGGGTGGGAGAAGGGCGGGAGATTTGGGGGCGAAGAGGTTTTATTATGAGCAAGGGAAAAAAGCGAGTGGCTTGTCTCGCAAGTCCAGCTTTTTAGCTTGTGAATGCGGAGCTCCAGGGGAGCTCGACTGCCGAAGTTTGGCCGGCCACCCCCCACCAGCCACTGAGTCCGCCCATGTGCTGCTTTTGCTTTGGAGGGGCTATCCGCCGCTGCCGTCACTTTTTTTGAGACCTTGCATTGGTTTCTTCCTTAGTTGCGTTGCGCTCGGAACAAGACGAAATCTTGCGCGTCACTAACTAAGACGAAATAGCGCAAGCTTTAGATTAGGATCTTGGTGCTGGAAACAGACGTGTGAAAGCCTCTTTCGCTCGCGCCAGCCCAATTTGATCCCTGTCCGCAGCTTGCTCGACCATGTGCCCTTGATCAACAGCCCGCGACCACGTCCCAGAGATGCCCTTTGCGCAACTCGTCCTCGGCAGCCCCGGCTCTGGAAAGAGTACATACTGCGATGGCAGTGAGTTCCCTAAACCAGGAGGCTGGCTCTCTATACCAAGCGCATACCGCTAACTTGTGTGTCCCAGTGCACCAGTTCCTGGGCGCCATCGGGCGTGCGTGCTCCGTCGTGAACCTCGATCCAGCCAACGACCATACGAATTATCCGGCGGCCCTCGATATCCGTAGCCTAGTCAAGCTTGAAGAGATTATGCAAGATGATAAACTAGGGCCCAACGGCGGCATCTTGTATGCTTTGGAGGAGCTAGAGCACAACTTCGAGTGGCTGGAAGAGGGATTGAAGGAGTTTGGAGAGGATTACATTCTCTTTGACTGCCCGGGACAGGTTGAGCTATACACCCATCACAACTCACTACGGAATATTTTCTACAAGCTTCAGAAGATGGGCTTTAGGGTTGGTTCTCCCAGCAAAGTGTCGAGACTTTTCAAGGCTGACCACTCGCAGCTTGTATGCGTCCACCTCTCGGATTCCTTCTGCCTGACCCAGCCCTCCCTCTACGTCTCCAACGTCCTCCTCTCGCTCCGCGCCATGATCCAGATGGACATGCCGCACGTCAATATTCTATCCAAGATCGACAAGGTCTCCGACTACGAAGAGCTGCCCTTCAACCTCGATTACTACACCGACGTCGACGACCTGACATACTTGACGCCTCATCTGGAGGACGAGTCTCCTGCCTTGCGAAGTGAAAAGTTTAGCAAGCTCAACGAGGCCATCGCCAACCTGATCGAGAGCTATGGCCTTGTGCGGTACGAAGTCTTGGCTGTCGAGAACAAAAAGAGCATGATGCATATCCTCCGAGTCATTGATCGTGCTGGTGGATACGTCTTTGGCGGTGCTGAAGGTGCCAACGACACGGTCTGGGCTGTCGCAATGAGGAACGAGTCGTCTATGCTGGACGTTCAGGATATCCAGGAGCGCTGGATTGACCAGAAGGCGGAATATGATCAAATGGAGCGCGAGGCTGAAGAGGAGCAGGCCCGCATCCAGCAGGAGCAAGCCATGGAGATGGAGCAATCTCAGCCCCCTGCCCCGGCGGGCGCCATGGACCCGGACTTTGGGGACATGTCGGTGCCAACGAATAGTGGGATCAAGGTAGTCCGGAAGAAATGATACCCGTTCAGCCATCCGCTTCGCCCATGTCCTCGTCGCTTGATGCATCCGTGATGTCGAGAACCATTTCGTCCTGGTTCTGCAGTGCGCTCGTAAGTGACGACTTCGTGTTGTCGGCGGTTTCCTTGGCCGCAAGGATGAGTCTCTTGGCTTGGCGAATGGCTTCCTCCTCGGCCTTGCGGATGGTTCCGCTGACGCGCACGACGCGAAAGATGCACGGCCGGCCGTCCTTCACAGGAACGTGGTCCATGAAGGTCAAGGCCGACCAGAGCATCTGGTAGTGGGCCCTGGAGCATTTAAGGATGAATGTTGAAGTGGCCAGAGACAGGTATTTCACTGAAGCAGGCGTGAGCAGGCAGAGTTTTTCTTGGCGATGTATTGAGCAGATTCTCACCTGAGAGGCCCCCGCCCAACGCTCCAGATCCATAGTCGCCAAACAACGACGCGATCTCAGCTCGAATGCCCCTGAGCAGCAGCTGGGGAGTGAGTTTCTCAACTGTTGGCTGGTGATGGACCACAAAATCTGGCAAATTGGCTTTGGTTGCCTTTGCAGGGTCTGGAGGATATACAATGTTGACGAGAAGATATCTCTCTTTGATTCGCACCATGGTGGCTCAGAAGGGTAAAGGGAGTGCGCGTGAAGATGAGGAATACTGAGCGCCGCGTCGAATCGTGAAAGAGAAAGCAGAGCTTGTGAATGGGCGATGGCATGGCTAAAACTGGCTTCGGTGATGGGCCCACTTATTCCGGCCCAGTGGGGCCGCGGAGCCTGAAGGGGAATCAAGCTTCCCCCGCCATCTTCATCATGGAGCTCGAGAGCTGCAGCTTGTAATCCCACAACCTCTACCCCGTCTTGGACATCTCATTCATAGGCTCGATATCTTGAGTAAAATCCTCACAGACAATATCAACCTTGATCGTAAAGCGCCCTCCTACAGCAACCAAATTCAGTGCTGGACACCATGGCTTCCGGTCCCTTGACGGCCGCCCTTCTTATCGTCTCGACGACAGCAGCCCAAGATCCATCAGCAGATGCTTCAGGCCCAATTCTCACCCAGGTTCTGAAGGATGAAGGTGATGGAAAATGGGAGGTTTTTGACACCAAAATCGTTGCAGATGATGTGCTGGCTATCCAGCGTCAGATACTGGCCTGGACGGATGGCCCAGATGGTGTTAACCTGATCGTCACTACTGGTGGGACTGGCTTTGCAACTGGTGATGGGACGCCAGAGGTGAGTTGCAAAAAATACCCTTGAAATTGTGTAGTCACTGATGTTTCTGAAGGCAGTTACACCTCTGCTACACAAGCAAGCTTCTGGCCTCGTGCACGGAATGCTTGCAGCTTCCCTCGCCGTCACTCCATGTGAGTTGCCCACCAATGCGTTTGTATCACCAAGTAACCGACTAACAATCTCAGTCGCCATGATGTCACGACCAGTTGCTGGAGTTCGCAACCAGTCCCTCATTATCACGCTGCCCGGCTCGCCAAAGGGTGCCAAGGAAAACCTCCAGGCCATCATCAAGACCCTCCCCCATGCTTGTCTCCAGGCGTCAGGAGCGAACTCAAGAGCGCTTCACTCTGGCGGAGTCAAGAAGCTAGAATCCGAGGCGGGTTTTGTGGGTAGTAAGGCTCAGCCTGCCAGCCAAGGACATGGCTGCCACCATCATGGCTATGGCCATGGTCACGGCCACGGCCATGGGAAGCTCGTTAGACACACGGCTCCAGGCTCTGCTTTGTCCAATGACCCTACCCTCGGTCCTTCGCGTCGGTATCGAGAATCTCCTTACCCTATGCTTCCCGTTGATGAAGCCCTTGCCCTTATTGCTGAGCATACCCCTGGTCCCGATGTCATTACGGCGAAAGTTGATCAATCCATAATCGACTCTGTTCTAGCCGAAGATGTGCCAGCGCGAGAGAATGTACCAGCTTTCCGCGCTAGCATTGTGGACGGGTACGCCGTCGTCGCCCCTAAAGACGGCCAGTTGAAAGGCGTATTCCCCGTCACGGCTGTATCTCACGCCGCACCGGGAGAAATTGGGGCCCTGAAGGAAGGAGAACTTGCTAGGATCACTACTGGCGCACCCTTGCCTCCTGGGGCAACTACAGTCGTCATGGTCGAGGACACGGTTCTCAAGACAATGTCGGAAGACGGCAAGGAGGAGAAGGAAGTCGAGATTCAAGTTGAGGGCATCAAGGAGGGAGAGAACATCCGCGAGGTTGGCAGCGATGTCAAGGAGGGCACTGTCATCCTGAAGAAGGGTGAGCAAGTCAGCGGTGTCGGCGGCGAGATCGGTCTTCTCGCTGCCGTCGGCGTTTCGGAGGCAAAGGTCTACCGCCGACCGGTCGTGGGCGTCCTATCCACGGGCGATGAGATCGTGGAGTACAACCGTCCAGGAGACCTGAAACTGGGCGAGGTCCGCGACACCAACCGCATCACGCTCATGTCGGCTGCCAGAGAATGGGGCTTCGACGTCGTGGATCTCGGCATCTCCAGGGACAAGACGGGGTCACTGGAGGAGACGCTCCGAGATGGTCTCCGCCGCGCAGACATGCTGATCACCACCGGGGGCGTCTCGATGGGCGAGCTCGATCTCCTCAAGCCGACTATTGAGCGCGCTCTGGGTGGCACCATCCACTTCGGCCGCGTCGCCATGAAGCCCGGCAAGCCTACGACCTTTGCCACTGTCCCAGTCAAGGACAACGCAGGCCAGCGTGTTTCCAAGGTCATATTCTCTCTTCCTGGAAACCCGGCTTCGGCTCTCGTCACCTTCCACCTTTTCGTGCTGCCCTCTCTTCACAAGCTCTCAGGTGTTTCGCCGGCTGGCCTTCCAAAGGTGCCCGCTGTGATTTCTCATGACTTTGCACTTGATCCTCGACCCGAGTATCATCGGGCAGTTGCAACGGTAGGCAAGGATGGTCTCCTCTCGGCTACCAGCACCGGCGGCCAACGCAGCTCCATGGTAGGCAGCTTGAGATCGGCCAACGCTTTGGTCTGTCTGCCTGGCGGAAAGGGCAAGTTGGAGAAGGGCTCCAAGGTTGATGTGCTGTTGATGAATTCCATCCACGGTGCCTAGAGCGCAAGCATAGGTGGAATGCGATGGTTTACGGTGCTGCGCGAACAGGATCGCTACCATGTAGGACTTGTGCTTGATTCAAGAATCTAAGGCATAATTGCCTCAAAAAAGACCCTAATTTTGTATAACATTGTTAAATCCCACCTCGTGATGTACAGATCTGCCTCCAAGGGTTACTGGTACAGTCAAAACACATCCACCCGAGCCAATCTTCCAAACGCCTGACCAAATATTATTGGCGCAATGCATGACACACGCTCCATCGTTGTTGGAACACGAAAGTTGATGCCGGCTGCGAGGCTGCCGGACTTGGTTGATGTCTAGGTAGGTGAGGGGCTGTTTAGTTCGTCTTGCCGAACGGGTAGGCCTTTCCAGATACCAGGAGACCGATGATGAGGCCAAACAGGCCGAGTACTGAGCTGAAAATCTCGATGACCAGAATCTTGACGAACCTAAAGGGCTGTTAGCGACGCGCCAAGCACGGCACGATGGGCGCGGCGAAGATGGGGCATACAGAGAGGGATCGGCAGCATCAGCCAGGGCAGCGCCGCTGCCGTTGATGCCAACGGCGACACCACAGACAAGGTTGCACATGCCTACGGTTAGGCCAGACCAGAACAGGGCGTATCCGGTGTAGTAAGAATTGGCCGAGTAGAGCTCGGCGCCCTCGACGTTCTCAACCTTGGCGGAGAAGACGATGGCCATGATGACGCCGTAGATGGCGACGACCTCGCAAAAGATGATGGAGATCAAGTTCTTGGTACGGATACGGGGGGCCTTGACACCCGCACCGAGAATCGACGAGCCGGTAATGAAGATGCCCCTGTGTTTCGTGTCAGAGTTGCTGCTTCTGTGGATCGCGGATGGATATGATCCAGAGTTACGCACCATGCCGCGCCGACGACAGAGAGGCCGATGCAGAGGCAGATACCCAGACTCGCCCAGGCATAAGGCGAAACGGACTCGAGGAATGCGCCGACATCGAAGGACTCGCCGCTACCAGTAAAGAGCATGTCTAGATAAAGGCCATGGCCGTCAGCATGTATCCCAACCTCGAGTGACCCGGGTAAAGGGTGCGCGTACACGCTCCGGCGACGGTCAGAAACGACCCAATACCGCCCAATCCATAGTAGTAACCCATCGTAGCGGCTCTGAACTGCTGTTTTGACGATCCGGGGAATTCGTTGGCGATGGCGGGCGGGCGTCGGTCGAAGGTGGCTTTTCGAGCTTTCCGGGAGCTCCTGTCTAAGGTACCTAGAGCTGGCGATGCGTGTCCCAGCAGGCAGCGGGAAAGACTGGGACCAAACCCCTCTTAATAGTCACTCCCTGTTTGTTCGGTCACG